>JAQPZY010001501.1:2275000-2875000 GCA_029931535.1 Margaritifera margaritifera | reverse complement strand
CCCGAAACAAAGGTTTCCTGGTGTGACTACTACTCAGAAGATAGGAGATACCGCTTCGTGCTAAATTCCAGCTCACTGATATCTTCAATTCTTATTATTTTGTTTATAGTCGGTCGGGACAAATGTTGCAAAGCATCCTCTTAAATTAAGTGTATGCAATCAATTACATATGTTTTGGAATACCTATTTGAATTCTACTTAGCGCATTCTGTTAAGGAGAAACTGAAAAACTACACAAAAAGGATCAATCTTCACATATCTGATTGGATGAGAAAGAAGCTGGACATACGTCCAGTTGCAGAGAACGTCTCTTCCCCTGAACATACTTCCAATTATATAATACTAACTGCAATTGCTCACAACCGCAACTGGAGTTCTAAAACCCGGAAAGAAAAGGAATCTTACTGGACACGCCACCTTAGAACACACAAGTGACATTTAACGGTGACATGGCATACAAAAAGCATGCACAGTCACCGGTAAATGTTACAATGTGATATTTACCTGTGGCTGTAAAAGCTACGTTGCCCGAAAAACGAATAAGACCTTACTGTCGATCCAGCAATTGTAAATGTCACAAATTATGACATTTACTGGTTGAGGAGGTATAGCTTCAACGGTTAATGTCATGTTGCTTCAGATAAACATTGTATTGTTGTGTAATGGATTTGTTATTGTATCAGCTCCTTGGCGTATATAATACAATCGATTGCTTCCATTGTCTGTCCGTCTGTTTTTGCTATGATTTCTGTCCATCCGTCAGACCGTCTTCTTCTTTAGTATCATATTTCAAAAGGATGATAAGTATATTTCTTTTTCTGTCTACCTACCTATATATCCATCAATCAGTCCATCTATCTATTGATCTATCTGTCCGTCTGTCTATCTTTGTGTCTGCCTGTGAATTGCAGACATTTTCCAGAATTTTACTAAGTACAGTGATAAGCATACAAGTATTCTTATTTACGACTATATTAACAAAATTACTGTTTGATTTTCAGAAATGGGTATAATTGATAATAAAATAATAAATGCTATTGAGAAATGATCATGTTTGTCCGAAATCTTCGATGATTACAAGCTTAATAAATACGTAAATTAAGTTTATCAAGGGCAATAACTCGAGATATTAGGGACGAATTCAGTTCTTCTCGTCATTAAAACCATCCGAGATCTGCTAAAAATGAAGATTTTGTTTCAAATTTAGTATGCAAAATATTGTAAATGCTAGCAAGGAAATGTTTCAAAGTACTCAATACGGACAAATGGACGGACAATGACTACTTCTTTGTTCCAGCTGCAACGAGCGGCAATTCTTTCAAACGTTTTGCCCTTGGGTTTCAGACTCTTTCATTAATGTCGTCTGTGACATTTATGAACGTCTGTGACATTTATGGACGTCTGTGACATTTACTGGGTCTATAGCGAAAATTCCAAAAAACTGAAAGTCTTGTACTGCCAGTAAATGTTACAATTTCTAGGTATGATGTTTACCGGTGTTTGTGACATTTACCGGTGTTAATGTCACCGACAAGAAATGTCACAATTTACTGGCGTCTTTACATACGA
Source organism: Margaritifera margaritifera (assembly GCA_029931535.1). Taxonomy (NCBI): domain Eukaryota; kingdom Metazoa; phylum Mollusca; class Bivalvia; order Unionida; family Margaritiferidae; genus Margaritifera; species Margaritifera margaritifera. The sequence goes on along the minus strand of JAQPZY010001501.1, from coordinate 2,873,431 downwards.
TGGTTTACGGGCGTTTGTAACATTTACAGGCTGTACAGCACGGATATTACTGTCTCTGTAACATTTTGTTTTTAAATGTTAAGCTGTCTTACCAATCAACTTCAGAAAGTTTCCAACCATAGTTAAGGCAATGAATGTGTTGTCAGCTGTTACTCCTCTGCCACGTAACGACTATCTCGGCTTCACCTACTGGTGAAACTAAATCATGGCATTGGAGTGTATATGTGTATATGACCTATTGTTAAGATAAGACGACGTGTATCAAACTTATCATTCACGAACTTAACTTTCTTATTTTCTCGATTATAATACCCTGTTCTATTATATGTGTTCCCACAGATGTTGGAAACCAGAAATCGTATCGAACGAAACATAAAAAAACAGACTCCTGGTACAGTTAATACTTTAGGTTCTAATCTAGGTATTACCACGTGCAAATTTTGTTCAGGATCTATACAGCTCGGATATTATACAATGATGAGTTGGATTAGGATGTTTTACACATTGTGGTGAGGTTTATGTGGGGTTTTTTTCTGTGATGAATTATTTATTTTCCTCCATTTGATTAGCTAAATTTTAGACACCCTGTTAACTTAAATAAAACAGCTTCCATTGGAACACCGATAAATAACTATTCATAAGTCATCTGTTTATGAGAAGACTGGTTACAATCATTAGGCTTAGGTTACAATCATTAGTACTGTGGTATCAGAAATTTTCATGGGGGACCCATTTTCGTGGTTTTCGTTGTGGACCCGAACCACGAATTTAAATATCCAACGAAATATTAGCCTCGTATGATGATGCCTCTCCCCTATCCCCCACCCCCGCCCGCCCACCCATTTTCTTCCTGTGTTTCGTTTCAATAGATTAACAAAGCTACTAGTATTTGATGAATCAACGTAGTACTGTAATCTGGTATTAACATAGCTTTTACACGTGTTTGCTTTATCTTAACCCTTTGAAAAAAAAGAATTATAAAGCATTTTATATTGTTTGAATGCACATGAATCGATAAGGTATCCCACTCACTGCCTTAAATCAATATGTGAGATAGGTAAGGATAGAGAGAAACGAGAAAACGCATAAGGTATTCAAACACTAGTAATACTGAAAATGAAAGAAAGAATAATAAAAATAATGGTGTATGAAAAATAAATGTAATACCTATTCAAATCGATCCTTCATTCGAGCACAAGTGTTCTTGAAAAATTTAAATACTCCTGAAAGCACATTTCATTTTATCCGTGCATTTGTAATCAAAGGAGTGATGCCACTGTCTTTCAATTTAGTTATCATCTTCGCACTTTGGTGGGCTCTAAACACATCAAATATCGCCACTGCCTGCTGATTGCATTGAGCAAGGTGCAGCTGGTCACGTGTTTTGTTTACTTTATGGACAGTTGTTTAGGTAAGAGATCATATAGATGTACTGTAATAACTGATTGGCTGCGTAGGCTTCCTTTGATGTTGAGCACTCAAACGGAAACACGGCGCAAGTGATTGATCTTGACAGATGTTTTTGGTGTTTATAAAGGTGGTAGTATTGTTTTAGTGTTATTGGCTGCGTCGGCTTCCATAAATGTATTTCACTTGGACGAAAATATAGTGTAAACTTTGAACTTGTCAGGTTTTTGATTTGTGCTCATACATGTAGCAGTATTGTATTAAACATTCAAATGACCGCCGTTTGCGACGGTATAGTTTTATTCTTTTGCATTACATATTTTGCGTATTTGAAGAGGTTAAATCACGAAGCTAAATACTTACTAATACGCAAACATTAACAGTCAAAATCACGAATTTAAGTACCATTGAATTAATTATTTGTTTGTGTTTTTGTTTTGTTTTTACAAAATCACAAAAAATTGAGCCCCACGAAAATCAATGATACTGCAGTATATAGGAATATCTAAAAGAACTTGTTATTTGTTCTTTTAATTCATACCTGTACAACGGCTGGAATAAAGAGACAAATCTTATTGAAATTATTTAAATTCACCATTTTGGATCAAATAATTGAAATAGAAAATTACTTCCAGTGAATCCCTTGGCGTTAACTATTATCCCGCCAATCATAACTACTGCTGTTGTCATCGCTATTTAATGGTAAAAATTTTGATACTGTCTGCTATATCAAGTCCGAATGCAAATGCTTCATTACTTTTATCAACTGTTTTCATTGTAAATCTGAAAAATATTATTCTCTTCAAGATGACATGTTAATGATGTTTAAACTCTTTGATATTTTTCTTTTCTTCATGTTTGTTAGTCATATTTAACGTGTAAGTATTACTCTTACCACCTGCATAGAATATAAATATAATTATTATCAATTGTGAGTTAATGCTCAAGTTTTAATTTTTCATTTTGTAACCCCTACTCTTTTATTTTACTGACATATGTAGCAGTACCATCAGATAAAATTCAGTAAAACATGATGAAGAATAATCAAGTTCAAATGTAACGGTCATTGTTGTGGTATTATATTAGTAGAGAATAAAACAAATAAACCGGTTTCATATGTTAGAACACCTTTTTCAACTCTAGCATGAGAAAATAATTAAAGAGTTGTTTTACTTATAGTAAGCACAAATAAAAGATCTGTTATATTTCTAAAATCAATGAGCAATACATAAACAGGGTCAATAATCTCATTTTCTGTCTACTACCACGTAATGTTATCAGCATTCGTGTTTCTCATTTAACATGCTCTATCTGTTTGGAGCAATGAGTCGAATCCGATTGATAAAATTCTGTAACATAGGCCGTGTTAAGACAATTTCTGCTTACTCTTTCTCTGTCATCGTGATCAAGCAACAAATTTTCTTTTTCCTTTTTGTTCTCTTTCTCTTCAAAGTTCTTATAATACATTTAGCTTTGTGTAGATACACATATACATATCTTAATAAATACATCAATATATAGATATACTGACATTAATGACGGGCTCTGTTGGACTTTCTGGGATTTCGTTGGTGTCACGAAATAAATTTTGACCTTCTGGTGGGAAAAGGAGCCTATTGTCTGCTGCACAGTTTTATGCGATTGCTTTAAAAATTGAGACAATTAAAATGTCGAGAATTATTGTTGGATTGGTAATAGTGAATCTGAATCACACCTGGTCTCGGTACAAAGCATAATTCCATATTTCAATAACTTGCATAACAGTTCAAAGAAGAAGACATCTTCAATTGTCATTATTGTCCTTCTACCTGGCATCGCGAATGCAGGAAAAGTTTATAAGAAGAAATGTTTCAGCCGCAAAACTGTCAGAGAAATAAAATAAACATCAGTGAGAGACCTCATTGTACAAATGAAAAAGTTGAAACAAGGATGCTCCCAGCGACTAAACCTATAACTGAATTTAATTATGTATATTCGATTACAGACAATCATAATTGAATGCTTGGTCATTTGACTTTTCCAATTAATCGTCGATTATTTTGATTATTCGTATCACCACAAGTAATTTGCTATGTGTCAAGGCAGAAATTACACTTCATATAATAATTAGCCATAAATCGGTTAAGTATCGGAATTTACAGAGTTACGTTAAACAGATGTTTGGACATGATTCGTTCCTTAAGACTCAACACGTGTCCTTTGTCTCAGTAAGTAGGTAACATTACTGACCTTAAACCAAAGGGGCGCTTGTAAGCGATAAATATATTATAGGATAGCCAAGAGAGGTGAATTACTATATATTGAGAAACCACGAACATTACACACCGTGTTTTCTGTAAATTGTCATAACAGTAATATATGGTTTGGGTTGAAATAATCGAATTTAGTTAATTGCTAGGCAGGAGTGGTTTGTAATGGAAACTAAAACCGTCGTAGGCGGAATGGACGGTACGACCGTTACTGTGCCAAATTTTGGACAATTATTGTGTACATTCACATGTGTAGAAAATGATTCAGCTTTTAACTAGGGCACCTGGAGATTAGCTATTCACTCGCAAACCAATATCTGACGCAATGTTTTTAAGATGTCAAAGTTGTATTTTATTAAACAAAAACTTTCTTCAGGTAATACTCACTCTCCATATATTGTATAAAAAAATGATAGGGCATGGCCGTACCACATAAGACATTCGGCGGTGAAGATAATGCAGGAATCGAAAGTACGGAGATGAGGGATACAGTTGAGTGATCTGCCTAACTAACTTCCAACAATAATCGTTATTCAAGTTCCAACCTCCAGTTGTGTTTATAGCATTTGGAGGGAATATCATTCCTAAACAATCATCTCTCAGTGAAATATCCGTGTGTAACTTAATGAAGAGCTTCAGAGCAGACAGATTCAAAACATGTCGAGAAACGAACAAGAATATATTTACATTATTTGCATTTTGTTCTGGATGAGCCATGTACGTATTCTTACTAATGGGAAACCTTTCAAAAATCAATGCACATGCTTCATTTCAATAATATTTATAGATCTTTAAAATATATAGTCACCTTGCGGCTGACGTTTCACGTAAATGAGAAAAGTTTTTACCATAAATATGCATCAGTTTTTGGCAGCCATTTCTGTTCAACCAGGAAGTGACATCCTAATATTTGTGTAGGAACTCTTGTTTGTATCTTAATTTAAATACAGTATTACACGCCTATTGATTGTGATCAGATAACTTTTAAAATTCCAGTGAGTACAAAAACAAACCGACACACAAACACACACAACGGTATAGGATTACCGTAGGAAAAATTAATAAATGACAACAATAATTGTAATATCTAATTCAAGAAAATTAACATTTAACCAATTTTAAATAAAACAATTTGGAAAACTCAATCGAGAATGATTGATTATGTGGCTGAACATTTGGCGCAAAATGATTGATGTGGCCTAAAACCTAAAAACATGCTGTAGATTTAGTAATATAGTTTGAATGTCAATATAAATTTTTACGGAGCAGCATGTGAGGTCGCACGCAGTCGTTTCATCACTTCCCGCCCATATATATAACTGCAACTAGACTAATCTGATACACTGTGGGATCAGTGTAAAGTACAGGTTTAAAGAGGTTACGGTTTTATGATACCTGTACAAAATATTGAAATTCCTTGGATTCAAATTTCTGTAAACAATTGATGCTATTTATTAACAATTGTGTATAGCTCTCCATTGGAACGAAATATTTGTTCTGGGATCCCTACAATATTTTGCATACAACGAGCCCTCAGTATTTCTGAAAACGTAATCATTCTCGGTGATCTAAAATGAGGACTTGCTAAATGATAATCTGAAAAACCCCTGTGATATTATGGTATTAAACAATCTACAAAATTTGATTAACGAACCTATAAAGGTCACCACGCACTCAGCATCTTTGCTTGACCCTGTTACAGTATCAACAAATATAGATATTTTTTATTCGGGAGTTATTTCTATTGACATGTAAATAAGTGACCACAGGGAAACTTATTTAATAACCAAACTATATTACAAATCAAATCTATGTTTAGACGGAAGGTGTGGCTATATGAATATACGGACGTTTAGAAGCCTAATGCTTTAATAACATACTTTGATTGGATACAAAATTTTAGTTTAAGCTCCGATTTCAACAATGCAACATATCTTTTTACATCCACCTTATTAGATATGGCTGACAGATGCATCCCTAAAAGGCTATTAACTTTTCGACCTTCTGATAGAGCTTGATAAGACAGCGTCCGGCGAAGAAATTCTGGAAAAAGAGAAAGAAGGCGATCAAAACAAATAACTGTAGAGACTGGCCTAAATATATATCAAGCTTCAAAATAAGGTAAACATTTTTTTTTATTGCAAAGGAAACTTATTTTTATAAGATATTAATATTTGGATACCCTCACAACCAATTCAAATTGTTAGAGGCTTACTCGGCACTTAGTTCTAAAAAACAATTCGTGTAAAATACCACCACTACTATTCAAGCAATGTTGCATTATCCGATTTAGGGAAGACCGAGTGCTTAAATTCGTTTTTCACGTGTGTTTCTAAAATTAACGAAACCGATGTAGCTCTTCCAGAATTGTCACTTTTCACAATTAGCAAATGGACAAAAAGTTTAATAAGTAAACAGGAAATTCTAAACGTTTTAAGAAATATTCCTCTAAATAAAGTTTGTGGCTCTGATAAGATAAGTCACGGTCTTCTCAAAGTTGCAACACGAACAATCGTAAGACCTTTATATGTTTTAGCCAAAATATCTCTTAATGATAACAAAAATCTCCCCGTTCTTCAGAAGAAAAAAAAAACACAATAGTTTTACCACTACACAAGATAGCAAAAATTACCCACTAACTACGGACACAATTTTTTACTTAGCTGTGTAGGCAAAATCATGGAACGGGTCATTTTCAAACATGTATACAATTGCTTGCATGAAAATGATCTTATTTACAAGTATCAATCTGGTTTTTGTTTTCTAGATGACTCAACCGCGTACAAACTGATTGATATGTATCACGGTATTTGCGAAGCACTTGATAGAGAAGAAGACATATGTTTTATATTTTGCGATATATCTAAGGCATTTGATACTGTTTGGCATAAATGTCTTATTCATAAACTTAAAAACATTGGAAAACATTTGTATCTGATTAATTGATTCACCAGTTATCTCTCCGGCAGATTACAAACTATTGTTGTGAAAACCGCAGAGTCAACAATTCAGTCAGTTCTAGTTGGGGTGCCGTATGATTCTGTTCTAGAACAATTATTATTTCTTGTGTGTATCAATGATATTACCGATGATCTGCTTAGTCCAGCCAGACAATTTTCTGACGACAGTTCTGTTTCTTACTCTTCTAGAAGTATGCAAGATATCCAATACAAATTCAGTGCTGACTTGGAAACTATAAATGACTGGTCAAATCAATTAATAGCAGGCTTTAATCAAGCATAAACTAAAGTCCTCTTGTTTGGCACAAAGAAAACCCCACTCTTTCTCAAATTGAAGTTCGAAAATGAATCACTTGTTTTTGTTGAGTCATAAACATTTAGGCCTCACATTTAGCAGTATATGCACTTGGACTATGTATATTAAACGTAGTCTTTTAAAAGGATCTAAATTGCTAAATATTTTATGATCTTTTAAATAAAAGCTGAGTGGGAAATCCACACACACACTTGGCGGTGAGTTGTACTTTAAATTCTGGTCACATGTCAACAAAATATTTACAAGTATTTGAGTTCAATGCCAGTCGTGTGACAGTTAAACTGGTTTTTCCCATTTTATTGCTTCACTTGCTGTTGAGATAGGTCAAGACAATATTAGTATAAATAGGGATTTGGTAGACAAATGATTAATTCCTGTTTTAGATCCGTCTGTGGGAATCCATTTGTGATCAGATTTTATTTTGTGGCGTTGAAATCAGATATAATTCGATAGGAATTATTTATTTCAGATATTCGTTGGAATTACTAAATAGCTCATTGGCTTTTGAATTAATATATTGCTTTGGACTTTCGTGAACTCATTCAAAGGCATTCTGGGTTGTATCATTGTGGTATATCAGGACATTCAAGAATATTATAACTCATTCGGAATATTCTATATTTTTTTACTTGTGATTAGGACATATAGGATTATTTGCAACTTGATTCATAATATTGTAATTATCATTTGAATTTCACTTTGTAATATAGGGAAATGCATTGCTTATTGATATTACTTACATTGTTGGTTTCACTGTCTTTCTTTCTGTTACATTATTTTTTTTAAGACCTAGAGTCGTAACAATATATATATATATTTTAAGACCTAGAGTCGTAACAATATATATATATATATATATATATATATATATATATATATATATATATATATATATATATATATATATATATATTAGTCATATTTTAGAATATTCAGATCTCGTTTGTGATGCATGTTCCAATGCAGACTTAGATACATTAGATCGACTACAGTCAGAGTCTGCTAAGATAGTTACAGGTCTAGCAAGAATTACTTCCGCACACAATATTTGTGGCTCCCTCTCTCAGAAAGAAGAAAATCCCACTTTTTGTACTTTTCATACATTTATTGATAATGATTCATGAAAATAATTAAACAAACTGCTTCTTCCTTTGGTGAAAGAAAAGATAAGAGTACAACCACTATCTCGCTAATTCAGCCATCCTAAGCTTATTTTAAGCAAAAAGGTGATACAAATTGTCTGCCCACTAAGGTTCGAGTTAGGTAAGAGTTATTTCCCCTAGTGTAAGGGATTGTTGCCCAATCCCGTACATACGTCAGTTACTACCTCCGTTTGTGCTAGGAAACACACTCCTCTATGAGACCACGCAAAATCGAATCTTCTGGTGTCTTGACATCATTTTAGGCGATTATATAAAGTTTTCTCATAACAAAGAGGTGTACTCAGTTATATGTATGTCTACTTCTATCATAAAAGAAGAATATTACACGGTTTTTTTTGGTCTAATTTCGGCTTACGATATTCATGTCTGCGCCATTTTAACTACCTGTCCTAGGGTATATAGTACTTCAATGCATCTCAGTTCTCCACCTGGTATATATGAATTCTGTCGTACGGTCATTCATGTAATTATGTTTGGCAATTGTGTGTTGTTTTTTGTTTTTTTTTGTTTTTTTTTTGTTGTTGTTTTTTTTTTTTAGCGTCCTCTTCACAGTAACTTCACGCGACGTGATTTCATCAATATATACCCTTGTTTTATTCTCTAAAATTACAGGCGTCAAGACAATGGGCACGGGATGCCAGCTTTTTGAGCTGGCAAAAAATAACCATGGTATCTGTCTCAATTGTATGGGGGACAATTCGAGCCATATTTGGAACGTATATAGACGATTGCCAAAAGTGTATGGGTGACTGTCTTGGCCAAACAAATAAATCGGGCAAACGAGAGAGAGAGAGAGAGAGAGAGAGAGAGAGAGAGAAAACGCGCAAACATTGATGTGGACAATATCATTATCGCCGCCAACGTCGCCTCGGTTGACATGTTCTAATTAGCAGAGACACTGAAGGCGAAAAGATCACCTGTTCATAAAAAAAATTAAGCAGGCCAAATCATCATGGGCTTTACATACAGTGCCAGCGCTACGCTCGTCTCAACAACCGGAACATGACCTCTTGGCTGTATCTCTAGGTACGTTTTGGTACGGTGGACAGTCTAGACCAGCAGTGAACATACCGGCACATCCCTCTGCTGGTTACGGCGATCATTTGCGGGTTAGCCAGTACTGGACATTGGTATTAGACGACAATCGCCTACAGATACAACCATCTCCGACACAGTCTCATTTTCCAGGTATATATATTCTCGTCTTCATAAGACACATAGTTCTCGACCATTGGGATTGCTAGGCTCAGCACCGGATTTTGACTCTGACTTCTTGTATTCTCTGCACCAGCATCGAAGAACGAACTGTCCAGTACTGGACTCCAGGACATTTTGCGAACCGACACCAGACAGCTCCGGCACAGGCATGGCTGCGTAATAACCAGGAACCTTCTTTATGCGACGCTTCAGTTGCGGATGCTCAATGTCACTCCCAGACCATCAACGATTCGCCCATGAACGTCTGAAGATAACAGAGTCACAACTTTGCTGGATCCCAGTCTTGTTCACTGTTCATCTCAGTCTACTCCCATAGGGCAAGAAAAATGGAGAAACAGTTCTACAAGCCCTTTCCTCAGACAAGAACACAGTTTCCAACTGCCACTGACGACAAAAAGCGTGGAGATAAAGGTCGCTTCCATTCCAGTTTGTCTCCTCGTCAGCTTCCATCCCGCAGAAAATCACGCCATGCTCACGCAGCCCTTTTCACACATATAGTTAGGGGAACGATTCAAACACTTCGCCGCGGAATGGGAAGGACGATCCATGGGTCTTGTAAATCGCCTTGGAGAGACTCTAGATCACGTTCAGCTCCCCTTCCCCATTTTTTGAGGGCTCTCTTTGCAACAGACGTCCCAAGAGACCCATTCAGAGCCGACGTTTTGCAGCAAGAGACAATCTCCTCACAATCAAGGCGGTTGAGAGTGTTCACAACGTAAACTCACTGGGATTTTATTCCCAACAGTTTCTTGTGTCAAAGGCAAACGACACGCTTCAAACAGTCATAGATCTAAGCTTTCTGAACTTTTTCCATTGGGCACTATGGTTTAGAATGGAGACAAGGAGATTGGTTCTCAACGCCGTTCAGGAGGAAGGTTTCTCAATCAGTTTAGACGTTCAAGATTCAAGTCTTTCAGGAAATTTCTCAGGATGGAATTCAGGATTCTGGTAAACCAATTAAAGGCGCTCCCTTTTGGTAAGAACATCAGTCTCTGGGTCTTCAAGAGAATTATGATGACAGTCGTGTGGCACGTCAGAGCCACCCTCACCCTTATTTACCTGGACTACATTCAGCAAAAGCCCCAGGTGAATTATATTCTGGATCAAGACATGAACTACTTAGTTTTACTTCTCCTCAACTTTGATTCCTTTTCAAGAAGGACAAGTTAGATATCGTCCCATGTCAGCATTTTACCCACTTTGTTATGGAGTAAAAACCCATGTGAGCAAACTCTGTCTCCCTCATGAGTGTGCCTTGAGAATCATCTCGACTCTGTATTCTAATTTCTCAAAGAATCGCATCTAAGCCCGTATATTTCTTTGCCTATTGAATCTCCTTAATGCTGCAGAGGATTTCATCGTCTTGGGTCGCCTGTTTATGAGACCATTACAATTGATTATCTTATTCCAATGGCGTCTGATGCTTTAACCACTCGACCAAACGAGTTAAGTGACGGGATACACGATTCCATGTGGACATTCCTTTGCATGTTCAGCCTCAGGGAATAACGATCTGCACATATGCGAGTAAGGCGGGCTGGGTGCCCATCTCCTATCTTCATTTCAGGAAGTCAGCTGGATATTGTTCCTTCAGAAGTTGATTGTAGTACATCAATCTCCTGGATATGAAGGCCATAGTGAATACATTACAGTCTTGGCTGGGGCGCTGTCTGGCAATGGTGTTCTAATCCTATCTGACATTTTCACTGTGGTAAATTACACCAGAAGGCAAAAAGGAGACAAATCCTCCAAGTCTTTGCGTTCTAGTTTGTGATTTTCTCAGGTGGTGTCATCATCGACAAATCCATATTCAAGTTTGCCACATCTCGAGGAGAGTCAATGTTCCGGCAGATTCACTGTCCCGGCGGAATCAGTTATTTAAAACCAAATGATCTGTTCACCCCTCGGTATTTAGACGAATCTGAGCCCACTAGGGTCGACCACTTGTGGATCAATTTGCGACAGGGTAGAAAGCAAAGCTACCCTAGAGTTCCAGATCCAAACGCCTGTGCAGTCGACACTCTTTCCATAAACTGGATCGGTCTAGATGCATACAACCCCACTTCAAATTCCGATCCTCAAAGTCTTGCCCTCTAGTCCATGTCGCTTCCCTCAAGTGGATAAACGATCTGTCTATGGAAATTTCCCGAAATGTTTTGGCCTTTTCTTACCTGTTCAAGCAACGGCAAATGCTGGTGTTCCATCCAAACTCGGAATTGTGGAATATGCACTCCTGACTCGTATCAATCAAGCCCTCAACGGAAAACAATTCTCAGAACATAATCGCTTAGGTAAATAATCCCACAACCTTGAAAACACACGAAGGAAATTTGAGAGTGTTTTCTGACTGGTGCGAGCGGAAACATATCACTCATTAAAAAAAAAGTCGATACCACAAATTGATAACTTTCTCCTTTTTCACTTAAGTCCGACGTTCCACGATTTAAGACACGTTTCATAATAATGGAAATAAGGCCAAACAGTCCTTTCGTACCTTCTGTCTAGCTTTGCCTTGTATTGACGGAAGACTTTGGCCCATTGTCCTAATAGGAATCTGCCGTGGGTTCTAACATGGCTGAATTAGGCCGCTTTCGATGATATGTCTTGAACCTTTTTGACTAAGCTTTCGTACAAAAACCTGATTCCTGGTCGTTCTAGCTACAGCTGGCAGAATCGGTGAGACACGCCTCGTCAGTCGATTCGAACTATCTGCAGTTCTATCGGAATGGTTTGATTTCACTTTGACGGTTCCTGTTTCATTGCTAAGAACAGACACCCGCTCATGGGAAATCAGTTCTTTGTCGTGAAATCTCTTTTCTTGTTGGTCCCCTTACCAAGTGATACCTGAAGCAATCCGAGCCGGTGAGAAGAGGAAGATCCAGTTTATTTTAGCCACTGAAAGAAGGAAATGAAAATGTCTCAGTTCAGTCTCTATCATCCTGGATACAATGGGTTATTTGCACTGCGTAGAAAGAACTAATTTAACACCAAATGAGTTTCTTGCGCACATCGGCTCACGAGGTTAGAGTAGTATTATTCACGACGTGGGATGGGGGTAAAATACCATTTTCTCTAGCTTTAACATCATAAACCTTCATTCGAAAGGCCTCAGTTGGACCTGGTGGGACTTCTATCAGCAGCACATTCCCTGGTCATTCAGCAGTTTCACAATGACACGGCGACTCAACTTCCGCTGGAATTGCGAGGTAATGAGGGTGGTGGGGATTTTCCCTACAATCCGTGTCTATATATATTGGTTGATGACGACTTTTGTAGCTATAATATTGCAACAATGGCTAGGATTACAAGCTCAGTGTTAGTATTATCTCATCGACGTTATCTTTAAGTTAGCGCTGACTTAATCGATATCCTCGGCGTCAAACGTACAAAAATAGTATCTATATCTTATCTAATGCAACACCAAGGCGAATGAAAACAATTAATGGATGCTGACTACATCTTTTGAAATAATTCGGTTATGTCTTCAGTACTATAACGTATGTACACTGTTTAAATGCGTTTCTTTGCATCATCAAAACTCAGTTTTCGTTCAAGAAAGCAAATGAAAGACTTTTAAACTGAAGCAGAAAAATGACCAACTATCTGATACATAATTTGCTTTTATGAAATGAGTGGAAACTACGATGCTGTTATTGTTTTACATTGTGTAATTAAGTAGAAGTAAAATGTTTGCTGCAATATTTCTTGATTTTGATAAAGGCATATGATAGGTTTGACCGAGATGGTTTGTAGTTGAAACCTTTAAGACAAGGCACAAATGGCAAAATCTTAAATGTAATTTGTTCTATTTGCAATATAGTCAAATCGTTGTGCCTTTATTTAGTGTGTGGTAAATTTGAACCGATATTTGTCTCATTATTTGTTGAAGGTCTGGAAATGTCATTAAAATCCAGAGGAGATGTTGGTATAGTGTTAGAGAGATTATAGTTTTTTCTGTTCCTGTATGTTGACGATTTAGTTTTTTATTATTTTCAGAGAGTATTGGGCATTTTCAAAACACGAAAACGTGAAAAAATATTTACGATTATTGGAATAAATGGAATTTGAGTATTTACTTCGATAACACGAAAGACATGGTCTTTAGAAAAGGTGGTTCATTAAGATAGTTGACGTCTTACAGATCATATTCAGAACATGTCCCGCCATATTAAATATGTGAAAAGTTCAAGAATAAGTCTTCTTTGTTCCACAGAGGTTTGCTTTGGCGTGACGGTACGGTAAATCTCATCGTGATGTCAAAACCTTATCGAGATAAGATTTGGCACATATCGGACTGGGAATGATTTAATTGTTACACAAGTACGATGTGTACATACTTTCAAGAAACGGATGTAACAATGTATCCTTTTAGGTTTGCTTTAAACTTGAGCTTGTATGCACGAAAGATATGTCTCTTGCATAAGTCCCCACGCTATTCCACCGCACCCACACAGGCGTTGGTGTTCCTATCGTCCTCATTGTCGTTGGGTGAAGAATGAAAAGGTTTTTGATTGTGTGTACATATCTTCCAAACCTTTTTGCTGGTGTATGGTCATGTGTCAAAGTTATTGTGTTTAGTTTCATTTCTCCATCATTCTTTCTTTTTCTGTAATGCAATATTGTATGCGCACGCATACTGAGGAGAACTACACAAATGTTTACAAATTAGGTCCCCATGACCTACTTTCCAGCAACAGGTGACAATTTTTAAATTTTGTTGTTAGTTTGTTATCTCACACTCTTAATAAGGTTGTCATAAAACTTTCTGTGTGCATATAACATGTTCCAAAATTAGGTCACTATGTTTAATTGTTCAACGTTTTAAAACGTTCAGTATAAAATATTTATTTCTGAGTACTTTCAAGCAGCCGGGTTTTGCTTTTCTATCAGATCTATGTTTTTAGATATGATATAAAATACAAAGTAAACACGTGCATGCGTACTTACGAGCATACATACGTATGTACATACATGTATATCCAAACAAAATGTATTAAAACCGTAAAATTGATGACTTTTGGAGAAGACAGATCATTCTAGTTATGCCACCTTGCCCCCATCCACTGCATATATCTTATATATCTTATCTGACCTGTCGAACTTTAAGTAAAGCTTTCACGATCGACGACCTATTGCCAAGATGGTCTACTGGTACTATAACCTTGGTAAGTAATACCTACATTTTATATAGAAAATTCTGACGAATTTATTGTTATTGTCTTCTCTGATGAAATAAACAGCAATCTATAGAATCAGTCTAGAATTACAAACTAGGTCGACATGCTAAATAGCGTCTTTGGGTAAGAATCAAGTTGATGTAAAGGGCGAGGGTTGCCCAGATAACTTTTTAGACTATTTTGAACGCTGTCATTATCATCATCGTCATAACCAGCTTGTACATTTGTGTAGGTAATAATTTCTCTCTCTCTCTCTCTCTCTCTCTCTCTCTCTCTTAATCTCTCACACATCAACAGTGTCTCTCTATGAACTGTACTCTATTTCCAAAACGCATTTGTGAACTAATCCATTGCACTCAATTCTTAGACAGATATGATGATATGTTCTTTACATGCCCCTAAAGTTTTGTGGAAGGCTGACCTTTTTCGGCAGGCGTATTTTCGAATTAAAATCCTTGTATATGCATGATACAAATTTCCAACAGATTTTGCATATTTAAAGTTACTGATGAAAATCACAAGAACTTTATTATTGTATTTTTATTTTTATTATTTTTATTTAATTACTTCTTGTTGCTGCTGTCGTTGAACAAGTACTATTTAATGGACCGTTGATAAAGACAATGGTCCTCTTATCCTAATTCATAAATGACATTACGATTATATTTCTACATATGGTTCAGAATATCTTTTTCTCTTCCATGAAGACATAAGTCTCTATCTCAAGATGAAAACATATAGTAATACAAGATACACGTATATGTTAAATACACAATGTAACGTGCTTGCTAGACTGGCTTACATTCAAGAGCAAAAAAAAAAAAAGAAAAAAAAACTAGACGGCTTTTTTCAATGAGGACTTACTATAGAGACCAGCTTTATTTCGAACCTTTTGGGGTATGGAAACACCAACCAAGCTAAATAGATAGATACAACCCCAAAGACATTTAAGTACCCCTTTGAAATGCAAACAAAATGATGAACGAACAATAAATGAACGGAAAATTGGTGCAGAACGAACGATGAGCGAAAACAGAATGAACGTAAGACCAACGATAAAAGGTAGACGACAAAGGCTGTTTGTGTCAAGCAACAAAGGCTGATAAAGGTAAATGATAAACGATGAACAGCAAATCATAAAAGTATGATTATGTTCGACTTATCTCCTTTCTGCTGTCTCTCAAAAACATTTGCAAATGCCTTTTTAAACGCATTCTTAAAGACACGTTAAAGGAAAACGCGTGACTAACAAAATAAACGGTGAGCGGTGAGATGATCAACGATGAACGACGATATAGTTGATTGAAACACTAATGCAAATAAAATCTATTTAAAAAGCATGTCTTGGGTACTTAAATGTTTCAGGGTATGTAGACAGATATATAGATATATATGTTTGCCAACTTGCAGTCTTACGGGATGTAACAACATATCTGGAATGAATAACCAGTTGATAAAGAATTCCTAAGGAAAAGTGAGATATGTAAATTGCAAAACAAGAGTACCTACTGTGTATCATTTCAGTGATTGTGTTGTCTCTTCCCAATGTGTGTGTGACTGATGAAGGAATAAATCAGAAGAAAAGAGGTTTGTACAATGAAAACAAACATAACTTTGGTATTCGGAATAACATATAACACACTTGTCCTGTTCAAGAAAATGTTACCAACCAATTGGTTTTACATAAAATGTACATTAATGTCCAACAATGTTTACAATGTAATGTCGATGGACAAAATGAGGTACTACCAACATTTGATGGGTAAACACGTCGAATGCTGGTATTTTAATAACGGATGATTCTGTATATCGTATAGTACAAACTTGAGGTAAGCACAATCGTTGGTAATGGACGAGAAAAGCGACCGCCCCATTTCTTTTTTTTTTCTTTTTGAATTATGAACTTGTAGATAGATGGCCGCTACACTTACCCCCCCCCCCCCCTCCCCTTCCAGCGAGTCGCTTCAACTACTGAACAAAATATAAATGTAAACAGCGGACAAAGGTGATTGACTTTCGCGTAAATTTTGAGGTATTAAACAATCAGTACCTGGCATATTTTTCCCTAGACTATTTTATAAAATAGCTAACCTCTGTACAAATACATTAGGCACACGTTCTTTGGCAGTCACTATTTATGTCTAATCTGATACAAAGACCAGTCATAAACTTTGTTCAGGACGCCTACCACAAACATCTAACAAAGGTCCTATCTTTATAGTATGTAAACTTACACCGCTGCTCAGTTAAACTTTTTTCCAGTTTCGACATTTTCGCATACACATACCCAGTACCTACATCAGGTGGAATAAATTAATAAAACAGAACCCGATTTTGTCGAACCCGTTTTTTATTTAGCTAAGTAAAAGGACATGCGGATGGACACGAATATAGACGTCAAAGCGATTGCAGTGTCGAGCTTCCGCCACGGCGAGCACGTCAAAGTGTCAATTTCAATTGAATAATATTGTTCGTAATGAGATTGTCCATTAGAACATTACCACAGAAAAGAAGGCACGAGACAAGACCTTACCCGCTTGAATATCACGCGCTGTTTTGTGTCCGTCGACGATTTGTAATGAGTTGAAACCTTTTGGAGGGATACAAATTTATCCGAGAAATACTGCAAAGCACAAACAAGTTTTCCTTTATTTTCATCACACTCTTTATACATTGTCGATTTTGAACATTAAGTACCATTACGAAAAATAATTCAGTCATATGTAGCAGCTAAAACGAGCTACCAACCTGAAAACAAAGAGTTAGGAAGAGTACAGTGAACGGCACAATATACGTCCGCCCTTCGCTTAATAGTCCTCATTATAGGCATTAGTATGGCGTGTATGACACTGGAGATTATTGGCCAACGGGTCCCAGTGACCTTGGCCTTTGGTCAAGATATGAGGTCTTGAACTAAACTTAATGTGCAGAAACCATTAATTCCTTTTTTCTGACTTATCATGAATGTGACCTCTGAACTTTAGGCCCCAGAATCTATAGGTTTCTATATTGCTATAACTGCAAGCCATCAACCAAGTTTGGTCAAGGAACTTACTCAAGAACAAAAGTTATCCTGCAAATGACCCTGACCTTTCAATCTTCGACCTCATAGTCAACAGACCTCTTCAATACCATAACTGCAAGCCCTCCAAAAACTGTGGTCAAGGCACATGATCTAAAACTAAAGTTATTGTGCACAGCTGTAGATGGTAGAGAACTCGAGTTATTGTGCTGAAAGTATTTTGCTTCTTTCATCCACAGTAACCTTGACTTTCGACTTTAAAAACCCGAAATCGATAGCATTTTCCTTACCTCAAGCGCAATCAATCAACAAAGCTTGATTCAGTGACCTTGATCTTTGACCTTTTGACTCCAAAATCGATGGGGTCTTCATTACCCCAAATTCAAGCTGTTCACAAAGTTTGGTAACTGTAGATGATGGACACATTGAGTTATTGGTAACTGACGGACAGACGGACGATCATCATAACATACTCTGTCCTTTGGCGGGCGGATACAAATGAACGAGTTCCCTTGAGAGCCCTAATGGATGAATAATGACGACATAAGATAGCCATATGGATGGGTGTGTAAGCTAATTATGGGTAATTTGTATTAATTTATTTAACTCTACGTAACTATTAGTTTAAACCATATTTACTTCAAACATTTCAAAAGTATAAAAAGTGCAAAATATAAACATTGGATCAGGAAAACAAGTGCTTACTGTAGTTATATTTCACCATCTCCAAACATAAAAGTCCCAACAGTAACAAAGTGGTACACTGAATATACAACAGAAAAAATCAAATTCATTTCCAGTACGTGAATCTAATGTAGATATAAAATGTATATGCAAGATGACTAGTGACTATATTAACATATAGTATCATATACAATAAGTATATAAACAAAATGTATAGTATCAATACAGAAACACATATCACTGTATACATTCAAATACAATAAGTATATAAACAAAATGTATAGTATCAATACAGAAACACATATCACTGGATCCATTCAAATACAATAAGTATATAAACAAAATGTATAGTATCAATACAGAAACACATATCCCTGTATCCATTCAAATAAATAAGTATATAAACAAAATGTATAGTATCAATACAGAAACACATATCCCTGGATCCATTCAAATACAATAAATATATAAACAAAATGTATAGTATCAATACAGAAACACATATCACTGTATACATTCAAATACAATAAGTAAATAAACAAAATGTTCAAAAAACATGAGATCTGAAAAGAAAATCATCGTGTGATTAAAACTAGATTACAGCATATATAGGTCTATATAAGAAAATACACAGTACTATGAATATTTGGAGTAAGAAGATCAAAAGTATGGATATGTATATATATATATATATATATATATATATATATATATATATATATATATATATATATATATATATATATATATATTATTTATTCTTGGGTTTGCAACTGAAATTCTGAAATTGCACGGGCACATTAGCTAGCAGAAACACGTGCTCTCTCTCTCTCTCTCTCTCTCTCTCTCTCTCTCTCTATATATATATATATATATATATATATATATATATATATATATATATATATATATATATATAATAAATAGATAACTATTGGGTGGAGTAACTGATAGCGCTAACACTGCAACAACTGTAAGTACCTGTTATACGTCACACATGCACTACGAGAATGTGGCGAACCTCTTGTGTCAGTCAATGTCAGAGATTAAGGACTAATGTTTCCTAAACGGTGCTAAAATGTGACAGATGTAATAAATAAAATGAACTCTATCGATTGAGTGCATATTATTCCTAATCCAGGATTTTTCTTTGTAACAAGTTCACTATTGTTGGTATACATACTAAGGTTTCTTACGATTCCTCATTGTAGGGTGCTAAGTTGAAACACGTATCAAAAGTAATCGATATATTTGATCAATGAAAAGGCATCAGAACTAACAAATATGTATATGAATTCATTCCGAGAGCTTTGAAACTTCAAAATTGAAGAAAATGTGTTTCATTTGCCATGACGAAATCCCTGAATAATTATCGAATGTATTTCCAAGTTAAACAGGGACAGAAAGGCGAAATTGTTTCAGCATTGGTTGCTTCCCTGTCGCAAGGGAATCAAGTCGATGTAAAGTGACTGAACGCTTCTCGGTACTAATTATATGGGATAATGGGAACAAGTCTAGAAAAGGGTGAACATAAAATAGAGTATATATGGGTTTGGAAGGCTGTGCTTGGTTGATAATGAAAAGTAACATATTAGTAAAAAAAAATCTTTTCAGAGCTTATCCTATTTTGTCACTGAGAAAAAATAGAGACAATATTCCACTAATGCAATTTCAGTCTTTTTACATACTTGAGTTAGGAACAGTCATTACTGAAAATGGCACCTGGTTCTGAGAACACATGTTTCCTACATATTAGATAAAAAATGCCTCAGTTCATGTGGTTTTCTTCACACGGAACCTTGCATGAAGGATGAGTCTGTACTGAGAGCTATGGGTTTAACGATGAGTATTTGGAAATTTAAAGTTATTGAATTTTTAATATTATGGTTTACTATGGGAGTTGAAGTAATACTGCGAGTCCTGAACATCTTGCAAGGCACTTTTCATAAAAAGGGATGTAACTCTATTTTGATCATAGTTATTTTTGAGGAAAGGGGATGGATTATCTGACTGCATACTTTCCAAATATGTGCGTGGGAAGACCGGATTTTTGTTCCTAGGCTTCTGAAGCTATGTTTGTCGTTATTTTTAATTCCTAGTGATACAATTTATACCCTGTCTGGGTCTTTTCCTCAAATTAACTTTAAAATTTGCATTTTGTTTAATTGATTTTATCCATCAAAATTACAAATGTTGGATATGTATTGTGCAAATATACACATTAAAGTTTTCAATCAATTTCTGAATAAATTTCCAAATGTTAAATGCAACTAGAAAAGCATCAGTTACTCAGTTTTAGATGTGAATGTGATTTATTACATATTTTGTTTTTATTGAATCAATAAAATCCATGGACACGTGTACTGTTTTACATATTAATATACAGCATTATGTCTTTTCGTGTACCTATGGTATTAAAGTACAAATAAAAACACACTAGTATTTTGTCTTGAAAGATCATAATAGATAAACAGTAGTAAGTGCTAACTGTAACGGCTAACACCATGTGGTAAACGTAGCGAAAGTTATCCGGTCAAAACGAGTCAAAGCTATCATAATATATTTGCTTGTAATCCCTGTACACTCTTGTAATACATTTTATGTAAACACTGCTACTATTGAATTTATGAATTGTTAAAGGGTAAATCATAACATTGTTAAGAAAAGAAAAAAGAGCCCTTGAGAGTGATGTTGATCAGGATATTATTTCTTTAGCTGGCACACGTATTGGTCAGTCTTTTGAAAAGGCCACGGTTTCCTCAGGTATTGATCAATCAAAATGTATTGATCACAGTGATCCTCTTTTGAGAACTCATTCTCTGTATACTAATAACGGTGACAAACGACAATCACTTGTCGTTGAACAGGAACATGAGATCTCCTGTTTGTTTCAAAGGGCTATTAGTGAAACTGAAGTCACACAAGTTCCAATGTGTTACTCCGTGTAAAATTGAGTTCCTTATGAGAGAATGGAAACCATCTGAGGTACCCGCTGGTGATGAGTCGTCAGTGAGCTGTCAAATTGTCGTTCCTAAGTCATATCGACAGGAAATTCTTAGTCTAGCCCATGAAACGCCCTTGGCTGGTCATTTATGAGTCAATAAGACTTATTACAAGATCTTGAATCATTTTTATTGGTCAAAACTCAAAAGTGATGCTCCTAAATACTGTAGACAGTGTCACACTTGTCAAATGGTAGGAAAACCCAATCAGAAGATACCTAAGGCTCATCTGCAACCTATTCCTGCATTTAGTAGAATAATGGCAGACTTTGTCGGTCCCTTACCTAAGACCAAGTCAGGCAACCATTATTTGTTAACTACCATGTATGCGTCTACAGGATTTCCAGAGGCAATTACTCTGAGAAATATAAAAATTAAAACCATTGTGAAAGCTTTAGTGAAGTTTTTTACACTTGTTGGCCTTCCCAAATCTGTTCAGTCTGATCAAAGGTCAAATTTTATGTCTGGAATTTTCCAACAGGTTATGCATGAATTAGGCATCCGACAGTTTAAATCTTCCGCCTATCACCCTGAAAGTCAAGGAGCATTGGAAAGATTTCATCAAGCTTTGAAGAATATGATTAGGTCATATTGCTTGGATACAAGAAAGGATTGGAATGAGGGTGTTCATTTGTTGTTGTTTGCTGTTAGGGAATCAGTTCAAAAGTCATTGGGTTTTAGTCCCTTTTAACTGGTGTTTGGACATATGTCCGTGTGCCATCGAAAGTTTTGAAAGGGAATCTTCTTTCAAATGAAGATTCAAAGATTAATCTTCTTGACTACGTCTCTGATTTCAAATAAAAGTTGTCAAAGGCCTGTGAAGTAGCAAGAACTAATCTTCACACTACCCAGTCAAAAACGAAATTAAGGTATCACAGAAGTACACATAAAATGAGTTTTAAACCTGGTGAGAATGTTTTGACTCTCTTACCCATACCTCAAAATCCTCTTCGGGCTAAATTGTATGGGCCTTATACAGTTGAAAAGAAAGTAAATGACTTAAATTATGTTATTAACACTTCTTGGAGGCGGAATCAGAAACAACTTTGTCACATAAATATGTTAAAGGAATATATTGACAGAGATACGCCAGCTAATTATTCAATTAATTTAGTTGTACCGTCCCACAAAGTGAAGATATCAACGATGGAATACAATCATACTATAATGACTCTGGTGAGACCAAACTTCGGAATTCAGAAATATTGAACAAAATGGACCAGAAACTTTCACATCTACAACAACAGGAAAGAAATGAACTAAAACAGCTATTACATGAGTATATGTACTTGTTTCCTGATGTTCCTACACGAATAAATAAATTCTATCATGACGTTGACATTATAGATTCTACACCTCTGAAACAGCATCCTTACAGGATGAATCCTCTCAAACAGGAATATCTGAAGAAAGAAATTCAGTATTTACTGGAGAATGATTTTATAGAACCAAGAAAAAGTAACTGGAGTTCACCATGCATTCTTGTACCTAAGCCAGATAACACATTCCGCATGTGTACTGACTATAGAAAAGTCAACAGTGTCACCAAAACGGATTCTATTTCCAATACCAAGAATCGGCGATTGCATTGATAAATTGGAAATGCGAAATATGTGACCAAGTTTGACCTATTAAAAGGATTCTGGCAAATTCCACTCACGGAAAGGGCAAAATAAATTTCAGCATTTGTAAATCCAGATGGGCTTTATCAAGATAAAGTCATGGCATTTGGAATGAAAAATTCTGCGGCAACGTTTCAACGTCTGATGAACATAATAACATCTGGTCTAGATAATTGTGACTCGTATATCGATGACGTCATTATCTACACCAACACCTGGGAAGATCACTTGGAAACCATTCGAAAATTCTCCGATCGATTCAGTGATGCAAATCTGACGATTAATTTGAGCAACTGTGAGTTTTGCCATGCTTGTGTCACATTTTTAGGACATATTGTGGGATAAGATCAAGTTAAACCCATGTAAGCTAAGGTATCTCTGAATTTCCGATGCCAATTTTTGGGTATGGCTGGATATTATCGGAAATTTTATTTAAATTTTTCTATAATTTAATTGCTGAACCTTTGCAAGTCTGTTGAAGTAAGACAACCAAATTTCATTGGTCTGACAAGTGTCAGGAATCTTTTGACAAGTTAAAGGCCACGCTCAATAATGCACCAGTTCTTTCAGCACCAAATTTCATCCAATCATTTACATTGTCTGTTCATGCAAGAGTTGTAGGGGTTGGTGTAGTATTGATTCAGGAAGACAAAAATGGTGTGAATCACCCTGTGTGTTATTTTTCTAAAAAAAAAAAAATTAACAAACACCAGAGCAATTATTCCACAATTGGGAAGGAATGTTTGGCCTTGATATTGGCTTTACAACATTTTGAAGCGTATGTTACCTCGGTTCTTCTCCAATTATTGTATACAGTGATCACAATCCCCTTACTTTCATCAACAAAATGAAAGACAAAAAATCGGAGATTGTTGAGATGGAGTTTAATATTACAGGAATATAACATTGACATTAGACACATCAGGGGAAAAGACAATGTGATCGCAGATGCACTCTTAAGTGCATATAAGTATTATATTGCTCTATGTAAGTAAGTTTAGTATCATATAACATCTTTCTACGTAATTTTGGTTTTTATGGTATTAGATGCATATTTAAAGAAAGCTTTATTGCATAAATCGTTCTTTTTGTTTATGAGGGGAGTTTTTATATATGATATTTATATAATATTATAAATATTTTAGAAATTATAAATGTTTCCTGACTTTACAATTTGCTCAAACCTTAATGTTATGTATCAGGTTTTAGTTAAGGACGGTTTTGGTAAACAAGTTATTTATTCAATTTGAAGTCAGGGTTGATTTTTTTTACAGATAAAACTAGAATTTCCTTTAGAATTTTGTGTTAAAAGTCACATAGACCATATAATTTTCTAGAACATTCTGTCATGGGACCTATCTTTATGTATACATGTTTAGTGGACAGTTTTCAGTTTCGACCTGAACATCAGTCTGTAAAGAGTCATTACAGTTGTGAAAAATCATTCCAAATTTAGAGAGAGGAAATATTTAAAATATTCATTGGATTATAAAAGTGCTCAAAGACTTTTGGATTCTGGATTTTGAATTGATGATTTGGGGATTTATGTGAACTTTTTCAAAGATATTCTGGAGTACTCCCTTTTGGCACATCAGCACATTAAAGACTACTGGCACATCAGGACATTACAGACTATTGGA
Source organism: Margaritifera margaritifera (assembly GCA_029931535.1). Taxonomy (NCBI): domain Eukaryota; kingdom Metazoa; phylum Mollusca; class Bivalvia; order Unionida; family Margaritiferidae; genus Margaritifera; species Margaritifera margaritifera. Next base: position 2,848,971 of record JAQPZY010001501.1, on the reverse strand, counting down.
ACATCAAAACATTAAAGGATACTGAAATTCATTCCGAACATTCTATATTTAGGACATGTTATTAGAACACTTAGGATTATTTGATTATTTGGATTTTAATTCACTTTGCTGTAAGTGTCTTTTGATTTTCATTTTAATTATCTAGAAATAAATTGCTTGTTGATTTTCACTTGATTTGTTGGTTTCACCTTCTTACTGTTACATGTTTCTTAGACCATAGAGTCGTAACAATACATGTTAGCAATTTGGGATGTAAATCAAACTTGTGGCTTATGAAGAATTTTTCAAGGTTAATATTTTTGGCGTTGTGAAAAAACAAAACAATTTGTATAGCATCCAAATTTTATTCTGGACAACTCTTGAAAAGCTGCCTATACAAATATTTTCCGAATCTTTAAAATTTAGTTTCCGAACTTTTAAATTGTTGTTTTTGGACAACTTTTCAAAAGTTGATTGAGGTTTGCGTGAGATGGAGTTACCCATGTGATGAGAATCGTTTCATTACACGGAGAAAAACAAAATTTGCCAGCGTTTTTAATAGAAGGAGTTTTGAAGGGCTTAATTCCATTTGGGAAGGAAAATATTAAATCCGTGGTTAGCCTGATCATCCCTCGTCACATCCAAATAGACATCGTTCCATTCAAAAATAAATGTTCCACCAAATTCCCCTTTTTATTTAGCTACAGTATCCAAGCCGTCTTGAGAGTTTTCAGACATTATATATATATATATATATATATATATATATATATATATATATATATATATATATATATATATATATATACAGCAAAATCTCGAGCCTCCATCTGTCAAAGAGATCTTAGGCAAAATTTTGACAGCTTTCATCACGGTCGCTCACTCCATATATAGCACTTTTACAACGTTCACCACAGCTTTTCCCAAAACAAAGTTCCCTCAGTGCCCATTGTTGACAAAACCCTATTCCAAAGTTAATAAAAGTTTTAATCATTGCAACATCTCGTCTCTTGTACAATCTCCTGTACCATAGCCCACTTGAGTATTAGCATCACTTTAAAAATTATTTGACCTCTCTTCCTCTTTAAAACAGTAATATTTGTTTTAAATATCAAAATAAAACAAACTCATTCTTACACGACTTTGTTCATTAATTCGCAATGATTTTTCTTGCTCTGTTTCTGTGTCTTAAAATATCAATATGAAGTATACCCAGAGAATACTTTCGAAGCCTGGTCAATGTGAAGAAACAAATGGTGCCATATAGAGTTTGGGCGAACGGGACGTAATTTGCCAAATACGGGCTAAAATCTCATTGGAAGGGGGCGGATACAAGATTAAAAACTGTCTGAAATCTAGGAAAATTGCTTGGTAAACTGACTGAAGAAATGCGATTTGGTGAGAACATTCACAATGTATTCAAACGGTTGCCTTCTGAAAGTGAAGATGAATTATCATGCCAACTATCTACATATTTACTATTGCACTTCCAAAACGGACAAAAGTCCTTGAAAACATTGGCCTTCGAAAAACGCTGGCAAATTTTGTTTTACTTCGTGCATGATTTATTTGCATCACTCTTTGTCTTGGAAATGGATAGTACTAGCAAAGTAATAAAATGTTGTTCAAGACAGGAAACATTCAGTCTAGATATCTATATGGAACTTAGAACACATACTAAACTAGCTATTTAGAGGTATCTTTTATTATAAAGACCTTTTAACTGATTAGTTTTAATATATTACAACGGGGAGCAAAATGCAAATGAGAACATTTGAGCGCCTCCAGAGCGTAGCTCCAAATCTGTTTGAAATATATGTATCATGCAAATAGTACATACATCAAAGTAATGGCTCATATGCGCCTTTTCTACTGTACATATTTGACATTTCCATGAACGTAATCGGTTAATATGCAAACATTGTACGTGTTTTGAGTCTTATTAAAATTAAATCCGGATATGTTTATTAAAAAATGTGCACAAATTAAATGTATGGCCTTGAGCTGCTTCTTTATCATAAGGATTAAAGTTACAGAATGACCTAGTTTGATTATGATGCTACTTCTTTTTAAATACCTGGCTCCATATTCTCAAACCGTTTTCAGCACTAAACTGAAGCTCAAGCATGAATCCCCGAAATCAGATATATAGAGGATATCTACATTGTTTGATTAAATATGAAGAAATATTTCACGAGCGAAGTGGACATGTATTCTCACGATTGGCGAAGCTACCAGTGACAATACAAAATGTTAACACTTCAAGAGTGAAATATTGCCTTATATTTACTAAAAAAAACGTAGAGTTTCTTTTTATTATATATCTTTTAAGTAAAAAAAAACGTCCATTTGCATGTAATTTACTCTCCATATTGTGCCAATGCGATTAATGGATGCATTACTGCATCGATAAAAAGAAACTCAGAAATTGTTCAATAATAGTTGCATTGCGACTGTTTACAAATTGAGCTCGTATATATAATGCTTTAAATTGTGTATTTTCTCGCATTACTGACTTTTCAATACGAAAATTACGAGAGTTTTATTTTCGTGAACACATTTCTTGTGCGGATTGATAGAGTGGACATTGTTGTGATCGGGACACTGTGCAAACATAACAGAGTGGTCGTATACGACATACTTCAGCACGGAACATATTTAAACAAAAGATTTTCATGATTGTGAGTTTAACTATAAGGATTTGGTTTTTATTGTATTTTGTTTATTCCTGCATTTGAACGTGTATTATGTGGAAAGCTTGCTGTCTAGTTCGGTAACAGACGCGGCATCCAAATGTAGATTGTCACTTGATTTCGGCTTGCAATCAACACTCATCTATCCCCGATTTATCCCACCTTTTCAAACAAGATTATCTTTGTAATGAAAGTTCAAATCGCTACTTAAACAGATTTTTTACTATATATAAACATTACTTTTTTTTCTTTTTAATAACTTGTATTGTTGGTCGTAGAGTGTAACATGCATATGATATTGGATGGGTGACATTGAATATAGAATAGAAATGGGTCATGTAAGTTCAGTCGTTGACAACTTCCACGATTTATGTGGAAAATTATCTTTAGGAAAGTTATTATTTGAAGCCTACTTTTCGTTGTTTGGTGTTCCATTTTAGGTATTTTTGTATCGTCTCTCCTCATTGATTACGTACATGTATACTAGAGGGTCTACAGTCTTGACATAATTCAAAATCTGTTCATCCTGTGTGTGTGTTTGAGAGAGAGAGAGAGAGAGAGAGAGGGGGACAGGGAGAGAAAAGTGAGGAAGAGAGATGGAGCAGAAAGAGAAGAAATTAAATAGGCCCAAATATGCAAATACAAGTTTGAATGACATAAATAAGGGCAGATAAATTGCCCAAATGGGAAAAGAAAAGAATTCCGAAAGTGGTATCACCAATATACCCCTATCAATCTTCTCTTATTGATACAGTTCAATATCTCATTATGAAATATATAAAGTACTTAGAGCTTGCGTGTAGAAGTATTAATGCTAAAAAATATCTGTGAACTGCCATGATTCACAACATTCTATTTAAAATTACAGAGTAAGCTTGAGCCAGAGGTTCTTCCTCAGATTATTTCGAGAATATGGAGACTGGTTTTAAAACATTTTATGCATGTGAAACAACTGAACAATCATCACATCACTTAAAAACAAAAATCGTCGGCGGAGAATATTTGTGTGTGAGTTTAATAAAATCTGTCTTCTTGAATGCCAGAAGACAATCTGAATATGTCCTGTTCAATGATTACAATAGATTGGTGACCGTTACCCATTGTATAATAAGTCACAGTATTGAGCAAGTTTTAACACTGGTCTCTTTTACCTTGTTTTCTTTTTGGCAACGGTCATGAATGTTAAATATCATATTTTTATTCATGAATTTTTTTTATACATTAAAATCTCAACTGATTTTTAAGAAGTTGCGTTGACGTTTGTTTTTGCATCACACAGTGGCTTCTCAGTGGGAAGCATGGATGCCGTGGATGCCTTGTTCTGTCACGTGCGGTGTAGGGGACCAGTATAGATCTCGACACTGCATCAAAACCACCGAATCGGCTCCAGAATGTAACGGAAATGCCGTCGACATGCAGAGGTGTGACATGAATGTCCTTTGCACGGGTGAGAAATGAAATAGTAGTTTGTTTTTTTTTTTGTTTTTTTTTTTTTTAAATATAATGAATTATAACAAAGAATATTTTACGATGGCTCATTTCAAACAAACATCTACGAACATAGTTGACTAAATATAATCATTTGCGACCATTTTCGGGAACGAGATTGATAATTTTTTTATTGGTTTAAGAATATTTAATTCAAATGAGCTTGAAAATAGTATTTACAATATGACCAAAATAGTACCTTGTATTAAGTGAAACTGCATATTAGAGTTCTGAAATCATTTTAAAGCAAATTCAGAAGCATCAGATATTACGCGTTTGCGTTGTATATATATATATATATATATATATATATATATATATATATATATATATATATATATATATATATAGACGTTGCTTCTGACGTCATATATTTTTAAAAAAATTTTATATCGAGATAGACGAGTCTCTTAGACATCAAATCAATTACATCATATGATAAAGCTGTTTTTCTTCCAAAATGTATAATGCAATTCCAAGGAATATAAATTAATTTTGCATGAGAAGCAATGCAGTGTTTTCTAACCCGTTAGATGGTGCTATCCATTAATAAAAATGCCCACTTTATTGTGGTCATATCCAGATTTGTCCAGAACCATTATTTCAGTTTGGTGAAGCCATAAAGCAAGTCATCTGTATTTCAAAAGACAGTTCATGGCCTGGAAATCATAAAATGTCTGGGCTTGAGTTTCAGTTTGAGATTTTGTGTCAGCCAGTCACAAAGAGCTTTACTTTTGTAACGTCGCTCTTGACTGGAGAAGATTGCAAACGTCACTACTCTCCGCATCAATCCTACTTTAAACAAAACTACTATCCCCTTTACTATTCGCATAATCCCTATAATTGTTTCTACCAGTCGATTCAAAGAAGAAATAAAAGTAGGTCTCCATTTTGTACGAGGCTTAACATAGGGGTGGGGAGCCTTTTAGAAATTGCAGCAATCCTTAAGTCTACAATTCTCAATGGCAGTCATTGTATTTGTTTTATATATTTTTGTTTGTTTGTTTTTGTTTTGTCTTTTGCGCAAAGATATTATATTTTTCATTGATCAGCTTTTAAATGCCAGGATTATATTGCAATATTATTACACGAACATAGGGAATTTCTCTGCCTACATTGAGTTTAATTTTGCCTTCCGCAATTCTGTTTTAATTATAGTTATTTATTAGATGGATTATGTGACTGCATACCCTCCAAATATTTTATTTGGAGGACCAGGTTTTTCATTCCATTTTTCTGAAGTTCTGTGTTTCGTTCTTTTTATTTCCTAGTGATACGATTTATATCCTGTCTGGGTCTTTTCCTCAAATTAACTTTAAAATGTGCATCTTGTCTCATTGATTTTATCCATCAAATTACAAATGATGCATATGTATTGTACAAATATACACATTAAAGTTATCAATCAATTTCAAAATATAAATAAATTTCCCAAATTTGAAATGCATCTAGAAAAACATAGTTTGCTCATTTTTAAATGGGAATGTGATTTATTACATATACTGTTTTTGTTGAATCAATAAAATTCATGGACACGTGTACTTTCTGGCATATTAATATACAGCATTATGTCTTTTCACGTACCTATGGTATTAAAGTAGAAATATAAACACATCGGTATTTTGTCTCTAAAGATCTTAATAGATAAACAGTAGTAAGTGCTAACTGTAACGGCTAGCACCGTGTGGTAAACGTGGCGAAAGGTATCAGGTAGGAACAAAGCTTCATGATATATTTGTATGTAATGTCTGTACACTCTTGGAATACATTTTATACAAACACTGCTACTAATGAATTTACGAATTGTTAAAGGGTATAGCATAATATTGCTATGAAAAGAAAAAAAATTATTTTTTTGTCCTAAAAGAGGGTAGAATTTAGGCAAAATAGGACAAATTTAACCTTTAACGTCTTCGTTTGGAAATTTCATCCTAGTCCAATCTCTCCATGGAGACTTTGACTGGGTGTGGAGGGAGATAGGGGTGGGAGCAGGTGGAACTACAGCCTGAGACACCACTTTGCATTGTATGCAGTACACGTATTCCATTTTTTTTTTTTTTCTTTCTTTTCTTTTTTCGATGTTACTGTACCAGTAGTTACTCTGCGCTATTAGACCATGTGTGGTTGGTTCGCTGGTATTATATATATTTCAGTAAGTCATTCGACAACTCCAATTTCTTTACAAACAATTAGGACAAGCCACTGATAACTATAGAGCATGATACATTATACATGACTGTAATGTATAATGTATCATGCACTGTGATTATTGTCAAATAGTAACTTTTAACTATTTTATTTTGTAGAAAATACACTGAAGTGGATGCTCTCCTCACCCCTAAAGAAACCATATTATCATTTTCAAATAGTTCCAATGGTAGGACTGAACGCATGTTTCCCCGGCAAAACCCGTAGAAAGAAAAATATTCATAATTGATTGATAAATGGACAATCGCACAAAATTAGACTCTATCTTGCAGGCCTAAATGACTAGGAATGAAACAATTCTCATTCAAAAAACTTCATTTGTTTATTTATTTATTTTACAGATTACAATTTCATCCCTTTTGTAATTAAATTGAGAGCGGCTGTTACACCAACATATCTCTCTCTCTCTCTCACTCACTCTCTCTCTCTCTCTCTCTCTCTCTCTCTCACACACACACACACACACACACACACACAAACCAGAAACACACCCAAAACTAAATTATCCCACCAACCTCCAACAAAGTTAGCAGTTGCTATAGAACGATTCTGCCCGTCTGTCATTCGGTCCTTCTTTTCCGAAGTGTGACTCAAAAACAGTTTGTGATATATATTTTTTCAACTTAATACACATATTAAGTTAATGGTTTAGATGTCAAGTTAATGGTCTAGAAATCAAGTTAATGGTCTACGTATCAAGTTAATGGTCTAGATATCAAGTTAATGGTCTAGATATCAAGTTATTGGTCTAGATGTACTTTTTGTTGTTAAGAAGATTTTACTGTTAAGTAATACTGTTAGTTTTGAGATTGTCACGAAAAGAAGCTGCAAAGTGATCAAATGTGATCGGTTCAAGAGCTTAACATCAAAAACTATTTAAGATATATTTTAGCAATTTCGGATGTAAGTCAAAACTCATGGCTAATGAAGAATTTTTCAAGGCTAATACTTTTCGCGTTGTGATATAAACAATTTTTATATCATCCAAATTTTATTCTGGATAACTCTTGAAAAGATGTCTATGCAAATATTTTCCGAATTTTTAAAATTTAGTTTCCGAACTTTCAAATTGTTGTTTTTGGACAACTTTACAAACGTTGATTCAGGTTTCTGTTAGACGGAGTTACCCCTGTGATGAGAATCGTTTTATTACATGACTATTACTACCCATTTTCAAGACAGCGTGATACACATACATCATACACGGAAACAAACAAAATTTGCCAGCGTTTTTGATAGCAGGAGTTTTTAAGGGCTTAATTCCATTTGGGAAGGAAATTATTAAATCCGTGTTAAATATGTGATTAGCCTGATCATCCTTCTTCACTACTCGACAGAGATCTTTCCAGTCAAGAATAAACGTCTCGACAAATTACCCTTTTCGGACAGCTACAGTACACAAGCCGTCTTCAGAGTTTTCATAAAAAAAATGTTTACCCCAGAAACCTTAGGTAAAATGTTTGGCAGCTTACGTCACGGTCGCTCACTCCATATATAGCACTTCTGCAACGTTTACGACAGCTTTTCCCAAAATGAATTTCCCTCAGTGCCCATTGATGACAAAACCCTATTCCAAAGTTAATACAAATTTCACTCATTGCAAAATCTCGTCTCTTGTACAATCTCCTGTACCATAGCCCACTTGAGTATTAGCATCACTTTATAAACGTATATGGCCTCTCTTCCTCTTTAAATCCGTAATATTTGTTTTATAAATCGAAATGAAATAAATTCATCCTTGCACGATTTTATTCATGAATTCGCGCTGATTTGTCTTGTCCTGTTTCTGTATCTAAAAAAGAAATATATTAGTTTGAAGTACAACCAGAGAATCATTTTGAAACCTGGTTAATGTGACGGAAAAAATGTTGCGAAATTACCATAGAGGGATTGGACGAACGTGACTTAAGTTACCAAATATGGGCTAAAATCTCTGGAAAAGTGGACGGGTACAAAATTAAAAAAGTGTCTGAAACTAGGAAGACGGCTTGATAAATTGACTGAAAAAATGAGATTTGGTGAAAATATTAACGCTGTATTTGAACAGTCGGCATCTGAAAGTGAAGATGAATTATCAACGTAACTACGTATTTACTATTTTGCTTCCAAAACGGAGAAGAGTCCTTGAAAACATCTGCCTACAAAAACGCTGGCAACTTTTGTCATACTTCGTGCATGATTTATTTGCGTCACTCTCTGTCTTGGAAATGGATAGTAACAGCCAAGTAACAAAATGTTGTTCAAGACAGGAAAAATTCAATCTAGATATCTGCATGGAACTTTGAACACACACTAAACTAGCTATATAGAGCTATCTTGCATTATACATACGTTTCAACTGTGAAGTTTTAATATATTACAATGAAGAAAAAATACAAATGATCCAATCTGAGCGCATCCAGAGCGTAGCTCTAAATCTGTTTGAAATACATGTATATTACAAATAGTACATACATCAAATCAATGGCTCATATGCGCTTTTTCTACTGTAAATATTTGACATTTGCATGAACGGAATCGGTTAATATGCAAATATTTGATCGTGTTTTGAGCCTTATTAAGAATAAATCCGGATATGTTTATTAAACACGGTGCACCGATTAAAGAAATGGCCTTGAGCTGCTTCTTTATCATAAGGATTTTCGATATAAATATTTGCATTTTCCTGCAGAGTTACAGAATGACCTAGTTGGATTTTGATGCTACTTCTTTTTAAATACCTGGCTCCATATTCTCAAACCGTTTTCAGCACTAAACTGAAGCTCAAGCATGAATCCCCGAAATCAGATATATTGAGGATATCCACATTGTTTGAGTAAATATAAAAGATATTTCACGAGCGAAGTGGACATGTATTCTCACGATTGGCGAAGCTACCAGTGACAATGCAAAATGTTAGCACTTCAAGAGTGAAATATTGCCTTATATTTACTAAAAGAAACTTTGAGTTTCTTTATATTATATATCTTTTAAGTAAACAACCGTCGATACGCATGGATTTTATTCTTCATTTTGTGCCAATGCGATTAATGGATGCATTACTACATCGATAAAAAGAAACTCCGAAATGTTTCAATAATAGTTGCACTGCGACTTTTTCCAAATTGAGTTCGTATATATAATGCTTTAAATTGTGTATTTTCTCGTATTAATATCTTTTTCAATACGAAAATTACGAGAGTTTTATTTTCGTGAACACATTTCTTGTGCGGATTGATAGAGTGGACATTGTTGTGATGGGGATACTGTGCAAACATAACAGAGTGGTCCTATACGACATACTTCAGCACGGAACATCTTTAAACTAAATATTTTCATGATTGTGAGTTTAACTATAAGGATTTGGTTTTTTTATTTGTTTATTTCTGCATCTGAACGTGTATTATGACCTTGGCAAGCTTGCAGTCTAGTTCGGTAACAGACGCGGCATCCAGATGTAGATTGTCACTTGATTTCGGCTTGCAATCAACACTCATCTATCCCCGATTTGTCCCTCGTTTTCAAACAAGATAATCACTGTAAAGAAAGTTCAAATCGCTACTTAAACATATTTTCTTTTAATAGTAATTTTCATGACTTTATTCTTTATATATATATATATATATATATATATATATATATATATATATATATATATATATATATTTTCCTAATAACTTCTACCGTTTGTCGCAGAGTGTAACATGCATATGATATTGTATGAATGACAATAAATATAGAATAGAAACAAGTCATGTAATTTGGGTCGTTGACAACTTCCATGATTCATGTGGAAAACTATCTTTAAGGGAGTTATTATTTGAAGCCTACATTTTGTTGTTTGTTGTTCCATTTTAGGCATTATTTTTATCGCATCTCCTCACTGATTACATAAACGTATACTAGAAGGTCTACAGTCTTGACATAATCCAAAATCTGTTCATCCTGTGTGTGTGTGGGAGAGAGAGAGAGAAGAAAAAGAAAGAGATAGGGGGAGGAGAGGGAGAGAGAAAAGGGAGGAAGAGAGATGGAGCAAAAAAAGAAGAAATTAAATAGGCTCAAACATGCAAATACAAGTTTGCATGACATAAATAAGGGCAGATATATTGCCCAAATGGGAAAATAAAGTAGTTCCAAAAGTGGTATCGCTAATGTATCAATCTCTTATTGATACATTTCAATATCTCATTATGGAATATATAAAATATTTAGAGTTTGCGTGTAGAAGTATTAATGCTAAAAAATGTTTGAAATGCCACGATTAACAACATTCTATTTAAAATTACAGAGTGTTAAATAGTTTTAATTATGACCCAGAGGTTCGTCCTCAGATTATTTCGAGAATACGGAGACTGGTTTTAAAACATTTTATGCATCTGGAACAACTCAAAAACCATCACATCAATTCAAAAAACGACAACAAATAAAAACCTGTTCGGCGGAGGATATTTATGTTTGAGTTTTATAAAATCTGTCTTCTTGAATGCCAGAAGACAATCTGAATCTGTCCTGTTCAATGATTGCAATAGATCGGTGAACGTTATTTTTGTCTAATAAGTCACGGTCTTGAGCAAGTTTTAACACTGTTCTCTTTTACCTATTTTCCTTCTGAGCAACGGTCATGAATGTTAAATATCATATTTTTATTCATAATTTTTTTCTACATTAATATCTCAACTGATTTTTAAGAAGTTGCGTTGACGTTTGTTTTTGCATCACACAGTGGCTTCTCAGTGGGAAACATGGATGCCGTGGATGCCTTGTTCTGTCACGTGCGGTGTAGGGGACCAGTATAGATCTCGACACTGCATCAAAACCACCGAATCGGCTCCAGAATGTAACGGAAATGCCGTCGACATGCAGAAGTGTGACATGAATGTCCTTTGCACGGGTAAGAAATGGAATAGTGGTTTCTTTTTTTTTAAATATAATGAATTATTAGAAAAAAAAGGATATTTCACGATTGCTCATTTCAAACAAGCATTTATGAAACAGAGTTGACTAATTTAAATCCTTTGCGACCATTTTCGGGAACGAGATTGATAATTTTTTATTGGTCTGAGAATATTTAATTCAAATGAGGTTGAAAGACAGTGTTTACAATATGACCAAAATAGTACCTTGTATTGAATGAAAATATATATATCGACGTCATAAAATATTTTAAAATTTTTATACCGAGATAGACGAGTCTGTTAGATATCAAATCAATTACATCGTATGATAAAACTGTTTTTCTTCTAAAAAGTATAATGCATTTCCAAGGAATATAAATTAATTTAGCACGAGAAGCAATGCAGTGTTTTCTAACCCTTAAGATTGTGCTATCCATTAATAAAAATGCCCACTTTACTGTGGTCATATCCAGATTTGTTACAGTGAGTTTAGGAAAGGATGCGGTTATGGCACTCCGCTTCTTTGAAGTAAAATCAATCAATCAAGCTATCAAGTCTCGACAGAACAAAAAAGTGCATAAAGACGGAGCGCCATTATTTCAGTTTGGTGAACCCATAAAGCAAGTCATTTGTATTTCAAAACACAGTTCATGGCCTGGAAATCATAAAATGTCTGGGCTTGAGTTTCAGCTTGAGATTTTGTGTCAGCCAGTCACAAAGAGCACTTTTGTAACGTCACATTTGACTGGAGAAGATTGCAAACTCAATGTCAAACTCAAGGTCAGAGTGTATGATCTCCATGCCATAAAGCCTGAACCATTTTGTATTTGGGGCTGCTCCGTCGGTGGTAGGGGATACTTTCCTTAAATTAGAAGGGCGGCAATAAATAAATAAATAATTCATATCATGGGTAATATTTGGTTGGGTCAGTGCCAAACCTTTTCCCCGGTTCTGCTTTACTCAAAGTAATAGCCCGTGTATCCTGTGGCCCTCCCAGACATTTTGAACCTTTAAACATGCTGAAATTTAGAGTATTACTTTTCTTCAGTATCATAAATAAAGAACAAAATAATTATAATGAATGACGAATTGTCCACTCAGAACATATATCATGTTACCAATCGGACACACTGCATTGTATCCACTCTGACTTCGAATGTTTGGTATCGCTTAATTTTTCATCAGGTCGCTATTAGCATCTGTATATTTTTGTCCAGTTTGGTGCACTAAGAATTAGACGGTTCGGTATTCTATCTACCAAACCGTACACCAGATTACAGATACAAAGAGCGATCGTACAAAACCGGAAGCGATACCAAATATTCGGAGTCGGATTAGATTTAATCCAGTGGAGCTGAACCCTCGAGTAACTCGCATATCACTCGGAGTTACATTTCGTCATATAACCTAACAACAACAGTAGCAGTGTGTGCCACATGAGGGCATAATGGGACTCCCGTGTTAAACAGGGTCAACAGATTATAGACCCAAACGGGAATTTAACACTGGGCTGCCAACTTGAAATGTATGTTGTAACAGTGTGACATTATGGGAATATCTATTTGCAACGGTGTACTTTGATAGAAGCGGAAAATGTGAGTTTGTCTGCCTTCCAACTATAATGAATATAGGTTTATCATGTGTGAGGTTCCCTGGACAATAACAAGAAATGTAATAATAAAACTACACTTACTATTTGAAATGCCTTTTGGAAGAACTAACATTCGTTAACTGACCACACAAAGTAGGATGTTAAAGTAAGGGTATATATAAAAATACCTTCCATATCCCACTACCACCCTATAATCCCCATTAAGAATACAGAAGCAACTCTATGCGATCTATTTTCTCCCGACCTTCCCCTGCCCTCTTATTCTCCACCATGACTTCTGTATGATCCCCTTTATAAAGTAAAAACCTCTACCGCCATTTCTAACGCCCCTACTCTCCCTATCTTTCTTATTTTAAACAAAACTACTATCCCTTTTACTACCAGCATATTCCCTATAATTGTTTCTACCTGTGGAGTGAATGAAGAAATAAAAGTAGGCCTCCATTTTGTAGGGTTTATTGGGAAAAAATATATTATCTAAAAATGGGTCTATAGATTTTTTCAGAGCATGAGTCTGTCTGGCTAGAAATCGTAACACTGTTTGGGTTTTTTTCGGCTGGAAATGTAATCGTAACAAGTGGTTCATATGTCTTATTTCGTCACAGGATGAGTCTGTCTGGTTAGAAATGGTAACAATGTAACAAGTTGATTCTGTGTTGGTGGGTAATGTGAGTTTGTCCTCTCTGTAACTTAAATGTCGTATTATGTTTTGCTTGATAAATATATGAACATAAAAGTGCATCTATCTGGTGTAGCGTAACATGGGTGTATGTCTGAGAGACAGACAGACAGACAGACAGAGAACGACAGACAGAGACAGACAGAGATAGAGACAGGAAAAGAGACTTTGCTTTTATATGAGTGTTAATTCGTTGTAAATTTTGTATATAGTAGAGGGCCACAAAGAATATTAGTTGTTTTGCTTTTATGTTTCACCGTCCAGTGACACAAATAGGTTATTTAGTGCCGAGGCAATGGGAGTAAAATGCTGTGTCCAAGGACACGCCACGTCAACCACCCTGGACTGATCCAGTGGTGGGATTCAAACCAGCACCATTTCGATCAAGAGTCCGACAGGCTAACCACCGAGCCGCCCAGACTCCGAAATTAGTTGTACTTAGCGAACTTAGTTAACCTTTATTAATAATGACATTTTTATTATTAGGTATTAGTAGTAGTAGTATTATAAAGATAATTACTCATGCATGAACAATAATTATGATTAGGCAGAGAAACAGAGAGAGAGACTGGTATCTTAAAGCGGAACAGTTACGTTATGATTTATATCTAAATTAATCTATAATAGGCTTAACAGAGTGGTGGGGGAGCCTTTTAAAACTTGTACTAATCCTAAAGTTTACAATTCTCACTGTCAGTCATAGTATTTGTTTTATATTTTTCCTTTTAGTTTGTTTGTTTGTTTGGCTTTTGTTTTGTCTTTTGAGCAAAGATATTTTATTTTTTTCTTGATCAGTTTGTAAAAGCCAGGATTTCTAACAAACATGGTTATTCTTTCTGCCTAAATTGTCTGTAATCTTGCCTCCCGCATAGCGTGTGTCAAACATTACAATGTTACAATCACCAACTATGGACTGGAGTAAATAATAATCTCGTCTAGCTTGGTCGCCGTCTGGAAGCAAATGTGATAGATTCAGTTGTGAAGGTGTTACATTTTTTAACCCAAAAAATCGCTTATAATGACAGACTTTTTTCAAAACGTGCGTTTTACTCAAGATTCAAGATATACAGTGGAAAATACTACTGCCAGATATCCAAGTTAAGATTATTTGTAACATTTTTGCTCTTTGGTAGTTTTTGAAAACTGCAAACATCGGATAGAATTTATCGCCATGCTAAATGTGGATTGTAACATTTTCTCGGTTCCAGTTTGAAACTAAACATTAGATTCATGTCATGTGAAATATACCCTGTGAACAAACAGAGAAAGCTTCTTTTTTTTTTTTTTTTTTTTTAGTATGCAAGCTTTTGGAAAGACGAAAAAAGTAACTTAACATAGCCTTCAATTTCACGTAATCATTGGAATTAGGCAAATAGGGAGGGAGAGGGGAGGTTTACTCAACAGGCTACAGACCATAATAAATCATTAGTATTAGTATTGTTATATTAATATTTTTTTCACTATGTAAGAGAGAGAGAGAGAGAGCTGGTCTTACTCAACAAGCTACAAACCATAAAAAGTGTTATTATTATTATTATTATTTATATTATTTTTTTCATGATGTGTCTCTGAGAGAGATTATAAAATGTGTATATGTCTGTTTGTGTGTGTGTGTGTGTGTGCGTGTGAAACACTGATAGAAAGAGAGAGAGAGAGACTTCATTATAAAATGTGTGTGAGAGAATATCTTATTCATATTTTAAAAGATCAAATAAAGTGATGCAGACTCACGTTTTTGCTTCTTTTTTTATTGCGGAGGGGGAGGAAGTATATTTTCCTTATGAAATTTAAAAAAACACATTCTAACAAAGTTTAATCCATATGAAATCCGAGATTTTTTTTAACAAATCTCACAGGAGTGAATTGCGTGGTTACAGAAATCCATTTTTTATATTTATTTTTTTTTTTGGTAAGCGTAGATGCACAGTTGTTACTACTTTACTGTCACTTCGTTCGGTTTTCCATAAACATATTTTAATTCGTCCAATTCTGTCAGCATAACATTGACTGAAACTGTGGCTTAAGCAAAGCATGAAGCGAACAATAATTACGTCTGTCTCTGTTGGTGGCTGAAAATCATCGGCGGTAGATTTACTTCTGAAGGTGAATTTTTTTTTTATAACCAATGATATCGCCTGTAATAAATAACTTTTCTTCAAGAGCTTGTTTTTTGCTCTAGATTCAAGACAACGGAATGGAAAATATTACAGCCAAGACCCATGTTAAAATTTAATTTACTGTAACATGTTCCTGTGCTAGTTTTTGAAAACAATAAAACGAATGTTAGAATTTTTATCATATCACTTTGGATATAATTTTTATGAAAACTAAGAAAAGATTGTAACATTTATCGGTCGAGATTTGAAACTAAAATAGTATAACATTCTGTTTCATGTAATAGTTGGGATTAGGCACAGAGAGAGAGACAGACAGACAGATAGAGCGACAGAGACAGAGAGAAAAGAGAGTGAAAGAAAAGGAACAATAGTAGCTTGCTACATCTTATCGATACTTAAAATAAGAAAACATCATGGCATACTGACACTTACGCTTGTGGTATGCGTTCTCGCAGCTCTAAAGGTAAACTACGAATCTTCTCCACTTTTAGAGTATTCAAAATGACGATCGTATTTGGGACCCACTAAAGTAAGGTAGCGATAGCACGAAGACAATTTAAAATATTCAAGGAAAGCTGAATCTTTATACTCCCATTCGTGAAGTTTCACACCACAATTGAAACACTGTACTTTATCTCCTTCTCCCAAGTAGACAAAGATGGCTCTGGCGGAAGATATGGGACTGGGCCCTTCCAAATATTTAGGTCATTTCTCTTTGAACGTCCGGAAATGGCTTTCAAAATTACAGTTGTCTGGCAAAGACACTGGAAATGTGTATTTTTTTTTATTTATTATTCTCTGTGAGTTTGTGCTTTGGAGTTGCATGGATGAAATCCATAAAGGGGTACACAACAGCATCTCTTTCGATAGTAGAGAGGAAAGATCGTGATCCATCGCTCATGTCGCAGCGTATTGCATCGCACTCGACTTCGTTTAACTTTTGGTAGGAACCATCATATTTCTTTTCTGTGTGGAATTTATCTTTCTCGGTCTGCGTTTGTACTTAGAATGATCTTTATGTCTTGAAACTTTATTTTTATCGGAGATTGGTGTGTCCACAAGGTAACGTGTTGTGATCGGGGAGTCGCACTCGTTTGTCGTACACGATCTGATACACTTTTTTCAAAGGTCTACTAACGATTTGATGATTTGACAAACGTACAATCTTGTGAGAATCCACCGTTTTGGCACTAACGTATTGATATTAACTTACCCTCAGCCCCGTTGTGCTTTGCCATAAAGCCGGTATAATTTTTTTCATTCATCATTTGTTTAGGAAATGCCAGTAGCTGTTTTGGTGTTGTTGTTTTTGTTTTTTTTTGTTTTTTTTTTTTATTTGTTTTTTTTTTATAAACTGACGGACTTAAATTTACGTATGCTGAGGAGTTAAATTGCGACTATATCGGATTTTTTCATTCATCAATTTCTTACGAAATGCCACTGTAGCTTGATAAACCCACTGGCACGTCGTAGGTTTATCTTGTGTGGTGAGTTTCTTTTTCTGGAAACGTGACAGTGGAATATGATGGTTCTGTTTTCGGCGGGGATAGGTCGTGTCTAATTTAAATGAATATTACTTTGGATGTGTTGTCAGAATTAAGAGAGAGAGATAGATAGACAGACAGACAGACAGAGAGCGAGCGAGAGAGAGAGAGAGAGAGAGAGAGAGTTTAACAACGAGAAGACTCTATAATTTCAATAAAATTTAACATTGATATATGCGTGGTAAAATCCACTGGTAACAAAGGACTGGAACCTTGTTCCCTTGTAGACTGTTCATTTACAGGAATGTCTTATAACCATTTGAACATTTTTAAACTAATCAATTTTTGTATAACATTCAGATACTAATGGTAAAAACGTCTATGTCGTAGAGGATGCGATTGTTCGTTTGTAAATATGCCAACCTCACACACGTGAACTTTTTTTTGTTATTGGTACGAACATGTTGCCAGCAAGCTCTAGTATAGATGTATCCTGTTTGTTGGGTTTTTTTAATTAATGTTTTTAAAGTATGGATAAAATATAGAAAGCTACTATTTTTCCTTATCTTTCACTCTGTGTGCTCTCCCCCTCCTCTCTCTCTCTCTCTCTGTATGTCTCTTTGTATATCTTTCTCTCTCTCTCTCTCTCTCTCTCTCTCTCTCTCTCTCTCTCTCTCTCTCTCTCTCTCTGAAAATCTCTCTTCCTCTTTGCCTAATTACCAACTTTCACGTGATATAGGAGGCTATGTAACTTTAGTTTCAAACCTCTAACCGATAAATGTTACAATTCATCTTTAGCTTGCCGAAAAGTTCTATCTAATGTGTTCGAGAAAATTTCTAACATACATTTTACCGTTTTTAAAAACCAGCACAAAAAATGTTACGATACAAAATATCTTAGCATGGGTCTTGGCACTAATATCTTGAAGCTAGAGCAAAGCACAAAAGTTTGGAAAACAATCAGTCATTATAGATGATCTTATTGGTTGACAAAAATGTAACACATTCGCAAGTGAATCTACCGTCAATGATTTTCAGCCACTAACAGAGATGGACTTGATTGTTGTTCGCCCCATGCTTTGCTTCAGAAACAGTTACAGTCAATGGTATGCTGCCAGAGCTGGATGAATAAAAATATGATTATGGAAAACCGAACGAAGTGACAATAAAGTAGAATATTTTACTCCAAAAGTTTGCATCTACGCTTACGAAAGAAAAGGATTGTAGTAACAACGCAATTCGATCCTGCGAAATTTTATTACAACAAAGCTCAGATTTCCTACGGATTTCAATTTTTGGCAAATGTGTTGTTTTTTTTTTTTTATTTCATACGGAAAAATACTCCCAAAAGCAACATAGGACTATATCTTTTGATTTGATTTTTAAAGTATGAATAAGATATTTTCTAACACACACATTTTATAATGAAGTATCTCTCTCACGCAGTCTGTCTCGATGTTTCACACACATATACAGATATATACAAATTTTATAATCTCTCTCAGACACATCATGAAAAATTTATAATAATAATAATAATAATAATAATAATAATAATATTCATAATAATTTTCTATCATATGTAGCCTTTTGAGTAAGGCACGCTCTCCCACCCCAGCCTCTTTTTTTTCCTCTCTCTCTCTCTCTCTCTCTCTCTCTCTCTCTCTCTCTCTCTCTCTCTCTCTCTCTCTCTCTCTCTGTTTGCCTAATCCCAGTGATTACGTGAAATTGAAGGCTATGGTTGGATAGTTTTGTCGTTTTTCAGAAACTTGCACAACAAACAAAAATATAGAACCATTGTGCATTTGTTCACATGGTATATTTCATTGATCATATGCTTTGCGAGAAATTCTATCCGATGTTTTCCGTTTTCAAAAACTACCAGAGAGCAAAAATGTTACAATAATCTTAACTTTGGCCTTTGGCCGTACTATTTTCCTCTGCATCTCTTGAATCTAGAACAAATCACAAGTTTTGGACAAAAAAAGCCAGTTATTATAAGCGATTTTATTGGTTAAAAAATGTAAACACCTTGACAACTGAATCGACCATATTTGCTTTCAGACGGCGACCGAGCTAGACGTGATTATTGCTTACTCCAGTCCATAGTTGGTGATTATAACATTGTAACGTTTTGACACACGCTTTGCGGAAGCCAAGATTACAGGCAATATAGACAGACAGAATACCCATGTTTGTTTGATAATATTGCAATATAACCCTGGATTTAGAACTGATAAATGAAATAAACGCTATCCTTGTGCAAAAAGAGAGAAAATAAAAAGCAACAACTGACTGCCAGTGAGAATTGTAGAATTTATGACTGCTACAATTTCTAAAACGCCCCACCCTACCCCCTCTTGAGCGTCCTATAGATTGATTTAAATTTAAATCATAATTGTAACTGTTCCGCTATTAAGATACCATTCTCTCTCTCTCTCTCTCTCTCTCTCTCTCTCTCTCTCTCTCTCTCTCTCTCTCTCTCTCTCTCTCTCCCCCCCCCGCCATCAGATGTTCTTTTATGTCCATATATTTATCAAGCAAAACATAAAATGACATTTCAGTTAGAGGGCAGACAAACTCACATTTCCCGCCAAAACAGAACCAACTTGTAAAATTTTTACCATTTCTAACCAAACAGACTCATCATGTCAAACAAAATATGAACCAATTTTTACGATTACATTTACAGCCAAAACAAACATATTGCACTGTTATCATTTCTAACCAGGCAGACTCATCTTGTGAAGAAACATATAGACCAATCGATAGACAATACATTTTTCTCATAAAACCCCATAAAATGGAGGCCTATTGCTAGTTCTTCTTTCACTTCACTGGTAACATTATAAGGATTATGAGAATAGTTAAGCGGATAGTAGTTTTGTTTAAAATAGGAGAGATGGGACATTATAGATGGGGGTAGAGGTTTCTACTTTATAAGGGGGACCATAGGGAATTTATAGGGAAGATAGAGAAGTTAGTTTTGTCTATAAGGATTTAAATTCTATTTTAAACCACTTCTTTTACATCCTACCGTGTGGGTCCGTAGACGATTGGGTGCTGGACCCTCCAAACGAAGGTAGGGAAGTTATAGGAGGATACACATTACTGTATTTATAATGGGGATCATAGGGTGGTTGGGGAGTTCGAGAAGTTAGTTTTGTTTATAAGGGATTTAAATTCTTGCTATACCTTTTCTTTTACACCTTACCCTGTGTAAATGAGGTCATAGTTCTGTTTACAATTGTAGACGGGGGGGGGTAGATTATAGACGGACTAGAGGATTTTTTAAACTTTTTTTTAATCGGGATCATAGAGTGGTAGGGGGACAGGGAATGTATTTTATTTATATCCTTTCTTTTACATCCTATCCTGTGTGGTCAGTAACTGACTGAATGTTAGTCATTCAAAAGACATTTTAAATTGTAAGCATAGTTTTATAAATGCATTTATTGTTATAGGTCAGAAAACTCCAAACATGATAAACCTATATTAATTACCGTGAGAGAGCAGACAAACTAACATTTCCCGCCTCTAACATGATACTCTGATACAACCAGACAGACCCATACTGTTACACTGTTACTATATTCATTTCAAGATGACGGCCTAATGTTAAATTCTTGTTTGGGTCTATTATCTTTTAACCCTGTTTAGCATGGGGGTCCCCTTAGGCCCTCAAGTGGCACACACTCCCACTAACAAGGGCTATAACTGTATACTTTTACCCGCAATGTATTATCATCACGGCTTCCAGCCTATAAACCAGAGATTACCAATTGACTAGCCTGTTCATGTATTAAGACTCTGAAATACTAACCCACTGTACAAGAGATACCTATTTGTGTACTGCCACGACTAAAAATGAAGTCCAACGGGCGGTATATCCTTATATACCTTAATACAGAAAGTTACATCCACGAATCCTCTTCTGGGGGAAGAAAATTACCATGGGCCAGCATTCACGAGTGAATTTATTTGCAACAGCAGTGATCTAAATTATAATGATAATAGGCGCCTTGTTTTTCAAGGGATGGAATAGAACCAAAGTAGAGATTAAACAATGAAGCAATGAAGAGTTATTAAGATGGAAACCACATTTATTTCTAATACTTGCACTTTCAAAATTGATATGAGCTGATATTATTCCTACAATATTGCGTGTAATTTCTCAGCTAACACGTCCACATGGGAAACCTGGTCGTCATGGACAGTTTGTACTGCCACGTGCGGCCCGGGCAATCAGTGGAGGACTCGCACGTGCAGTGTGACTACTGGGCAGTGTGTCGGAGCCTCGGTTGAGTCAAGGGAATGCGATGTTGGACAATGCCAAGGTATTATTCGCCTGTTTTTGTAAAGATCTCTAAATTCAGCTGGTGCAAGTTGATAAGAGTGGACAGAAAGTAAGAAATAACTTCAACCAATGAGCTTCCCAAAGACCCTCCAATCCCATGCCAGATTAAAATGTAACAATTGATAATATACTGGTTGTTTATAGATTTTGTTGAATTTATGCTTAAAAATTACATATACTAATAGATTATAATAGTATACCCAAGCTATAAATTGAACCTATCCCATTTGACACTTTCAAGCAAACGTAGACACTTAAACTCCAGCAAAATTGCAGCAAACATTACATGAATTGCATTTAAGTTAGAAAACGGAAATTCAGGTCATAGTGAACTCTCTTTTGCATTCAATTACCAAGTTTCATGACTGAATCGTGGACAGTAACTAAGAATAACAGAAAAATTTATAAAGGTCATCGAAACTTGGAGTACTTTTGTAAAACATAAGTCTATTAGCGTACAAATGCATCCTCTCTAATTTACGGAGAGGCAAGTATTTGCGGCTGTTTCTAATCAGAAAGGAAAGAACGTACATCTAAAAGATGGCGGATTTCATAAAATCCTATGAAGAGAATTTTTAAAAACCCTCAAAGATGGAACTTCTTTGCGAGGATAAAATTAAATATATATCGCCCAAGCAGCAAATCGAACATCGTGGAATTGCCGGAGTAGATGTACTGTCAGGTGCTGTTATATGTACTGTCATGTGCGAAACCGGATTTGAAAATCGTTACCGCTCCAGTGTCGTGTCTGGGTCCACGACCAGTGAATGCAAACGGCCTCGTGGGAACACCAACAAATTCCCGCACCTGTACTAACTCAGACAAATGCGTCGACAAGTTCCAAGAGGACTCTCAATTTTTAATCAGTCATGCACCCTGACTGAACATGAAACGTGTGGAATGATGGACGTACCGCCATCCAATATCTCAGCCTAGAATTACGTTCAGGTATTCGTCTGGAATGATGGCTTGGGTTTGCACTTGCAAGTCGCGACAGGTTTCCTCTACATTTTTTTATTTTTTTTATTTCGTTTCGTCGAGAGCTTGAGTTGTTTTATACACTATGAAAAGTACGATTTAAAGTACAAATAATAACTATATGTTCCCTATAGTCATTTCCGTTTTTCACGTTTTATAGCAAGATCTAGTCTTTTGCAATTTAAAATTAATATAATCAGGAATAGGTTTGAAAATTTTAAACAGCTGTATCACTTCAGCATCTAACAGTATCTTTCCTTCAGCGTCTTCTTTAATCTACATTTTGTTTTCAAAGTTTTATTTAATATTTATATAATATATGGTATAACACAGAAATGGCAGGGAACAAAGCATCGACAAAATTTCTGCAGTTATGTCACTATTAGAATCTGGAGTTAAAAAGACTCAATTAATTGTGTTCTCTTACTAAAGATGCTAACCAGTGCAAGCATACAAGTATTTGTTTCTTAGCGCGTTTCAATTAAGATATAAATTAATTAGTTTTTGCACATCAAATCATAAGTTTGTAATTATTTTTTTTTTAATTCTGAGATTCTTATGTGAAGGCCGACGCTGCTTTTCTGTAAGTTGTTTTGGATTATTCATATGCGGCAATACATTCCGTAAGCATTAGTCAGAAGTCGTTTGTCTGCTGCGTTGAGCAAGGTTTATGTAAATTATAATTGGTTTGTGTGCTTTTAGAGTAGCAGTCCTAAATAACGCCATTAATTTGTCAAGAGTCGATTAGTATCATTCGCATAGCCTGCTTTGACGTAAAAGTTTGCTTTTGGAGTTAGTTGTAAGAGTGAAATGTCATATTTATATTGCAATTTTTAAGATGCTAATGAAGAGTTTTCTGTTGCTGTAGCACTTGTATATTAGTTGTGATGTAGGCGTGAGAATGCAGTGTCCGCTAAAATGGTCCGATGACGATGAAGTATTTGGCGCTGTTTAGTATGGGAACTGACGTCCTGAGCGACTTGTGATTTTTGATAGAGATGTGTTGCCCTGTAGAAAGCGTTATCTTTCTACTGAGTTTTCGTCGTGATTAAACAGAGTGTGATGGAGTTTCTGCCCTGTTAGAGACCTGCTTTTTGAGAGACTTTTGTTACAGTTTACTTTGAAAACGGTTGGATACCAGCATAGCATCGGTAATTGTCTACTACTGTTTTTATCATGCGTGATTAAATAATCCGCTTGTGAAGGTCAATGTTCATTGTGGAATTGCTGAAAGGCTACTTTTAGAAACGAAGATTAATCAGCAGTATTGATAAATGGACCACCGCAAAATCATTTTTTTAAATTGCCATAATCACGTTTTTGAAATCACGAATCAGGTTGGTGGTTGATTTTGTGTGATTCATATCCACAAGTATGACATTAGTGAGCATTCGGGGACAAGTGATTTTCGGAGGAGATGCTAATGTAACAAACCTATGCTATCTGTTTTTTTTTTTTTTTACGTTTCTATTTTATAGCTTTGTTCGAGTTAAGTGAATATTTGTTTGATTATGTGGAGTCGGTGTTGGAAAGATATTTCTCAAACAGAGTAATTAGCCAATGTACACTTTTTTACGAAACTTTATGGTAGCATGAATTAGTTTTGTACCAAGGACCCTCTCTAATTTCTTAACATAAGGAAATCTCGATGTCTTTTCGTGTATTAGTGTTTAGTCATTTCAGATAGGAATAATTATGTGTATTAGGTGTTTGAGTCATGTTTTGAAGCACGTGGCATGAAATACATATCTACTGCTTAGAAAAGAGTACTGGATAAATCACACGCAATTGAAGCAGCAAAAACCATGCAAGTGTTAAATTAGAATCTCGTTAATGTTTCGTTGTTATCTGATTAGAGGAAAATTAGTTATGGTATTCGGGCGTTTAAGAATCCTTCAGTTGACAAAGACAGTTGTCTTAAGGTCCTTGGAAATGAGGAAACGTCAACCTCAAACCCTCCTGGCGCAGGTGTTTTTTGATTCGCTTGGTAGTGATGTGCTGTAAAATCCCTAGAGTACTACACAAGTATTACTTAGATTTTGTGCTGTATTTTATTCTAAAAAGACATTACCATATTGCAGCTACATCGGTTGAATGTCAATATGCATTCCCGCATTAACATAATGGGTCGTTCTTGATTCGCTTTCTTCACCGATGCTTCAATTAGGCAAGGAGTACGTGTTATGATAGCGAAACTAAATATAAAATCAGTGAATACATAGTCCTTTTATGCATTGCTACTCCAAGGCTGCTCACCATTCGTAGAATTTGCAATCAATAGCGTTTACCATGATGACAATGGTTTCAAGTGTTAAATTAAATTTACATCTGAAAATGTCGTCTCAAGTAATGTTGTCGCTGCTCTTCATCAAATTGTCTTTTCATGAAATCTTCGTCACATTATAAATGTTGACATCCTGAGAAAACGCACTAAATATTGTAAGGAAAAACAATGTATACACATTCTCCATCAATCCTCTTCAGTAAAGATCCATCTATCAACGAAATATATCAGTCTGTTTCAATCTGATACCCAATTCAATCAGGTAAAAGACGAAAAACGTTTTAGAAAAATCTAATAATTGTTTTATATTACACTTACATTCACGACAATCTAGCGATTGGTGACATCGAATTGTGCTGACATTCTCTCAGGAAAATGAACAATATATGCAAATAAGAAATTCGAACCTCCAGAACAATGTTCTCCTACCGAATTTCCGAAAATTAGCGCTATAATTAAAGGGCAATATTGTCCAAATGATCCACTGCATTATATCCTTTGACTTAGCATCTGTATGCTCTTATGTATGACATCATTCCAGAACGAACAGATCATCTAGTACTATATAGACTCTATTGACGAAACGATCGCTTCAAGTGAAAATAACGTTGTTTTATTTTGTACGTGTAGCATACCGCAACAGCTTGTGATCAAATACATAAAAATAGGTTCATTTAGTCTTAAATTTATTGAGAATGAACGTATCATTCTGAGCTTTGAGAGTACTTTTCATTCTATTCCTTATGTAACAAATTGCAAGCGATCAAATCATCGCAAAATGTTGAAAACGCTGAAATAGAATTTATAAGTAGATGTATGCAGCCAGTGTTATCGATGAAAAGTCGAAAGAGAGAGAAGAATATTTGTAAAAAGTCGTTTGACCCTCCCCTTCCCATTATATAGTACGAATATTAAGCACATATCTCCATTAAAATTTTCAAGGAAGGATAAATAAACATATATCAAGCAGAACTTTGCACAACCTTACGTTAGAAGACAAGTGTAATATGTAAATAGGTTTGCCCTTTTACCACCTTAAATAACTGGTTCGTAATTTCAAAGAGTAATGATCGATCATTTAAATCACAAATAGCTATCTGCTGCATTTCTTTTTTTTTTTTTTGTTTTCCTTTTTTTTCTTTTGCTTTTTTTCTATGACTTTGATGTCTGAAATGCATCATTAAAAGGCTGATATTGCGCTTATTCTCTGCTACGTGGTATTTTTGTAATTCTTCCCAACAATCGTTATCACTTACTTTTTCTTTCAGCAATCAATGACAAAATTAAATGTACTTGTAATATAAGACGTTTAAATTTCGCAGATCTCTAACAGATCACTGTTATAGTAGTATTCTATCGTGAATCTCTTACGCTAAAATATCTACATTAGCCAGTCATATGTTCCAATGATAAGTCACTAGCGCCCGCGTATCAGGTGTATAAAATACCTGCTCGAACTTAAATGAGGGCAAAACCTTTTGAAGGCAATAGTACCTAACCTATGCAATTTAATTTATAGAAACAACCAGCACGGGGTTTCCAGGTGTGGAAGATTTTTGCTAAAAAATTGAAACAGAAAACTCTATAGTTAACCCTTAACCAAAAGCTATAATTTTGTTTTAATGCCACATTGTCTCTATTACAGTCAACGGATCTTGGGGCCTTTGGAGCGCATGGAGTTCGTGTTCTGTCACATGCGGTTCTGGAAACGTGACCCGAATGCGATCCTGTGACAGCCCTGTGCCTGCAAATGGCGGTAAGACTTGTGAGGGGTTCGCGACAGAGAGCACAAGCTGCTCAACTGCCACAATGTGCTCAGGTAGGTTACCAATGACTGTGTTTCTATTTGATATATCACGCGTCCATGCGTCCTCTTTTGTAATAATTGTAACCTTTTGACCTTGCCTAAGTCCTGTACAGACAATATACTTTCGCAGCCTTTGGTTACATTACGGTATTGTTTCTGCTATTACGATTTTTCGAGGACTTAGCAGATACCACAATCGTGGAGATTGAGTCTAGGTTGAAGTCTTAGCTATTTCGCATGCTTCTGATTGTTGTATTTGTTTTTCTTCGCTCTCTTTTATATTTTTTTGAATCAGTCTCGTCCATTTTCTTAGCCATGTTTCTGGCAAGCAGAACTGTAAACAAAATCTAACCAGTGTGGAAAGTAACTGAAACTTCTGATTGCCAGAAAACAGCCTATTCTAAAAATCAGCTTCCATTCATTAGCAATCGCTGCACTCTGCACACTTTCTCTTTAATAATTATCCTAAAAATTGTAAATTTTGGGGTTTAAAGCATATTAGCGAGCTCTTTAGATAATGCGCAATATGCTATGTAAAAACTGCACCTATCAGTTTTAAAGTAATGGCACTGGAAGTGACTGTAATTTCTGCCATTGTCTTCTGGTATTTTGCGCATGTTCATTGTAGAAAAGAACCAATAAACACAAGTAAGTGTTCGTAGACGTCCATCAATGATACTTTTCTTGATTATGGTACTTATCCGTTTACAATCTCAGATATGTAAACTTTCTTTTAGACCGAGGACAATACTTGGAAGAAAACTTCATTAAAGCTTTGTGAAAAGTTTGAACTCTTTTATATACATATAAGTAAAACTTAATCTTATTATTCGTTAAGCAGTTGAGAATTATTTAACGTACTGTGTACTGCTGTGTTTACAAATATCACATACAACTTCAATACAAACATCTGACTACAATTTGGCTCATTAAGTAGATGTAAACCCAACAGGAGAAACAAAGCCGACTTACATTTTCTAACGTCATCAACACAAGGTGTACTAACTGACACCTCGCGATGACATATAGATTTGTAGCAGTACTGCCCGTGCGCAGTCTCAGGAAGGCGTAGTTCGACCAAATGAAAAGAATTGATTTAGTTTTCTTTCCAGAAGGACTCGCTTCTCTTGGTTGTACAGTTGTCCATAATAGGTTGCAAAAATTCAGTTGTTTTGGTAATTAAGACATAGCAATATTTCGAAATGTTCGTTCATGTCAGTTACGTTTAGATGAAAATGACGATTGGACCTCCTTTCGCTCGATCATTTTGTCTCAAATCAATAATTGCATCTATTCATCTAATTTAAATGATCTCGTTTTCCTCGGTCATTTCACATGCGTTGATTTGTATATGTAAGCATGATTGCCGTCTTCCAAAAGACGGCAATTGCGACAAAGCGGAAATAGGACTAGTTACCTGCTTTCATAACGGGCTTGAGAAAATCCCACACTTAGATTAGATAAAATCTCCCGTTTTCTGGTAGCATGTGAACGGAATGTTTTGATAGGTAACATTCCCATTCGTTGAAATCTGCACATTACTAGCCACTCGAAACCTCTCGTCTCTGGCAGAAACAGTGGAAAAATATCTCTAATTGCAGAGCTCACCGCTGTCAATCAATCCTATTTATATTGTCCCAAAATCTTCAGCATTGTCCCTTCTTGACAAAAACAGTATTTTTTTTTTCTGAAAAGATTACCATATTGTAGCTACATCAGTTGATTGCCAACATACATTCACCCATTCATACAATGAATCCATTTCGATTATGTTTCTTTCCATATGTCTAAATTGGGTATGAATCATTTGGTAACATTACAGCACAAGAAATACAAGATAAGTGAAACCTAGGGAGCAAGTCCAGCTTGATTCTGAATTTCAGATTATTGTGTTGGTAGTATGGCCTTTGAATACATACTCTTTTGCTACAGAGTTACTCCAAGTCTGCTTCTGCATTCGTAGACTTTGCAATGAAAATCTATTACCATGTTGTGAAACATTTTTCAAGTGTTAGATTAACATCTGAAAATGGCGGCTCAATTAACTGTCATTTACTTTTCGTCAAATAGTCTTTTCGTGATATGTTCGTCATATTATAAATGTTGCCATCCTGACAAAACGCAATAAAAATTAACTAAACAAATAAAGTATACACATTGTTCATGAACCCTCTTCAGCAAGATTCATAAGTATCAAACCGATAAATCCATCTGTTTCAATTCGACACTCAATTCATCAGCTAAAAGGCAAAATACTTTCTAGAAAAGCTAATACTTGTTTCGTAAAACAGGTATAGCATATCGCAGAGGCGACTGGTGATTGCTATACAAAATATATTTCTTGCAACTCGGGAACACTACTTTACACAGCCAAAGAACACGCGTAACTACATAAGCATCACAGCACGCTTTGTCCTCTGCCTAGTCTTACCTATTTTGTATTAGGACTACATCACCTCTTTGGAACTCAAATTCCAATTCTGAAGACTATATTCATACTTGGTTTTTTATGTTTTCTGCTATCATTTTAATGTCAGATTGTTTAATACGTACCAACGCCCCTCTCGTATCTCCTGTTCTTACTGACCTCAACATTCAATCGTACAGATAAGGTTTCTTGATTACTCACGCTACTTAGTTAAACAGAACAGGGAGAAGAGTTCAAGCGAGGAACTAGAGGTCATTAGTGAAATCTACAAAATTATCACTGGCTGTGCGCCTTTATTTATTTATTTATTTATTATTTTCTTTTTTGGACGATCCTACATGCAGACATATTTTGATTGTCGTAACTACATTTCTAGCAAACGCAGCGTTTAAGGCGAATCTGGCTACCATCACCGATCGTGTCATAAACGTTGATAGTCTGAACTATTCATTTGTATTCGCCCTCTAATAGATAAAGACAAATTCTTTCGTTTGAAAAATGAATACTAGGTGTATATTGTTGAAACTTTTAACTAATTTTCATGACGATCAGATGTAATATGTTGAAGTTAAATATTGTCGTATTTGATTGGTATGTGTTACATATTGACAATCTTCTGGGTGTGTGAGCATTATACCTGAATGCTTCAACACGCTCTTTGAGTAGGCAAAATTACCAAATTCCTCACACATGGACAGCAATTGTATTGGTCTGGGGTTCAAACGAATTAGCAAAAACATCGTCAAGTGTGACTGACAGGTATGCAGGTCTCGCAATTCTTCAATGGGTTCATCTCTGGTATGCAATATTATGCGCCCGGCATGCAAGCCCTACTGGCTTTACTTTAATAACAAGCGCAGACCCCGCTCTTGACGCCATCTCTTATGGAAATATAAACATGTATCTTCTGCATAGTGGCTCAGCTGAGGAAACAAAATCGTTTACGGTTTCAATTTTCGGTTTCTATTGTTATGTATGTAGTGGTGTCATTCAAAACTAACAAATAGTGCAAAGTGTCCTCTAGTGACGTTGGTAAACAACGCCTATGCCAGCGCAGTCCTTGTGACCCCGGGATCAGCCTTTTTTGAGTTGTCATCTCAGTGATTTATGCGCTGACTTTTTGCATAAAAAGAGAAGTAACAATAACAGTACTCGAGTTACTAGCTCAATTCATTAGAATCTCTCTATTTTGCGTTGCTTGTTGCAAACCTCTTGAAAAATTAGATTAAAGCAAGAACATGCATTCCTGCAAGAAAACTTCAGAAATCAGCTTGTGTAGGCAGTGGCGTATCTCGAAAAATGAGAACGCCATCTGGGAGAAGTTTCAAAAAAGCGATTCATTCGGAACGTCCTCGACCTTTTCCATCAGGGCCAGCTTCGTTCTGAGTTGTTGTTTCAATGATTTTGACATTTTGAATTTGGCGAAAACAAATAAAAAGTCACTAATTGTAATGCTAGAGTTTCCGGTTAAAAGCTTAGAACTGTTATATTTTCAGTTACTTTTGGCAAATCAAACGCTTTCTTTCAACTTACCGGTAGGTTATCATGCCAGCTGCAGTTGATGCTAATACCGGACCGTACCGAATAGAGGTGGCTGTTGATGCTCGTCAAAAGAGGTCTGGATCCGGATGAGCGGATTTTGTTTCAAATCGCTTGCAAGGCACTCGCGGCTATCTATGGTCAAAAGGTGACTCACGACCGCTGTGTACAGTCTAAGTAGAGACGACCCCAGCGAAGCTGTAATTTTAGCCCCCATTTTAGACTCGTATATGGCATAGATTTTTCAAAGCTCATCGCTCATCGCCGTCATGCCCTCAAAAGTAAGATTTCGGCATATGTATTTTTGTTGTCGCTCCATAAGCCACTACCTCAGACAAGCTGTCACACTAACTTTCAGTCGTTCCGCCGGGTCCAGTCGTCCCCGCTGTTCACGTCGTTACAGCTCTGCTGGCCGTTAGAGCTGGGCATTCGGCATTGCCTCAATGCGTCAGCTGGTTTGGCTTTCAGACCATTTAGTACCTTCTCAATATCACGATCGCTAATAGCTTATACCAAGGCTCTTATGAAGTTTTGGATATGGATAACTGATCGCCTGACTCTAAGTAGTACGTAGCCTAAAGCCGCAAGTGTTATGGTGTAGTAGGCAGTGCATGAAAACTTTTAATATAAAGCCACAACATTACGCCAGCGCTACCGCTCGCTCTCGAGCAAATCGCTCAAGTCCTAGCTGTTCCAGTGGAGGCGGAAACAAACTAGTAGGACACTGTCGGTCTGTGCGCAGAAGGAGCTTGCCAAAACTTAAATTTTCAAGAAACTTCTAGGCCTCCACTCGACGCGGGGCCTCATTGATATCGTTTTCCCTCAGCGTGTCCCTAAATAATTATTGGTCTTTGCAGTAGAAGAGGGTTATCTGAGTGCGCTGCTCGCGGAAATTGCTGGCAACGGAATTGTGTTCTTGTCTAATGACCCACACGCTGATGGCGGCTGATATAGGCGAGCTTATTAAGGACCATTTCCTTATTCCGAACACCAAAAAGAAAGACACAATCGTCAAGTAGAAAAAAGCGTGGATTTATCCTAAAAAGTTTCAGCGAGCGTACAAGCAAGAACATAGCCCTAAGGGTTGATCCAAACTACTCCCGTGTCTGTTTTGCCGCAGACCAGCAGCCTATCGTACGGCTTGTTGAGGCATATGGTCGGGCAGATAATGACGATACAATCCAAGTGTCATTTAAATGGCGATTCGAGAATATCACGTGCAAACACGATGTTTCCACAGCCGCAGCGGTCAACAATCATGGGGCAATGTGGATGTATCTTATCAAAGAGACCCGCGCAAGTACTTGAGCAAGCGTTGCTGCTACATGGCTGACGCAAACTGGCCATTTCGTGTGTTGAGCTGCGTGTCCAACATGTTGTATATATATATATATGCGTTCAATGCATCGAACGCATTTTGTTTCATTTGTTTTTTTGTTTTTTTTTTTGCTTTCTTGTTTTGTTTTTTCGAATTGCAGCGTTACACCTTCATTCGCGTTTTCGATGCGCCTTCCTGATCCGTGGAGAGTTGTCTTCCGTCGACCTCATGTCAATGACAAGGAAAAACTTGTTAGAGTAGAATACACCAGCATCGATCTCCTTCAGCTCCGCGTCCTTGATAGATTCGCTTGCCATTATTTTTAGGACCTCTTCCCAATGCTGGTATCGCGCCAGCCCATGACCATATATCTGATTTGGGATGCTCTCGATTATCACTGACACTGTGTTGATACGAGGGTTGTAAAAATATTCAGTATCGTGTTCAAAATCAGCGTCATACGTTGCATCCTCGAAGAGTGCGACTATCGCCTTCATACTTTTCGCGGGAGTGTTTGAGGTTGATATTCCACACACTATCGCTCATGTTTAGTACCACCCTGTGCAGGCGCAGCACTCTGGTGTACAATATAGACACTTTTCCCATGTGCTGATTTCTGATCATGCGTGCTAGATTTGCGTGGGTCACGACGTCAAACACCATCGTGATACCTCTGATGGTATAGCTCGCCCCATTATTAGTGCTCCGAACCACCCTGCCGTAGTCCTTAAACGTCAGCTCAAAGATGAGACTCTCTGAAAGGCCTGATTGTGGTAATTTAGCAGGTCGACGTCAAGCGGTAAAATGATGCGGATCCCAAACGAGGCACCGATAGACGGGTCAGGCTGGGTAGTGGCAACGGCATTTCCAGCTCTAACACGTATAGCGGTCAGTGTTCACGTTCGATATGCCCTGGTAGGCCACGTTGGTCTCTGTAAGTGCCCCAATTGTCGGCGTGGTCGATGCTGGCGAGCTCGTTACCCTCGAGCTTAACACTTATCTTTTTGACGATAGCGTGGTCCAGGTTTTTCACGATTTACTCTTGGAGTCAACCTTGGCTCCTGTGCCGCCACTCAAAACAATTGTGAATGCCAGTCCTGGCGATGCGAGGTACAAAAACATCGTTGCTGTCAAGAGTTGGAAATCTGAGAGTAAGCATCTGGTTTTGGTCTATGGTGCTTGGATTGTTGGTCACAATAATGGTGCACAGGGCTCCCTTTGCAACAAGCCCGCGGAAAATGGAGCGAAATGGATCGAGTTTGCTTCCGTATTGAGACATCTTGCTGTTCAGCTACGATGCTATTGGAGTTCACGTGCCTCTCTTCAAAAAGCGTGCATAGCAATAACTCATGCTTGAAGGTGTCTTTGAGATAAAGGAGTTTGCCCCTCGTGTGGTCTATCAGCTCGACTATGCTGAAACAGCTGAAACCTCATTTACCACCAAAGCAAATGAGCCAGAAGAACTATCAACGGAAATGCCTTCTTTGGCTGAAGGCAGCGAGGCGCCACGGTGCCAAGCCGATTTTGATGCTTTTCGCGAAAATCTTGAGCTTTCCGAGAAGCTCGAATCAATCTTAAATATACGGCAAAGAAGGACATCACCCTCGCAGTAAAGTGGGGTAACAACTACATTACGTTAACATACAGAAACAACCCACATAACTTCTTGTCCCCAGTCACATTAGAAGGGCAAGTTGATGTTAATTTCGTCTGAGCCTGGGGCAATAAAGAGGAGTGGCTGTCAGCTGAAACACAAAAAGCTAGCTAAAGCTCTAAAAGTAGTATCAGTCAGCACAATGATAGATAACGATGTAATCGCTGTGTCGGGATCCGAGGACACAGCGCACAAAGAAGCGGCAGCACATGAACCCAACAATCTAAGTGAAAGCTAGAGTGCAAGCGCAGCCTGATATTGCAATCTGGATCACCGGTTGCTACTCCAAAGCTGCTAACCATCAGCAGACTTTGCAATGAATAGATTTTACCATGTTGAAAATGGTTTGAAGTGTTAAATGAAATTAACATCTGAAAATGTCGTCTGAAGTAATGTTGTCGTTGCTCTTCATCAAATTCTCTTTTCATGAAATCTTTGTCACGTTATAAATGTTGCCATCCTGAGAAAACGCACTAAATATTAACTAAAAAACAATGTATACACATTCTCCATCAATCCTCTTCAGTAACGACTCCATCTTTCAGATCGATATATCAGTGTGTTTCCATCTGACACCCAATTCGTTCAGCTAAAAGACGAGAAACGTTTTAGAAAAATCTAATAATTGTTTTATATTACACTTACATTCATGACAATCTAGCAATGGATGACATCGCATTGTTCTGACATTCTCTCAGGAAAAACGAACAATATGTGCAAATAGAGAATTCGAACATCCAGAACAATGTTCTCCCACGGAATATCCGAAACTTAGCGCTATAATTAAAGAGCAATATTGTCCAAATCATCCACTGCATTATATCCTTTGACTTAGCATTGGTATGCTCTTGTGTATGACATCATTCCAGAACGAGCAGACCATCTATTAATATAGACTCTATTCACGGAACGGTCGCTTCAAGTGAAAATAACGTTATTTTTTTATTTTTTATTTCTTTTGCTGGGGGGTGGTTGTGGTTGTGTATATGAGCAGCATAGGGTTACAGTTTGTGATCAAAAAGCATTAAAAAGTTCATTTCTTTTTTAAACTTTATTGAGCATGAAAACGCTGAAATAGAATATATACGGAGATTTATGCAGCCAGTGATATCGATTAAATGTAGAGGGAGAGAGAAAGAAGAATATTCCAAAAAAATCGTTCGATCCTACCTTTCCCGTTATAGAGGACGGACATTAAAATAGAAAGCACATCTTGATTTTAAATTTTGCTTTACCATTCAACAAAGGATAAATAAGCACATATCAAGTAGAACATGGCATAATCTTACGCTAGAAGAAAAATGTGATATTTAAATAGGTTTACCCATTTACCACCTTAAATAACTGCTCGTAATTTCAAAGAGCAATTATCAATCATTTTGACCACAATAGCTATCTGCTGAGGTTTTTTTTTTCTCACTTTGATATCATATAGTTGTCTGAAAAAGAATCATTAAAATGTTTATATTGCGCTTATTCTCTGCTACGCGGTATTTTTGTAATTCTTCCAAACAATCATTATCAAACTTAACTGTAGGTGAAACTTAAGTCGTTTAAATTTGCTAAATCTCCAACAGATCACTGTTCTATTAACATTCTATCGCGAATCTCTTACGCTAATATATCTACATTAGTGAGTCACATTTTCCAATGATACGTCACTTGCGCCCGCGTATCAGCTGTATCAAATGCCTGCTCGAACTTAAGTGAGCACTAAACCTTTATGAAGGTATTAGTATCTAACCTATGCAATTTAATTTATAGGAACAACCAGCACGGGGTTTCCAGGTGTGGAAGATTTTGCTAAAAAAGACGAAACAGAAAACTCCATAGCTGATCCTTAACCAAACGCTATAATTTTGTTTTAATGCCACATTGTCTCCTTTACAGTCAATGGATCTTGGGGCCTTTGGAGCGCATGGAGTTCATGTTCTGTCACATGCGGTTCTGGAAACATGACCCGCATGCGATCCTGCGACAGCCCCGTACCTGCAAATAGCGGGAAGACCTGTGAGGGGTTCGCGACAGAGAGCACAAGTTGCTCAACTGCCACAATGTGCGCAGGTAGGTTACCAATGACGGTGTCTCTATTTCATATATCACGCGTCTATGCGTCCCCTTTTGTATTTAGTTTTAACCTTTTGACCTTGCCTAAGTCCTGCACAGACGACACACTTTAATAACCATTGGTTGAATTACGGTATTGTTTCTGCTATGTCGATTTTTCGAGGATATAACGGATTACACAACCGAGGGGATTGAATGTAGGTTGAAGTCTTAGTTATTTGGCATGCTTCCGATTGTTGTATTTTTTTAATTTAATGTAATTTTTTTTATTTGTTTTTTTTTTTTCTGTTCCATTTTATATTTTATTTTATTTTGCTTAAAACCGGTCTCATCCCTTTACTTGGCCATGTTTCTGGCAGGGATAATGTAGCTGATCCTTAACCAAAAGCTATAATATTGTTTTAATGCCACGTTGTCTCCTTTACAGTCAATGGATCTTGGGGCCTTTGGAGCGCATGGAGTTCATGTTCTGTCACATGCGGTTCTGGAAACGTGACTCGCACGCGATCCTGCGACAGCCCCGTACCTGCAAATGGCGGTAAGACCTGTGAGGGGTTCGCGACAGAGAGCACAAGTTGCTCAACTGCCACAATGTGCGCAGGTAGGTTACAAATGATATATCACGTGTCCATGCGTCCTCTTTTGTATTTAGTTTTAACCTTTTGACATTGCCTAAGTCCTGCACAGACGACACACATTAATAACCATTGGTTGAATTACGGTATTGTTTCTGCTATTCGATTTTACGAGATCTTAGCAGATTACACAACCGAGGGGATTGAGTGTAGGTTGAAGTCTTAGTTATTTTGCATGCTTCTGATCTTTGTGATTGTTTTTTGTTATTATTTTTTTATTTTATTTTATTTATTTTCTGTTCTTTTGTATATTTTATTTTATTTTTTCTTGAAACCGGACTCATCCATTTACTTGGCCATGCTTCTGCCTAGCAGAACTGTAAGCAAATCTTCCAGTTTGGGAAGTAACTTAAACTTCTGATTGTCAGAAAACAGCCTATTCTAAAAATCAGCTTCCATTCATTAGCAATCGCTGCACTCGGCACACTGTGTGTTTAATAAACATCCAAAAAAATTGGCAAAATGGGGTTTAAAGAATATTAATGAGTTCTTTAGATAATGCGCAATATGGTATGTAAAAACTCTACACCTATCAGTTTTAAAGCAAGGGCACAGGAAGTGAGAATACTTTCTGCCATTGTCTTCCGGTATTTTGCTCATGTTCCTTGCAGAAAGGAACGAATGAAGTCTTTTCATGGAATCTTCATCATATTATAAATGTTGCCATCCTGACAAAACGCACTGAAAATTAACTTAACAAACAAAGATAACACATTCTTCATGAACCCTCTTCAGCAAGATCCACAAGTATCAAACCGATACATCCATCTGTTTCAATTCGACACTCAATTCTTTCAGCTAAAAGAGGAAATCTTTCTATAAAAGCTAATACTTGTTTCGTAAAACAGGTATAGCATATCGCTGAGGCGACTGGTGATTGTTATACAAAATATATTTCTTGCAACTCGGGAACACTACTCTACAAAGCCAAAGAACGTGCACGAGACATAAGCGTCGCGATATATATAATGTCACGCGATATCAGTTAAAACTCACATGACCAGCACGCTTTGCCCGCCGCTAAGTCTTACCTAGTTTGTATTAGGACTACATCACCTCTTTGGAACTCAATTTCCAATTCTGAAGAGTCTATTCATACTTGGTTTTTAATGTTTTCTGCTGTCATTTTAACGTCACGTTGTTTTTAAGTACCAACGTCCCTCCCGTATCTCTTGTTCTTATTGATCTCAACATTCAATCGGACAAATTAGGTTTCTTGTTTAGTCACGTTACTTAGTTAAACAAAACAGGGAGAAGAGTTCAAGCGAGGAACTAGAAGTCATTAGTGAAATCTACAAAATTATCACTGGCTGGGCGCCTTATGACCGGTCTTACATGCAGACAGATGTTTATTGTCAAAACTACATTTCTAGCAAACGCAGCGTTTCAGACGAAGCTGGCTACCATAACCGATCGTGTCTTAAACCTTGATAGTCTGAACTATTCATTTGTATTCGCCCTCTAAAAGACATAGTCGAATTCTTTTTTTTTTTTTTTTTTTTTTTTTTTTTTTTGTACAATGAACACTAGGTGTATATTGTTGTAACATTTAAGTATACGCTGACATTTTCAAAATCAGATGTCATATGTTAAAGTTAAATTTGGTTGTATTTGATTTTGTATATGTTACATATTGACAATCGTCTAGATGTGTGAGCATTATACCTGAATGCTTCAACACGCTCTTAGAGTAGGCAAAATTTCCAGATTCCTCACACATGGGCAGTAGTTGTATTGGTCTGGGGTTCAAACGAATTAGCAAAAGTATCGTCAAGTGTGACAGACAGGTATGAAGGTTCGGCAATTCTTCAATGGACTCATCTCTGGTATGCAATATTATGCGCCTGGCATGCAAGCGTTACTGGCTTTACTTTAATAACAAGCGCAGACCCCGCTCTTGACGCCACCTCTTATGGAAACATTTACATGTATCTTCTGCATAGTGGCTCAGCTGAGGAAACAAAATAGTTTCCGGTTTCAATTTTCGGTTTCTAATTGTCATGCATGTGGTGATGTCATTCAAAACAAACAAATAGTGCAAAGTGTCTTCTAGTGACGTAGGTAAACAATGCCTATGCCGGGGGTCAGCCTTTTTTTGAGTTGTCATCTCAGTGATTTATACGCTGACTTTTTTGTACAAAAAAAGAAGTAACAACAACAGTACTCGAGTTGCTAGCTTAATGCTTTAGAATCTCTCTATTTTGCGTTGCTTGTTGCAAATCTCTTTAAAAATTAGATAAAAACAAGAACATGCATTCCTGCAAGAAAACTTTAGAAATCTCCTTGTGTTGGCAGTGGCGTATCTCGAAAAATGAGAACGCCATCTGGGAGAAGTTTCAAAAAGCGATTCATTCGGAACGTCCTCGACCTTTTCCATCAGGGTCAGCTTCGTTCTGAGTTGTTGTTTCAATGATTTTGACATTTTGAATTTGGCGAAAAAAATTAAAAGTCACTAATTGCAATGCTAGAGTTTCCGGTTAAAAGCTTAGAACTGTTATATTTTCAGTTACTTTTGGCAAATCAAACGCTTTCTTTCAACTTACCGGTAGGTTATCATGCCAGCTGCAGTTGATGCTAATACCGGACCGTACCGAATAGAGGTGGCTGTTGATGCTCGTCAAAGAATCCTGGATCCGGATGAGCGGATTTTGTTTTAAATCGCTTGCAAGGTGTTCGCGGCTATCTATGGTCAAAAGGTGACTCACGACCGCTGTGTACAGTCTAAGTAGAGACGATCCCAGGGAAGCTGTCGTTTTAGCCCCCATTTTAGCCTCGTATATGGCATAGGTTTTTCAAAGCTCTTCATCGCTCATCGCCGTCACACCCTCAAAAGTAAGATTCCGTTATAAGTATTTTTTGTTGTTGCTCCATAAGCCACTAGCTCAGACAAGCTGTCACACTGACTTTCAGTCGGTCCGCCGGTTCCAGTCGTTCCCGCTGTTCACGTCGTTACATCTCTGCTGGCCGTTAGAGGCTTTCCTCTGGGCATTCCGCGTTGCCTCAATGCGTCAGCTGGTTTGGCTTTCAGACCATTTAATACCTTCTCAAAATCACGATCGCTAATAGCTTGTACCATGGCTCTTATGAAGTTTTGGATATGGATAACTGATCGCCTGACTCTAAGTAGTACGTGGCCTAAGGCGGCAAGTGCTATGGTGTAGCAGGCAGTGCATGCAAAATTTTAATATAAAGCCACAACATTACGCCAGCGCTACCGCTCGCTCTCGAGCAAATCGCTCAAGTCCTCGCTGTTCCAGTGGAGGCGAAAACAAACTAGTAGGACACTGTCGGTCTGTGCGCAGAAGGAGCTTGCCAAAACTTAAGTTTTCAAGAAACTCCTAGGCCTCCACTCGACGCGGGGCTTCATTGATATCGTTTTCCCTCAACTTGTCCCTAAATAATTATTGGTCTTTGCAGTAGAAGATGGCTATCTGAGAGCGCTGCTCACGGAAATTGCGGGAATTGTGTTCTTGCCTCATGACCCACACGCTGATGGCGGCTGATGTAGGCGAGCTTAGTAAGGACCATTTCCTTATTCCGAACACCAAAAAGAAAGACACAATCGTCAAGTAGAAAAAAAGCGTGACTTTATCCTAAAACGTTTCAGCAAGTGTACAAAGCAGGGCATCGAGAATATAGCCCTCAGCGTTGACCAAAACTACTCCCGTGTCTGTTTTGCCGCGGACCATAAACCTATCGTACGGCTTGTTGAGGCATATGGTCGGGCAGATAATGACGATACAATCCAAGTGTCATTTAAATGGCGATTCGAGAATTTCACGTGCAAATACGATGTTTCCAAAGCCGCGGCGGCCAACAATCATGGAGCAATGTGGCTGTATCTTATCAAAAAGACCCGTGCAAGTACTTGGGCAATCGTTGTTGCTACATGGTTGACACAAACTGACCATTTCACGTGTTGAGCTGAGCGTTCAACATGATGTATATGTACGTGTTCAATACGTCAACCTCCTGTTTTTTTGTTTTGCTTTTTTTATATTTTTTTTAAATTGCAGCGTTACACCTTCATTCGCGTTTTCGATGCGCCTTCCTGGTCCGTGGAGAGTGTGGTCTTTCGTCGACCTCATGTCAATGACAAGGAAAACCTTGTTGGAGTAGAACACACCAACATCGACCTCCTTCACCTCTGTGTCCTTGATAGATTTCCTTGCCGTTATTTTTAGGACCTCCTCTCAACGCTGGTATCGCGCCAGCCAATGGGCATATATCTGGTTTTGGATGCCCTCGATTGTCACTGACATTGTGTTGATAAGAGGGTTGTAAAAATACTCAGTATCGTGTACAAAATCAGCGTCATACGTTGCATCCTTGAAGTGTGCGACTATCGCCTTCATACTTTTCGCGGGAGTGTTTGAGGTTGATATTCCACAAATTATCGCTCATGTTTAGTACCGCTCTGCGCAAGGGGGAGCACACTGGTGTACAATATAGACACGTTTCCCATGTGCTGATTTCTGATCATGCGTGCGAGATCTGCATGGGTCACGACGTCAAACACCATCGTGATACCGCTGATGGAAAGCTCGCCCCATTATTAATGATCCGGACCACCCTGCCGTAGTCCTTAAACGTCAGCTCAAATATGAGACTGTCTGAAAGGCCTGATTGTAGTAATTTAGCAGGTCGAAATCGAGCGGCAAAATGATGC
This sequence comes from Margaritifera margaritifera, assembly GCA_029931535.1. Classification (NCBI taxonomy): domain Eukaryota; kingdom Metazoa; phylum Mollusca; class Bivalvia; order Unionida; family Margaritiferidae; genus Margaritifera; species Margaritifera margaritifera. Next base: position 2,808,101 of record JAQPZY010001501.1, on the reverse strand, counting down.
GGATCCCGAACGAGGCAGCGATAGACCCATCGGATGGCGGCAACGGCATTTCCAGCACTAACACGTATATTAGTAAGTGTTCGCGTTCTATATGCCCTGGTGGATCACGTTGGTCTCTGTAAGCGCTCCAAATATCGTCGTGGTCGATACTGGCGAGCTCGTCGCCCTCGAGCTTAACACTTATCTTTTTGACGATAGCGCGGTCCAGGTTTTTCAGCCTTAGTTTCTGTGCCGCAACTCAAAACAATTGTGAATGCTAGTTTGGCGGTGCGAGGTACAATAACATCGTTGCTGTCAAGATTTGAAAATCTGACTGTAACCATCTGCTTTTGACCTATGGTGCTTGGATTGTTGGTCACAATAATGGTGCTCAGGGCTCCCTTGGCAACAAGCACGCGGGAAAGGGAGCGAAATGGGACGAGTCTGTTTCCCTATTGAGACATCTTGCAGTTTAGCTATTGGAATTCACGTGCCTCTCTTCAAAAAGCGTGTATAACAATAAATCATGCTTGTAGATGGCTTTGAGATAAAGGAGTTTGTCACTCGTGTGATCTATCAGTTCGACTATGCTGAAACAGCTGAAACCTCATTTACCACCAAAGCAAATGAGAGAGAAGAACTACCAACGGAAATGCCTTCTTTGGCTGACGTCAGCGAGGTGCCAGAAGGGTGGAAGCAAGAAGAGGTTGTATCGACGGGAAGACAAGAACGGCGCCTAGCCGATTTTGATGCTTTTCGCAAAACTTTGGTGTTTTCCGAGAAGCTCGAAATCAATCTTAAATTTACGGCAAAGAAGAACAGCACCCTCGCAGTAATGTGTAGTAACAAATATATTACGTTAACTTACAGAAACAACCCACATAACTTCTTGTCCCCAGTCACATTAGAAGGGCAAGTGGATGTTAATTTCGTCTGAGACTGAGGCAATAAAGAGGAGTGGCTGTCAGCTGAAACACAAAAAAAAAACTAACTACAGCTCGAAAAGTTATATAAATCAGCACAATGATAGATACAGATGTAATCGCAGTGTCGGGATCCGAGAACATAGCCCACAAAGAAGCGGCAGCACATGAACCTAACAACCTAAGTGAAAGCTAGAGTGCAAGCGCAGCTTGATATTGGAATCCGGATGACCTCTGAATACGGTATCGATGAAAAGTAGAGAGAGATTGAGAGAGAGAGAGAAGATTATTAAAAATAAGTCGTCCTACCTTCCATTTCGCCAAAAAGCACATATCTTGATTCTAAATTTTGCTTTACCATTCAACAAAGTATAAATAAACACATATCAAGTAGAACATAGCGCAACCTTACGTTAGAAGACAAGGGTGATATTTAAATAGGTATACCTATTTACCACCTTATATAACTGGTTCGTAATTTACAAGAGGAAGTATCAATCATTTAGGCCGCAAATAGCTATCTGCTGGGTTTTGTTTTTTTCTCTCACTTTTATGTCGTATAGTTGTCTGAAAAAGCATCATTAAAAGGCTTATATTGCGCTTATTCTCTGCTACGTGGTATTTTGTAATTCTTCCCAACAATCGTTATCACTGAATTTTTTCAGCAATCGGTAACATACTTAACAGTCGGTGTAATATAAGTCCTTTATAGTTCCAACATCTTCAACAGATCACTGTTATGTTAACATTCTATTGCGAATCTCTTACGCTAATATATCTACATTAGCGAGTCATATTTTCAAATGATACGTCACTTGCGCCCGCGTATCAGCTGTATCAAATGCCTGCTCGAACTTAAGTGAGCACTAAACCTTTATGAAGGTATTAGTATCTAACCTATGCAATTTAATTTATAGGAACAACCAGCACGGGGTTTCCAGGTGTGGAAGATTTTGCTAAAAAAGACGAAACAGAAAACTCCATAGCTGATCCTTAACCAAACGCTATAATTTTGTTTTACTGCCGCATTGTCTCCTTTACAGTCAATGGATCTTGGGGCCTTTGGAGCACATGGAGTTCATGTTCTGTCACATGCGGTTCTGGAAACATGACCCGCATGCGATCCTGCGACAGCCCCGTACCTGCAAATGGCGGGAAGACCTGTGAGGGGTTCGCGACAGAGAGCACAAGTTGCTCAACTGCCACAATGTGCGCAGGTAGGTTACCAATGACGGTGTCTCTATTTCATATATCACGCGTCTACGCGTCCCCTTTTGTATTTAGTTTTAACCTTTTGACCTTGCCTAAGTCCTGCACAGACGACACACTTTAATAACCATTGGTTGAATTACGGTATTGTTTCTGCTATGTCGATTTTTCGAGGATATAACGGATTACACAACCGAGGGGATTGAATGTAGGTTGAAGTCTTAGTTATTTGGCATGCATCTGATTGTTGTATTTTTTTAATTTAATGTAATTTCTTTATTTGTTTTTTTTTTTTCTGTTCCATTTTATATTTTATTTTATTTTTCTTAAAACCGGTCTCATCCCTTTACTTGGCCATGTTTCTGGCAGGGATAAATGTAAGCAAATCTAACAAGGAGAAATGTAAGCCAATCTAACTACTGACTGCCAGAAAACAGCCTATTCTAAAAACCAGCTTCCATTCATTATCAATCACCGCACTACGCACACTTTCTGTTTAATAATCATCCTAAAAATTGGCAATATGGGGTTTAAAGAATATTAACGAGCTCTTTAGATAATGAGCAATATGGTATGTATAAACTCTACACCTATCAGTTTTAAAGCAATGGCACTGGAAGTGAGTATACTTTCTGCCATTGATTTCCTGTATTTTGCGCATGATCTTTGTAGAAAAGAACGAACGAAGGCAAGTAAGTGTTCGTTGACGTCCATCAATGATAATATTCTTGATCATGGTACTTATTTAAAGTTTACAATCTAGATGTGTACACTTTCTTTTAGATCAAGAACAGTATTTGGAAGAAAATTTCGTTTAAAGCTGTGTGATGAACCCTCTCATTTACATATTAGTAAACTTAATCTTATTGTTTTTTCAGCAGTTGAGAATTATTTAACGTATTGTGTACTGCTGTGTTTACAAATATCACATTCAACTTCAATACAAACATTTTACTCAAATTTGGCTCATTAAGTAGATGTAAACCCAACGGGAGAAACAAATCTTACAGAGCACAGCTGACTTACATTTTCTAACGTCGTCAACATAAGGAGTACTAACTGACACTTTGCGATGTCATGGAGCTTTGTGGGAATACGGCCCGTGCGCAGTTTCAGGAAGGCGTAGTTCGACCAAATGAGAAGAATTGATTTATTTTTCTTTTCAGAGAGGACCCGCTTCTCTAGGTTGTACAGTTGTCCATAATAGGGTGTAAAAATTTAGATTTTTTGTAATTAAAACATAGCAATATTTCGAAATGTTCGTTCATGTCAGTTATGTGTAGAGGAAAATGACAATAGGACCTCGTTTCACTCGATCATTTTTCTCAAGTCAATGATTGAAATCATGTATGCATATATTCATCTAATCTAAATGATCTAATTTTCCTGTGTCATTTCATATGCGTTGATTTGAATATGTAAGCGTGATTGCCGTCTTCCTATAGACGGCAATTACGACAAATAGGAAACAGCAAAATTTACCTAAGCACCGCTTTCATAACGGGCTTCAGAAAATCACACATTTAGATTGGATAAAATCTCCCGTTTTCTGGTAGCATGTGAACGGAATGTTTTGATAGGTAACATTCCCATTCGTTGAATTCTGCACATTACTAGCCACTCAACACCTATCGTCTCTGGCAGAAACAAAGAAAATGATCACCAATTGCAGAGCTCACCGCTGTTAATCAATCCTATTTATATTGCCCCAAAGTCTTGAGCATTGTCTCTGCTTGATTAAAATAGTATTTTTGTTTTTTTCCAAAAAGATTACCATATTGCAGCTACATCAGTTGATTGCCAACATGCATTCATCCATTGATATAATGAGTCGCTTATTATTATTATTATTCCCATATGCCTACATTGGGTATGAATCACGTGTTAGAATTGCAGCACTAGAAATACAAAATAAGTGAAACCTAGAGACCAAGTCCAGCTTGATTCTGAATTTCAGATTACGGTGTTGGTAGTATGGCCTTTGAATACATACTCCTTTGCTACAGAGTTACTCCAAGTCTGCTTCTGCATTCGTAGACTTTGCAATGAAAAGCTATTACCATGTTGTGAAAAACTTTTCAAGTGTTAGATTAACATCTGAAAATGGAGGCTCGAGTAACTGTGTCATTTACTCTTCGTCAAATCTTTAAATCTACATCATGTTATAAATGTTGCCATCCTTACAAAACGCACTAAAAATAAACTAAACAAACAATATACACATTCTTCATGAACCCGCGCAAGCAAGGTCCCCATGTAACAAACCGATATATCCATCTGTTTAAATTCGACACCCAATTCATTCAGCTAAAAGGCGAAACACTTTCTGGAAAAGCTAATGCTTGTCTCTAAAACAGGTATAGCATATCGCAGAGGCGACTGGTGGTTGCTATACAAAATATATTTCTTGCAGCTCGGGAACACTACTTTACACAGCCAAATAACGCGTACGAGACATAAGCGTTACATTTATATATAACGTCACGCGATATCAGTTATAACTCACGTGTCCAGCACGCTTTACCCGCTGCCAGGTCTCACCTATTTTTTATTAGGACTACATCACCTCATTGGATCTCAATATCCAATTCTGAAACCGATATTCATACTTGGTTTTTAATGTTTTCTGCTATCATTTTAACGTCTCGTATATCTTGTTCTTACTTACCTCAGAATTTAATCGGACAGATGAAGTTTCTTGTTCAGTGACTCTATTTAGTTAAACAAAACAGAGAGAAGAGTTAAATCGAGGAACTATAAGTCATTGGTGAAATCTACAAAATTACAAAATTATCACTGACTCAGCGCCTTTTTTTCTTTTTCTTTCTTTTTTGGTCGGTCTTACATGCAGACAGATTTTGATTGTCAGAACTACAATTCTAGCAAACGCAGCGTTTCCGACGAAGCTGGCTACCATAACCGATCGTGTCATAAACGTTGATAGTCTGAACTATTCATTTGTATTCGCCCTCTAATAGACAAAATCAAATCCTTTCTTTTGTACAATAAACATTCGGTGTATATTGTTGTAACTTTTAAGTATATGCTGAAATTTTCATGAAGATCAGGTGTGATATGTTGAAGTTAAATTTGGTCGTATTTCATTTTGTATATGTTAGTATTGACAGTCCTCTAGGAGTGTGAGCATTATACATCAATGCTTCAACACGTTCTCAGAGTAGGCGAAATTTCCAGATTCTTCACACATAGACAGCAATTGTATTGGTCTGTGGTTCAAACGAATTAGCAAAACAATTGTCAATTGTAACTGACAGGTAGGCAGGTTCGGCAATTCTTCAGTGGGTTCATATCTGGAGTGCAATATCCTGTGCCTGGCATGCAAGCGTCACTGGCTTTACTTTAATAACAAGCGCAGAGCCCGTTCTTGACGCCACCTCTTATGGAAACATATACATGTATCTTCTGCATAGTGGCTTAGCTGAAGGAAAACAAATCGTTTCCGGTTTTCAATTTCCGGTTTCTATTGTCATGTATGTGGTGATGTCATTCAAAACAAACAAATAGTGCAAATTGTCCTCCAGTGACGTAGTTAAACAACGCCTATGCCGGCGCAGTCCTTGTGAGCCCGGGGTCAGCCTTGTTTTGAGTTGTCATCTCAGGGATGTACGCGTTGAATTTTGGCCTAAAATAAAGAAAACTAACAATAACAGTACTCGAGTTGCTAGCTCAAGGCTTTAAAATGTCTCTATTTTGCGTTTATTGTTGCAAATCTCTTGAAACATTAGATAAAAACAAGAGCATGCATTTCAGCAAGAAAACTTCAGAAATCAGCTTGTGTTGGCAGTGGCGCTTCCCGAGAAATCAGAAGGCAATCTGGGGAGCAGTTTGAAAAAAGCGATTAATTCGGAATGTCCTCGACCTTTTCCGTCGGGTTAAGCTTCGTTCTGAGTTGTCGTTTCAATGATTTTGGCATTGAATTTGGCGAAAAAAATAAAAGGTCACCAATTACAGTGCTAGAGTTTCCGGATAAAAGCTTAGAACTGTTATATTTTCAGTTGCTTTTGGCAAATCAAATACTTCCTTTCAACATACCGGTAGGTTATCCTGCCAGTTGTAGTTAATGCTAATATTGGACCGTACCGAATAGAAGTGGGCAGAAGGTGACTCACGACCACTGTGTACAGGCCAAAATGGGACGACCCCAGCGAAGCTGTAATTTTAGCCCCCAGTTTAACCTCGTATATGGCATAGGTTTTTCAAACCTCTTCATCACTCATCGCCGTCATTCCCTTAAAGGTAAAATTCCGGCATATATATTTTGTTGCCGCTCAGTAAGCCACTAGCTCAGACTAGCAGTCACGCTAACTTTCAGTCCTTCCGCCGGTTCCAGTCGTTCCCGCTGTTCCCGTCGTTCCAGCTCTGCTGCCCGTTAGAGGCTTTCCGCTGGACATTCCGCTGGTTTGGCTTTAAGACCATTGAGTACCTCCTCAATGATATCGTCTTATCTCAGTGTGTCCCTAAATGAATCTTGCTCTTTGCAGTAGAAGAGCGCTATCCACGATGGCTGCTCACGGAAATTGCGGGCAACGGAATTATGTTCTTGTCTTATGACCCACACGCTGATGCCGCCATGGCGGCTGATATAGACGAACTTAGTAAGGACCATTTCCTGATTCCGAACACCGAAAGAAAGACACAATTGTCAAGTAGAAAAAAAGCATGACTTTTTCCTGAAACGTTTTATCGAGAGCATAATGCATGGCATCGAGATTATAACCCTCAGGGTTGACCACAAATACTCCCGTGCCTGTTTTGCCGAGAGCCAAGAGCCTATCATACGGCTTGTTGAGGCATTGGGTCGGGCAGATAATGACAATAAAATCCAAGAGGCACTTAAATGGTGATTCGAGAAGTTCACGTGCAAACACGATGTTTCCACAGCCACAGCGGCCAACAATCATGGGGCAGTGTGGCTGTGACTTATCAGAAAGACCCGCGCAAGTGCTTGAGCATGCGCTGTCGCTACATGGCTGACACAAGCTGGCCATTTTGTATTTTGAGCTGCGCGTCCATCACGTTTTGGTAGAATACACCAACATCGATATCCTGCTGCTACGTGTCCTTGATAGATACCCTTGACATTATTTTTAGGACCTCTTCCCACTGCTGATATCGCGCCAACCCATGGGCATATATCTGGCTTGGGACGCCGTTGATTGTCACTGACACTTTGTTAATAAGGGTTTTTTATAAGTTCTCAGAATCGTGTGCGAAATCAGCGTCATGCGTTGCATGCTCGAAGAGTGTGACTATTGCTTTCATAATTTTCGCGGGAGAGTTGATTTTGATATTCCACACACTATCGCTCATGTTTAGTACCCACCTGCGGTGGCGCAGCACTCTGGTGTACAATATAGACACCTTTCCCATGTGCTGATTTCTTATCATGCGTGCGAGATCTGCGTGGGTCACGACGTCGAACACCATCGTGATACCGCTGATGGTGTAGTTCGCCCATTATTAGTGCTCCGAACCACCCCGCCGTAGTCCTTAAAAGTCAGCACAAAGTGAGACTGTCTCAAAGGACTGACATGTAGAATGGCATGTGGCCATTTCGCAGCTCAAAGTCGAGCTGCATAATGATGCGGATCCCAAACGAGGTAGCGATAGACGAGTCGGGCTGGGTGGCGGCAACGGCATTGCCAGCTCTAAAACGTATCGCGGTCGGTGTTCGCGTTCTGTATGCTCTGGTGGACCACGTTGGTCTCTGTAAGCGCCTCAAATGTCAACATGGTCGAAGCTGGCGAGCTCATTGCCTTCGAGTTTAACACTTATCTTTTAAAAGATGGCGTGGTCCAGGTTTTACGCAATTCAGCCTGAGGTCCTGTACCGCCACTCAAAACAACTGTGAATGCCAGTGTGGCGGTGCCAGGTAGAATAACATAGTTGCTGTCAAGAGTTGGAAATCTGACAGTAAGCATCTGGTTTTGGTCTATGGTGCTTGGATTGTTAGTCACAACAATGATACTAAGGACTCCCTTTGTACCAAGCGCGCGGCAGAGGGAGCGAAATAGGTCAAGTTTGTTTCCTTTTTAGACATCTTGCTGTTCAGCTCCGGTGCTATTGGAGTTCACGTGCCGTATCTTCAATAAGCCTGCATAGCAATAAATCATGACTGGAGGTAGCTTTGAAATGAAGGAGTTTGTCCCTCGAATGTTCTCTCAACCCGACGAAACTGAAACAGCTAAAACCTCATTTACCACCAAAGTACATGATACAGAAGAACTCCCAACGGAAATACCTTCTTTGGCCGACGGCAGCGAGGTGCCAGAAGAGTGGAAGCAAGAAGAGGTTGTATCAACGGGAAGACAAGTACGGCGCCTAGCCGATTTTGACGCGTTCGCAAAAATCTGGGATTTTCTGAGAAGTTTGAAATCAGTCTTAGATTTACGGCAAAGAAGGATAGTGGTGTAACAACTAGATTACGTTGATGTACAAAAACAACCCACATAACTTCTTGTCTCCATCCACGCTACAGAGGCAAGTTGATGTTAATTTCGTCTTAGCGTGAGGCCTCAAATAGGAGTGGCTGTGAATTGACACTGAAAAAGCTAGCATCATCTCGAGAAGTGATATCAGTCAGCACAATGACAGATACCGATCTAATCGCCGTGTCGGGATCCGAGGACTCAGTACTTAAAGAAGCGGAAGCACAGGAACCTAACAACCTCCCAACGCGAAAAATCCTTAGCCTAAAGTGGAGCTTCAAATAAAGCGTGGCGAGCTTATAAATTACCTCTCGAAGATTACAGAACTCGATAGCCACATCATTTTAGAAAATGAAAAGCTGGCCCGCACGGAAAATGATAGGAGCTTTGTTCAAGAGGGAAAAAAAGGATTAGCCAGGAGATACGAAATCGCATTAAAAACTTAGAAGACGAACGTGGACTGCAGCTAGATGCTGCCAGGACCAACCGAGAAGCCCTTTGCACCCATTTAAACCTGATCATGGAAACCATCAACATAATGTTTTACGTGGATACAAAACTAACCCAGAGGCTGAGAACACTCTTCCGCGAACAGGGCATCACTATGGTCTCTATTCCCACCGCAATGTCGTTTTATTACAAGCACGATCGTATCTCCAATCACATGCAATGACGGCACATCGCCAACGCCATCTCATGCTCCGGCACATAAACCAGATTCTGGCGGCGTGAAGGAATGGAAACAAAACATCTGGAGCAGCTGGCTGGTATGCTAAAAACGCTAGCAAAAGAAGCATTGGCTGCTCTGCCCAAAATTATCGAGTCAATCGTGTCGTTTTTGCTTAGAATCGCTGGCAATGCCATCAGCTGACTGGCCTGAAACCTCATGGTGCTTGTCATCACGATAGCTGTTGCGTTCTTTGCCGTTCTCAGCCGAGAGCTGAGCAAGCGCCAAGCGAGCGAACGTAAGAACTAAAATCCTCACCGCAATGCCAGTCACAGTCAATGGCGTTTTATTGACTTCGCGATTTTCAGCTTCTATTTTGGGTGTACTTTCTGCTGTTCCACCCACGCTATTGTCTCTACTAACAACAACCAATGCTACACACCCTCCAACAGGCACAGGCGATGGGATAGCTAGCCTGCTGCTTATCGCGAAGCGAGAAGGGTCGAAGTCAATCTTGTTGCGCTTCGTCGGCTGCGGCTGTTGGGGTGATGAATCTGCTGTGACAAACGCGGTTGGTTGGGTAGATATCCTTTCCGAATTAATATTGATATTTGTGCCCGTCACCGTGTCTCTTCTTGCTATAAGTAGATCTTTGTTATACACTGCGTGGGTGCCAATTTTAGCTCCATGTTGCTTGGCACTAGGTAAAGATTTTTCCCAGCGAAATAATCTAGCTTACTTGCAGCGCTATCTATCAACGACTGGAACTTAGCTAATAAGCTGGGAGCATCTTTATCTTTTACTCCCAGCATATTCTCCGTGTGTGCCAGAAACTGATTTTTCACATCAACGCCCTTTCCGGTGCGCATTTCCGTTTGTGCGCCCTATATTCCCCAAACGTAGAACAGAAAGCTTTCAATAAGACGCTCCTCACTGGCGTTGGTAATACCCTGTGATTTGTCCAGCATAAACTACACAAAAGCGTTTTCTGATTCTTTATCCTCGTCCTGCGCGAAATAGACAACGTGCTGCTTTCCGCCTCAGGGTCCTCAAACATAATGAGCTGGGTCAAATACAGTATGATGTGGATCGTGAGTCGGAAGGCCTTCCATATCCAAGAGCCTGATATATGAACTGGCTCTTCTGGAACAATGCTTATATACAGCACACCTAGGTCTTTGTTATCACCACGGTTGTACCGTCAATCTGTGTTGTTATTACTCCATACTCATTACAAATGCGCTCGTAAGCAGCTATATCAATTTTATTGTCAAACGCGTGCCACATTGTTTGGTTTGGAAAGGAGTGCTCTATCTGAATAAGAAATTTTTTTTGTACCTTGTAGTCAACGTAAAACCGGTAAAAACTGCGCTCCATTTTAGGGAGGGTTTCATAAATAAGGTGGTCGCCAAGACTAACGCCGCAGCCTGTGGTCGTGAACCAAACGTCAAAATTCACTTGATTCTACCAAAACCTAATCTCAGACTCCGGATTTCCAGAATTCAACCGGCTCTACATCTCTTTTACTTCAAGTGCTGACAATGTATGTTGTTCCGACCAATCCTCTAGTTGGGCCTGTGGCTCTAGAACAGGTGATATGCACCGACTCAAAGTCGCGCGTAGTGCTCCAGAAGACTTTTTTTTACAAAACAGGATGGTTCAATATTTCGGCTGAAGCTAAAATCAAGTAATTTCAAGGGAGTGCCCCCATAATCAGCCTGGTTAAAACCATTACCATTCCGGATGGGTATTATAGCATAAACATACACTTGAAAAAGTAATCCAGGATGCCATTCCTGGAATTGCTGCAAACTACAACGCTGCGACCTGGCGGGTCAGCATCATGATCATGGTCCCTGCCACCTCCGACCTTTTTTCTCTCAGACTCCCTTTGCCGTAAGCGCGCATCTTTGGGTTCGAAGACTGCGAGGGAAACAACCGTAGCACCTAATCCCCCGGCATCCGCCAACATCCCTCGGTTTTTGTTATGTCTATCTCGATCATATAAACACAACTCGGAGTATTTTTGATGGGAAAAACAGTACCCTGGTACAAGTTATTCCTGTGTATGGTGAGTTCTACGGAGACACGCGTACTATGGAAAACCACATCGGCGCAGATTATGTGAAGGCGGCATCCATGGGCTCACAATACGTATTTTAGATGAAAATAAAAAAACACACCAGGTAATATGCTGAGGTGCCCTATCACTCTTGTAATTAAGCATTAGTGGACGTTCCACTGGCAAACTATAAGTCTACGTGATCCTAGCTTCTTTGGTGGCGGCGCTGCCGCTCTTGCCGCAGCTTCCGGGCCATCTCTTCTCTTTCGTGGCCACACACGCTCTGCAGACAAAACGCCGGCGTCCATTACAAAGGCCGACATCAACAAGAATGTGATACGGGACGAGCTGGCAGCATCAGCGCCTGCGCGTCTCAAAAAGGTCGCTCCTCCTTTAAAAAAGGAGAATGTTGTGTACTTAACGGCCGACAGAATCACGTCAGTTGGTTGGGCTACGGCAATAAATGGGTCCAGGTTTGTCTCGTTGAGATTCAATGCAAGACTTTCAAAATGTTGGTGGTTTTACACTCAGAGACGACAACGACATTATCGCCGTTCCTGGCGGCGGTTTTTACTTCATTAACCTCCACGGGAGTCGAGGTGACGGATCTACATAGTGTTTTCAAGGTACCATGTATAATCCGGCTTTATACTGCAGTACAGTCGCCGTGCGTAACTGATTGCCAAATACATATAAAGAGCATTAAACTGGGCAGATGTGTTTCAGTAACAAAACTCGCTTATCCGGCTTAAACTGCCTCAAGTTATCAGTTGCCAAATACATGCAAACATGGTGCATTAAACTCTGCAGATGTGTTTCAGTCACAAAACACGATGTAGGAGGATTAAATAGGTCCAAAATTTTGGCACTCTTGTTCAACCAAAATTTAGGCCGATTGTCGGCGAGCCTGACATCATTGTTCGAAACAGGAATCGGTTTTATTAATTACAAGGTAAGACATTTTTCTTCTTTTCATTCATGAACCAAACATAAATGTTTCACAATAAGCATTGTTACCAATGCTTCCATAGATAAAATTTTCGAAACTTAAATCGAGAAGGAAACGGCGGATCGTTTTTTGTTTGGTACCCCACCCCTATTTGATCGAAGATCAAGCACAAATTTGATCTTCAATCAACGCTGTACTTGTTAGTTTCTCGCTATTTGCCATACAACTGTGGAAAGCCGCGGTCTTGCCTGATTGTATGATCAACCTGTGAGTATATATTTCCTACACCGATCAATAGTGGTGGCTGCAAACATTCACGTTGTAAAAATGGTCATTGACTTAATGTAAAGCAACTAAACAAATGTACATGTGTGTTGACAAAAGGCATTTAATGCGAAAACAGTTTCCGTCGGCGGCCATCAGCCCCTGGAATAGCGGTGATTGGAGTAAGATATCACTTTATAGGCCCCTAATAGTTTGGGGGGGGGGGCACCTTTTAGCCAAAAATCTTTACTCGAGTAATTTTTTTTTAATATTATTATTATTATTTATTTATTTATTGTCGTTGCCTACTGTATGTCTGTCTAAAATTTATTCAGTTTGGTTTCATTTGATTTCTCCCAATACCAGATGAAAAGCAAATGGACATTTTGCTCATTTTGACAAGCAAGTCTTTTTAAGTAATCAAACATCGTAATATAAACCATTGATCAAAATTATGTGTCTATAATAATCATCAGATGTAAAAGAAATCACCTTTGAAACATTTTTATCAGTTAACATGTAATGAATCGTCCTATTGTCCTAACTTTTTCCAGAGAAACCTACAATTCTGAGCGTGACGTCATCACCGTCATCTCCGGTAGATGGGAACAAAGTGACCCTTTCCTGCAATGCCACGGGACATCCAACTCCTGCAGTGCACTGGATCTATCATAGTGTAAAGAAACGCGTCATTTGCGCGATTTTTCAATATCTAAATGGATAATTCAGAAAATTAGCGTTATACAAAACACATTATCGAAGCTATCTTGGGACTTCACCAGAAAACATTGTCATCAAGGGCTAACGAAATTCTTACCTTGGTGTGGCGCCCCCTGCGTCATGGTGACGAAATAATATCTCGGTCTTGCTTGCATTCGCAATAATTACCCTACGAGTTCCCCAGCTGCAAATAACTTAGACCAACTCCGAGTCGTATAATAAAACGGATGGCCATTTTTGTTTGTTCATTGTGTCAAACAAACAGCACTGACCCTGATAGCAATGCGCATTATGCAACGGTGGTCATTGCTTTTTTTGCACGTGGGCGCGAGTTATATACTGCAAATACGATATTATTCCTCTATTTTGATTTTCAAGAAAAAGGCGTGGAAAAATATTCACTTAGGTCCGTACAGCATATGTTCAAGTCCGCCCTATTGATTCTATGGCTAGTTTGAACCAAAAGAACTTGATATGAAAATCTGCCGAGTTGCACACGATGGAACACTTACAAGTAGATATCAGAGCTGCATACTAATGAGTATGTATTTAGATCGCATCTGCATGCATATACATATATATATATATATATATATATATATATATATATATATATATATATATATAAATGTTCAATTGAAGTATAAAAAAGAGGACATCACAAAGACATGTCATTTTCATCATCAATGGGTGTTAAATCAAGTCTTTCGAGAGAATGTTAGCATGGAATGGATTTTAATCTTCTCATTTACTCCTAGTGCCACAAGGCAGGGGTCAAAAGGTAACAAAGTAGGATATTGCTAATCCATGTCATCGTGGACATTAAATACAAGGCTTTTTATGTCCTTGTAAATACAAATACTATTTTGTACTGTTCATTATGCCGCCTTCAAACTCAGTAAGTGACTTATCTATAAAATGTAGGTTGGCAATACATTTTCCAAATTTAAGAGCAAACCTATCCTTCCCACCCCATCCCACCCTACCCCTCACACGCTCCATGCAGAATTATTAGGTCAAAAAATAACATCTCTGTAAATACTCTTTTTTCTATCTTGATTAGTCTTTTTGTTGTACAGTTTTTAAATAACTCAAAACATATCATGTAGGTAAGGCCTTTTTGAGCGGAAGTAGAAGTAGGTGGGGACCTCTCCAACGATGAAAGTGTTCAAAAAATAGGACATTACCAAAGCATATCATTGTAGTATCAACGGTGTTTGATGGTATTTTAGCATAGAATGAATTTTAGTCTTTAACAACTTACCAAGGTGAAAAGAAAGAATCTGTTATAATGCTATATTTAAATGGTTGGAAGAGTGACATTGTTTGTAGACGATTTTATGTATATACTGGATGTCCAGTTCTGACCCATGGGTAACTGTCCAAAAGTGGGGTTGAAGGAGAAGTTTTAATGGTTGTGGTTGGGGCCATTAGATGTGGGGATTAGCAATAGCGAGCCATCTAAGTTGCTTTCAATCTGAAACAGACACCTATTCCAAACAATGGATATTTTGCGATCGTTATTATTATAATTATCAACATTATCTTTTTCAGCATTTGGGTTTTTCCTACGTCCCGCCTAATATACATTACAGCCCAGATGAAACCCAGCTGACGATTGACGCGTACGCTGGCGCGACATACGGTGGAACATGGACGTGTTTCGCCATCAACAGCGTCGGCACCGCTAGTCAGGATGTACAAATTTAACGTTAAACGCACTATTTAACGTTTATATTTCCATGTTGCGAGGCAAATCTTTCGAAGTACTGTTCCGAATCAGGTTTGATCTTTTGGTTGTTCTCTATGCTATATGACACTGACGTGCACAAAATAAAGTTACTTTGATGAGTTTTTAAGCGTTGTGGTCTTGAACAAAAAACAAATTCATTACAAAGCTACACATAATATATGTAATAGATTTGGGGTTTTAATACATAGGTCGACGTCAGTGGGGTTGGGAAATATGCAATAAAAATAACGTGGAAATTTGCCATGACGAGCCATTTAATTTGCTCTATTTCATTATTAAATACCTTGTATAACAACATTTCAGCAGGAAAACCGTGTAACTCTAGCTGAAGTTGTTAATGCGTTTAATAGAATTAACAAGATAATGGTGAAAACGGTTAGTTTCTAGGTTGCTTTCATTTCTTAACAGAAATAAAATAAGTCAGCGATACTTTCTTTGCACGAGATTATTGATTTGAATTGACAGCCTCTAATATTACATTTTCTTTAGAAACAAAAATCCTAATGTGAGTAATATAGAAAACTAAATACACTTAAAGGCAACAAACACAGTCCAAGCAATTTAATAGAACGACAGGTACAGAAGGTACTTAGAGACAACAAACACAGACCAAAATATTTAATACAACGACAGGTACAGAAGGTATTTAGAGGCAACAAACATAGTCCAAAATATTTTCTAGGACGACAGGTACAGAAGGTAACAGGGGAGAAATATGCACGGCGGTGACTATCTAATTTGACCCAAGATCTACCAGATTACATACATATCCAGCAATGGTGTTACCTATATTTCATGTCACCGGCACCTTGCAAGGGTTTGACAGATACGATACCTTGCAAGGTGTTGACAGATACGATATCTTGCAAGGGGTTGACAGATACGATACCTTGCAAGGGGTTGACAGATACGCTACTTGCAAGGGGTTGACAGATACGACAAAAGCAGAGAAGATGAAGACAAAAGAGGCGAAAATGATTACATAATGCATCATCCTTGAACAGTCAATACAGTGTCGAGCTCCCCAAAATGTTTATACTGACTTCATGTACACAACCTTCCCTTCTTGCCTTCTAAATCAATCAGTCAATGAATCAATGAATAAAAAATGATTGATCAATTCAAGATTTAACATAGGTGTCAATCAATCATCCTGGCAAGGGAGATCATCTGCATTCGAGTCCACCTTCGAGGAGAAATGTTATCACTTTATTATATATTTCATATTGAGATATTGAAATATATCAGTGGGAGAAAAATGATATCGCCACAGTGGCGATACCACTTTTATCACCACAGTGCCGATATCACTTTTTGAACTACTTTCTTTTTCTATTTAGGAAGTTGGTTGGTTGTTATGGGTTTAACGCCATTTTTCATCACATGATAGGCTATACATGGCGGCCAGTATATTTGATGGAGGAAGAACCCGAGAAAACCCCGGGAAGAACCACCGACCCACGGGAAGCTACTGGCAAGCTTTCTCACATACCCACGTTGGCCGAGTCCAAGACTCGAACCCACGAGGACAGAGGTGAGATGTCAGTGATCTGTAAAGGCGAGCGCCTTAGACCACTCGGCCACCCTGCCCCCCCCCCCCCCGCCCCCATTTAGGAAGTATATCTGCCCTTATATGTGCTCTTCAGACCTGTATATCCATATTTAAACCTATTTTATTTTCCTTTTCCCTCTCTCTCTCTCTCTCTCTCTCTCTCTCTCTCTCTCTCTCTCTCTCTCTCTCTCTCTCTCTCTGCCCTTCAGAATGAATAGATCATAAAATGTGTAAACACTAATGACCCTTTAGTATACCTGTATGTAATCGATGAAATGGTACAGTCAAGAATGCATATAAATGAACCCCGAACAACAAAAAACATTAACTGTTTTATAATTAGTTTTCCATATGAATCATACAAATTGTCAGTGACTGAACTTACATGGCCTGTTGCTATTTGATATTCTGTGCCACCCGTAGTGTATCGTATACCTGTTACACTCAACGACAAACGGTACACATTTTTTAAGAATAACTCTTGATTACATATAGTAATAAATTTGTTCAAGTTGCGAATTTAGCTGTCATCACAATTATAATCAATAATCATGTCTGACTACGATGAAGAAATCAGACATTAATTAGTATCGATTGCAAACCGATATTAAGTGACAATCGAAATTATGGTGCAGTTTTTCTTATCGAAATAGACTGCAAGCCTGCCAGCACACAAATATTCACGTCTGAATGAAGAAATAAACAACAATAGCAACCAAAATCCTCACAAGTAAACTCACAATCATTAAAATATGTTGTTTAATGATGTTACGCTCTGAATCCTGTTAGAGCATTCTGTCATGTTGCTAATGTACCCCCACACAGTAATGTTGATCGCAATGTTCACCTTATCAATCAGCGCAAGAAATGTGTTAACGAAAATAAAAATCTCTTCATTTTCGCGTGAAAACTTTCATTAATTTGACAAAATACACAATTTGAAGCATTATATGTACAATCAAAATTTGTAAAAGGTCGCTGTCCTACAATTATTGTAAACTTTCGGAACTTCTTTTTATCGATGTAGTAATGCACCCGTTAGTCGCATTGACACAGAATGCAGAAACAAATCCATGCAAATCGAAGATTTTTTTCCTCAAAAATATTCAATAAAAAGAAAATCTACGGTCGTTTTGAGTAGATATATGGAGATATTTCGCTCGTGAAATAGAAACTTTCTGTATTGTCACTCGTGGCTTCGCCATTCGTGACAATACAATGTTCAACTTTGCTCGTGAAATATTTCCTTGTATCTACTCAAAAAACGTAGATATCCTATATATAGTTGACGGGAGATAAATCTGCAATGACAATCACAACGGGTCAGGTCCATTTTACGTGTAAACATGGACTGTGTCGATTATAAACACTTTAAAAACTAAGATAATGAATTTTTATAGAATAGCAAAGCTGTCTTAAGTGGTCCGTTTTTAATACATGCGGTTGAAATTACATGATGTGAATTCTTTATTACATGTTGTGCATTTATTATTATATGCTGTACACCACTTATTATATGATGTGCATTTATTTATTATATGTTGTGTATGTTTTACTATATGATGTGCATGTCTTATTATATGGTGTGTACTTATAAATATGTAATGTACAGTTGTTACTATATGCTGTGCATTTTTTTATTATATCATTGCTGTTGTTAGTATATACTGTCCGTTGTATATTATATGATGTACATTTATAATTATATGCTCTGTAGTTTTAATTATATATGTACATTCGTTAATATGTGATGTGCATTTGTTACTATATGATGTGGTAAAATAAAAACTTTATGTGCGGTGCAAACTTCATTATGTGATATGGATTTTTATTATATGCTGTACATTTTTCAGTATCTAGTGTTAAAACTGTTTATGATGAGGATCCAATTGAAAACGATCTTAAGAGTGAGAATTTACTGATGCACCAGTTACGAAGAAAAATGCTTTACAGTCCGGCAAAATATATATTTTATGCCAGTGGTTGATTTAAATACAACATGTTAGCCTGCACTAGCTGAATTTACCTAAGTTTCACAAATACTTTGCAGTTTTACTTATAGAACCTTTTCAGATAACGTCATCCGCAGCAGTCATATTGAAAGACGACTGATAGATTTTAGTAAGGATTATTTGGGAGGTATGACCATTTAAACAAATTATTTTGATATAAATACAAAATTATTAAACATACATCAATAGAACAGACAGAAAATGGACTTTTCTGTTAGTGTCCTAGTAATTTCTGTACTGATTTTTGTTTTAGTTTCATTTCGAAAATGGCAAATCATAGTTTATAATGACTTTTTGCCATCTTGCCCTCAGTACATTTACATTTCTGACCACTGAGACCTGAATTCGTCTGTAAATATATTCTATTGTTTATACCGTCTATCCCTTAGTCTATTACCACACAAACCCCTCAACTGCTGAGTGCAAATTTACTCAACTTGGTAAATTACCGTTATACTTTTTAAAATATTTTATGACCAAGCATAACATGTACTGTCATAACAGGAAGACCCATTATATATGTGTGGAATTGTCCGTTATGACATCTGGGTCACTGTATGGGGATGTGGGTGATCACTGGGTAGGGGGTAAGCGGGGAAAAGCGGCGTCAACATTTGGTAAAGGTTTTGGTTAAGGTTTATGAATTTGTTTATGCTTGGGATGATTTATTAGAAAGCAAAGATGTTTCATTCTGTGGCAAACTAGCTCCGTCCTTTGACTGTGAGATCATGGTGCACATAAGATAGTGAAACATACACATGATATAATAAGACGTGCACATCATATAGTAAAACCTACAGAGCATATAATAAGAAAATTCACATCACATAATAATGAATGTACAGCATATAACAACAAATGCACATCATATAATAAGGAATGCACATCATATAATGTATTTCCAACCGTGTATATTCAAGATGTACCACTTACGACAGCTCTGGCACTCCATAGATTTTAGATAATTTATTGAGAACTTTATCCTCGCTGCAGAGTCGTGACTGTAACAGACAGGTGAGATGTTTCGAGTCTTCCATCTACATCACTTAATAATTTCTTCCTTTTTTATTATTGATAATAAATACAACCTGGTCTTTCTAAAGCTCGATCATGCCATCTTGTTCCTATAATAATATTTACATAAATATCTTGTAGATGTATATCAGTAGACCGATCCTACCGAGAAGTTTCCTATTTGAACAGGTCAACAAAACTAGTATAGCCCACATTTATAAACACATACGAGTTCATATCAGGTTTGAATACATGAAGATCTAAGGCTTCAGTGAGGTAAAATACACCTAATATCGGTACACCTAATGGCATGCACCAGCACTGTAACATGTTCAGTAAAAAAAAAAAATTCTATACTACAAAGAAAGAGTTGTTGCGGGTATGTAGTATGATGACCGTCCACCCCAAATTTCATGTGGACCGGTTTAACTTTGAATTTACAGATGTGTTAAAATATATTCGTCTGCTTATTCACATGTTTCCAATAGCATTACAAATAATCTATAGCCACATATACCAATGGCCCTTCAAGTCATTGGTGTAGTGATTTTTTTACAAAAAGAAACACTTTCAATTAAGATGTAACTTTTCTTGCAAAACATTAAGGATTCTTTTCGCGAAAAGTACCTTTTTTCGTGATGAAAAGTTTTAATTATAAATATTTGTCTAGATAATACTGTCAAAATCGTCACGAAAAGTGATCACTTTTTCATGTAAATATTGTGCACCCTGGCCGAACATGTAAAAGATGAAGTGATTTTTCATGTAAATATTGCGTATTCTGGCCAAATATAAAAAAGGTGAAGTGATTTTTCATGAAGATAAAAAAAATTATTGGAAAAGAGATAAAAACTGTATGAGATAAATACTCTTTCTAAACAAAAAGTCACAAATATTTGCCAAGATTATTCGTTTTTTCGTGAAAATAATCACATTTTCATGAAGACTGTGTATTTTTCACACAAAAAAGTCATTACTGAGAAACAATTGCATTGACGTGTAAAGACACTTTTCGTGAAAAAAGTGAGAACCTTCATAAAAATAACACATTTTCACAATAAAGTAACTCTTTTCGTGAAAATTTTCCATCAATTTGGACATCATCGTGAGAAAACTGAATTTGTTCATGAAGATTTCACATTTTCACAATAGCAAAAAAGAAAGAATTTCATCACAAATTTGCAGTGCCCCGTAAAGGACCTTTTTCATGAAAAAATGACCATGTTCATGAGTACTATTTTCACATAAAACCTTTTCATGAAGCTTTTTACATTCGAATTTCTGCATAACAATAAAAATTCTTCATTAAGATTTTACTTTTTGGGTGATTTTTTTTTTTTTTTTTTTTTTTTTTTTAATGAAGTTTTTACAATTTCCATGAAGAAAGCACTTTCGTGCAATGAGATAAATCTTTAGGAAGATCAATTGCAGTTCGTGTCATTACTTGCACAAAAAGTTTAAACAAACTCTAATTGGCAAATAAGATAAGTGGATAATAAACTAAACGGTCTGTTACCTAACCTATAATTATATAAGACAAAAAGAAACCGCCTGGGTCTTCCAAACCCTGCCGACTCCATAGATAGCTAACGTACATTTACTGATGTTTATTTTTTGACTCAGTGGGCCAAGAGATATCTATAACACAACGTATTATGAATGTATCTGAATGGGCCCAGTACCCAAGCCGTGAATTTCGAGTTATCTCTTCTGAATCGTCGTTGATAGTTACTTTTGGAGCGTTTGTAAGCGGAAAGATATTTTCTATTAGTAAGCCAGTCACATTGTGTATACCTTTGTAGATTCATATGTACAAGTCACATTGTGTATACCTATGTAGATTCATGTGTACAAGTCACATTGTATATACCTATGTAGATTCATGTGTATAAGTCACATTGTATATACACCTATGTAGATTCATGTGTACAAGTCACATTGTGTATACCTATGTAGATTCCTTCGTACAAGTCACATTGTATATACCTCTGTAGATTCATGTGTATAAGTCACATTGCATATACACCAATGTAGATTCATGTATACAAGTCACATTGTATATACCTATGTAGATTCATGTGTACAAGTCACATTGTATATACCAATGTAGATTCATGTGCATAAGTCACATTGTATATACACCTATGTAGATTCATGTCACATTGTATACACCTATGTAGATTCTTGTGTATAAGTCACATTGTATACACCTATGTAGATTCATGTGTACAAGTCACATTGTATATACCTCTGTAGATTTATATGTATAAGTCACATTGTATATACACCAATGTAGATTCATGTATACAAGTCACATTGTATATACCTATGTAGATTCATGTGTACAAGTCACATTGTATATACCAATGTAGATTCATGTGCATAAGTCACATTGTATATACACCTATGTAGATTCATGTCACATTGTATACACCTATGTAGATTCTTATGTATAAGTCACATTGTGTATACCTGTGTAGATTCATGTGTATAAGTCACATTGTATATACCGATGTAGACGCATGTGTATAAGTCACATTGTATATACACCTATGTAGATTCATGCACATTGTATACACCTATGTAGATTCATGTGTATAAGTCACATTGTATATACACCTATGTAGATTCATGTGTATAAGTCACATTGTATATACACCTATGTAGATTCATGTCACATTGTATACACCTATGTAGATTCATGTGTATAAGTCACATTGTATATACACCTATGTAGATTCATGTGTATAAGTCACATTGTCTATACACCTATGTAGATTCATGTGTATAAGTCACATTGTATATACACCTATGTAGATTCAATTGTACAAGTCACATTGTATATACCTATGTAGATTTATGTGTATAAGTCACATATTAAATATTGAATATTGTCGTTTCTTAAGCTCTGAGGTAGCTATTAAAAATGTTTCTTATGTTACTTGGATGCATAAGGTGGTTTATTTCATTGTATTTTAAAATGTATTTTTTGTGTGCAGACGTTAGAAACATGTACATTGCCAATACCTACATTAGAATAGAAACATTTACATTCTTAATACATACATTAGAACAGAAACTTTTGCATTCCCAGTATGTACATCAGAAATATTACTGTTATATAATTGTGTCAGCTAATAAACTTTGAAGACCGTGATACAATTACCAAACTATAATTATATTACGTAAAATAGTTTACTGCATTTCTACAAAACATACAAATAGTGATTCTTTACATAAATAAACAGTTTAAATTAAGATGTAACTTTTCTTGCAAAAAATAAGGATTCTTTTCGCGAAAAGTAGCCATTTTTTTCGTGATGAAACGTTTTAGTTATAAATATTTGTCTAGCTAATACTGTCAAAATCGTCACAAAAAAGTGATCACTTTTTAATGTAAATATTGTATACCCTGGCCGAACATGTAAATGATGAAGTGCTTTTTCATGTAAATATTGCGTATTCTGGCTGAACATATAAAAGATGAAGTGATGTTTCATGAAGAAAAAAAATGTATAAGATAAATACTCTTTCTACACAAAAAATCACAAATATTTGCCAAGATTATTCGTTTTCTCGTGAAAAAAATCACATTTTCATGAAGACTGTGTATTTTTCAAGAAAAAAAGTCATATTGTGAAACAATTGCATTGACGTGTAAAGGCACTTTTCGTGAAAAAAGCGAGAACCTTCATAAAAATAATACTTTTTTCACAATAAAGTAAGTTTTTTCGTGAAATTTTGCATCAATTTGGATTTCATCGTGAGAAAAGTTAATTTTTTCATGAAGATTGCACATTTTCACAATAAAAAATTTTCGTAACAAATTTGTATTGTCTCGTAAAGGCCCTTTTTCATGAAAAAATGACCATGTTCATGAGTACTAATTTCACATAAAACTTTTTGATTAAGCTTTTTACCATCGACTTTCTGCATAACAAGAAATATTATTCATGAAGATTTTACTTATTTCGTGATTTATTTATTTATTTATTTATTTATTTATGAAGCTTTTACAATTTCCATGAAGAAAGCACTTTCGTGCAATGAGATAAATCTTTAGGAAGATCAATTGCATTCCGTGTCATTACTCGCACAAAAAGTTTAAACATACCCTAATTGGCAAATAAGATAAGTGGATAATAAACTAAACGGTCTGTTACCTAACATATAATTAGGAAAGACACAAGAAACCTCCTGGGTCGAACAAACCCTGCCGACTCCATAGATAGCTAACGTACATTTACTGATGTATATGTTTTGATTCAATGGGCCAGAGATATCTATAACACAACGTGTTATGGATGTATCTTAATGGGCCCAGTACCCAATCCGTGAATTTCGAGTTATCTCTTCTGAATCGTCGTTGATAGTTACTTTTGGAGTGTTTGAAAGCGGAAAGATATTTTCTATTAGTACGCAAGTCACATTGTGTATATCTATGTAGATTCATGTGTATAAGTCACATATTAAATATTGAATATTGTAGTTTCTTCAGCACTGACAGAGCTATTAAAATGTTGTTTTTTTTATGTTGCTTGGATGCTTAAGGTGGTTTATTTCATTGTCTTTTAAAATGTATTCTTTTGTCCGGACGTTAGAAAAATTTACATTCCTAATAAATACAGAAATATTTGCATTAAACAACATCTACATCAGACATATTACTGTTATAAAATTGTATCAGCTCATAAGCTTTGAAGACTGTTATACAATTACCAAACTATAATCATTTTGTAAAATAGTTTAATTACTGCATTTCTACAAAACATACAAATAACTGTATCTTAATAAGTGCATTTCCATACATACAAATAGCTGTATCTTAATAGGTGCATTTCCACACATGCAAATAACTGTATCTTAATAAGTGCATTTCCACACAACATACAAATAACTGTATCTTAATATGTGCATTTCCACACAACATACAAATAGCTGTATCTTAATAAGTGCATTTCCACACAACATACAAATAGCTGTATCTTAATAGGTGCATTTCCACACAGCATACAAATAGCTGTGTATCTTAATAAGTGCATTTCCACACATGCAAATAACTGTCTCTTAATAGGTGCATTTCCACACAACATACAAATAACTGTATCTTAATAGGTGCATTTCCACACAGCATACTGATATGTATATTGAATTTATAATATGTGTTGTACTTTAGTCATTTTAGTCATTTTGTAAACAACATATTTAGTGCATTTGAGTTCAAAATCAGTCTTGTTTACATCGCATTTAACAATTAGATTGGAATTTTTCATGTCTGATGTGAGAAAAAGTCAGGAACACACAGTGATTTTCCAATAGAGTTACTCATATTCTAGAATATTCTGTCAGGTAACATATCCTTATATTTATACAGGTTTGATAAACAAGATTTCAGTCCTATACTAAACTTCATATTATTAAGATCAGTCTATTAAGGAATTTATTTTAGTAATTAGTAATCAGATGTTACAGTTGTGAAAATCAGAGCATATTTAGAAAGAGGAATTTTTTATTTGAAATATTCATTCGAATTACTAAAAGAGCTCATTCTCATTTTGAATACATACTTGACTTTGGGATTTATGTGAATTTATTCACAAATATTCTGGATTACATCATTCAGGCATATCAGAACATTCAAGACTACTGACACATCAGGACATTCAAGGCTACTGGAATTCATTTGGAACATTCTATATGTAGGACTTGTAATTAGGACACTTAGAATTATTTGGTTATTTGGATTTTAATTCACGTTAATGTAAGTGTCTTTTGAATTTTCACTTTAATTGTCTAGAAATAAATTGCTTGTTGATTTTACTTCCATTGTTGGTCTCACTTTCTTTATGTTACATTATTTTAAGAGCTAGAGTCGTAACAATACAAATAACTGTATCTTAATATGTTCTTTTCATGTTTGCATGTTCATATACTGAATTTGTATGCTTACCAAACTATCTATTTTTTGTAAAATTGCGTTTGATTTGGACCTCACAGGAAGATATCAGATATCTATATTTGTAAGAGTTTCTGCACTGTTTGGTGTGCATTTATTGTTGTTATACTGCTCACCGTTAAACTTTAATTTGAATTTACTTCTTTGTTTACGTTTTATTTCACATTCCCCTCCTGAGTACATAATTATTAATAAAAATTCAAACTTTCAAAGGTTAAATACAACTGAATTCCACGCTGTGCTTTGCTTTTAATGAGCCTTTTCATTGTCCTTATTTAAAAGTTAAAGGTAAAGTGTGCCCATCCTGCCCCGCCCCAACCGTTTTTTTTTTTTTTTTTTTTTTGTTCTCTCCTGACTAGTAAAATATTAAGGGAATAAATAATTGAAAATCCAATAGGTATGGGCAACCACCTGTTGAACACTACCAGTGATCACGAGTTTTAGACAAAATATGTTTCAAAACTGCTGTGAACGACCGTATGGCAGATATAGATATCAATACTACTGACCTTTATTTAATCATTTGTAACCACGATCGCTAAGGAGGATTTGCAGGCAGAGTGCAGATTTTTCTGAACCCAGACGGAAAAAGTAGCGAAAATAAGTGGAGTTTAGTTTCTGGCTACTGATTTCCTTAAATGGTGATCAACTTATAATAATCCGTTATGATGGCAATCTGATTAAAACTGAGACCCACTGATAATAATCCCTTATGTAGATCTACTTATAATAATCCGTTATGTCGGAGATCGCGAGTTAATTCAGACTGATCTACATGCAGCATCGTACGTTATATTCTGTAAACCAGACTAGAGTATATGTCACTAACTGGAGTAACCGCCATTGCAGGGCATAAGTCATGTACATCCCAAATACCCATTAAGATTAACCGCCTTTTCCGTATTTAAAGATAGCGTTCTTAGATATACATAATCGGTTCTAAAAGTTTGTATTATTTCTTCACATGTTCGGAAAAACCCGCACAACACCGACAATGTCATAAGAGATCGTCATGCCCGGCTTTCAATGTAGCGTTTCGAGTGCATCGTGTGTCAATACCTGGGCTGAATGAGATCTTTGTCTTTTAAAAGGTTACCAGCGTTCTCCACATGGGTTAATGCTAGAGTTATTGTAAATGTTCCTATTGTTTGTTGCTCATCTGACATTACAATTATTGAAATCCACTCAATAAGCCAAAAATGTCTCAGTCAGAGATCTCGTCTCCTGATCACCGTCGTGCGTTCGGTTACGGCCTTGGTTTATCAAATTAGGTTAAACCATTTATGTCGTGGGTGAATTAAGTCTTTGGATTTTGTCTCTAAATTAATGTATTATGTTTTTGGATGAGTAATTAATTTTGATCTTGAAAACTGACCCTCCTTCTTAGACCTGTTATAAGAGACCGCGTTTTGTTATACACCAGCCATCTACAGTTACGAAACTTTAGTACCTTGATCAAACTTTGTGGAGGGCTTGCATTTTAAGGTATGGAAAAGGCCTGTGAATTTTGAGGTCAAGGTCATTATGGCTCAACGAGAAGGTCGTTTTTCAGAAACAAAATTCTTTTAGAATAAGGCCCATGTACAAACTTTGTGGATGGCTTGCACTTAAGGCAAAACACAATTTTAAATTATATCGCTTCTGGGATGTGAAGGTCAGAGGTAACGGTCATCTTGAATCTATTAAGAAAAACATGGTTTCTGCACATTAAGTTTAGTTTAAGACCTCATACCATGACCAAACGTCTATGTCATTGAAACTTCTTGGTCAATAAACTCCCAAGTCAACCCATACCATTCTAGTGCCACATTGAAGACTAGTAAACACGGGTCGGGCGTATAATGTACCGTTCTCTATACTCTTGTTAGCAGGTTTTACTGTATACTGTTTTATTGGGTTTACATTATTTATCCAACATCTTAGTCAAACCTGTCCTAACGGTCACCTTTACTCAGTGGTCACCTGTTCATAACAGCTATTTTAATCCCCCCCCTTCCAGGCAAATTTAATATATGAATATCCTGTATGTAACGGTCACCTGCCTTCCACGGTCAGCGACTAGGTGGAATCCTAAACAAAACAATTGTTTCTCCCTGCCTTAAGCGTTCACTTGCGCATATCTACAGTGACCGCTCAGCCTATGCAAACTAAATTTTTGCTTAATGAGGAAGGCATTGTTCTGATGATGGAATATCATGTGAATCGATGTGCAAACATTTCTTATCTCGCTTGTATTCCGCACCCCAGTCACGCTGACATAAAATCTAAGAAAAATTCTGGACTCATACACACTATATATATGCAAACTTTGAATTTACTTGTCGATGTTAGCCCCATGGCCACTCCACTTATTGGACTTCCTATAGAGCTACGCCACCTAAGAAATCGTTCTGCCATACCTGTAACTATGTCAAAAGTCGAAATGGTTCGAGCAATAAATGCCTCTCGCACAGTGATGGGTCAGTAACGCTAGGGTTGCCACCTGTTACGTATTTTAAGGAACCGTTCCGTATTGAATAGTAAAATGTAGTATTGTAATATGTAAATTTCTAAGGGCTCACATATCTGTTCCTTATTTTGGAGTACTTCAGGTGGCAACCCTAAGTAACGCGTTTGAACTGTAAAATCTGAACATCTAGCAAATGACTGTCATTTGCCTGACTGTTTTCCGGTATAATGACTGTTTCGGGCATGGACTGTTCGCATCAGATCGACCTTACATGTGTACGTCCTTTGCCATTGTGTGTGTGTGTGTGCAAAAATAGTCACTTTCACGTTGCCGATCGAGTAATAGTGTTTGTCATTTTTTCATTGGTCTGCTTATAGAATACCCCTGGATCCGTCATGCGTGGTCCACTAATAAAAACACGGTCGTACTTATTCATAAAACCTTTGATCTGACTCCATGCTTACAAAAACCATTTGACACCTCTTACCCAGTACGTATACTGAACCGTAAGGAGGTGTATCCCAATGATGTTGATACGCCATTAAACATGACAGTCATCACAAGTAAAACGGAAGAAAAAGATGGAAATATTCAGTCACTTTAACATTTTTTAAAAACAAAGTAAAGAGAACATTTCAGCACTATAAGGTTTTACTCATGCACACACTGTTGATATACAGTCTGCTATAGCTTCTGATATACTTTTTTTTTTATGAAAAAGGGGATTTCTGATATACTTTTTTTTTATGAAAAAGGGGACATTTTAGCTATTTCGTAGTATCAGCATGACAATTACTGAAAAAGGGGACATTTTAGCTATTTCTTAGTATCAGCATGACAATTGCGATCTATTTTTCACTTCGAACAATATGACATCAAAGCCCTCAAAGTTTGTTTAAAGCACTATCATTTTCGTTCCATTATGATTACCTAAAAAAGAGAGAAAACTAGGCTTTCGAACCTGATTGATAAATGTTAGGCAAATTTCATTCGGATTATCCCTACACCAATGGTTTCGTATTCATATGTTTGGTGTCATCAGTATTAGTATTAAGTATTGGTATAAAAGATTTTTGCTGTTTTCATGATTCTTGAATCGTAAAAGCTTCATAATTTTAAGCACAAAACAAAGGGTACAATTTGGAACGTTATGATGTGAATCTACTGAAAATATAGCAACTGTAACAGAAAAGCAAGCCAAACAGAAAGAAAGACAAGATTGAATGAATGAAAGAATTTTAACATCACAACATTGAACCAAGAGAAGAAACAATACATTTAGAGTACAGACTAGGAGCTACTTTATTCTAAGGAAGTTAAGGAAGCAGAATACAATTTTTTTTAAAATCTTTTTGGCGGATTCATAGGTTTGCAAATACACTTTAAATATATTTAAATATATTGTTGCAAAAGGTATTTTTATCAAGTTATAACATAGTCAGTCATTTATTTTAATATGTTAACAAAAACAAAACAAAATAAATTAAAACAAAGAACCTTACCCTACTACCAAAAGAAAAACGAAAGAATGCAGACAGTAGAACTTCGACAGATTAGTTACAGTGGACTGCCGATTTAATTGCATTTATTCTTTTGATTGTCAGTCGTGTATTTTCGAATTCACAACACTATAATTTGTATTTGGATATCTTTGATAAATTAACCTTCCTGACCTTCTGCTTTTTTCTTCTTTTTTTTTTTTGGGGGGGGGGGCTTTTTACATTGCAACAAATCAAAATTAAGTCGAAATGAGAAGTAAAAGTATTTGGAAATGTAAATTCCCATAGATTGATTTTTTTTTAAAATGTTGTACACATTTGTCTCCTTATTTTGGTCAAGTTAAACCAAAATACAAACATTTAAGCCTCTACCGATTAACTCCCGAGTGACTTGATGAAACTAGTCTCAACAACGATATATTCTAACGCCCGAGTGACTTGATGAAACTAGTCTCAACAACGATATATTCTAACGCCCGAGTGACTTGATGAAACTATTCTCAACAACGATATATTCTAACGCCCGAGTGACTTGATGAAACTATTCTCAACAACGATATATTCTAACGCCCGAGTGACTTGATGAAACTAGTCTCAACAACGATATATTCTAACGCCCGAGTGACTTGATGAAACTAGTCTCAACAACGATATATTCTAACGCCCAAGTGACTTGATGAAACTATTCTCAACAACGATATATTCTAACGCCCGAGTGACTTGATGAAACTATTCTCAACAACGATATATTCTAACACCCGAGTGACTTGATGAAACTATTCTCAACAACGATATATTCTAACGCCCGAGTGACTTGATGAAACTATTCTCAACAACGATATATTCTAACGCCCGAGTGACTTGATGAAACTAATATCTACAACGATATATTCTAACGCCCGAGTAACTTGATGAAACTATTCTCAACAATGATATATTATAACGCCCGAATAACTTGATGAAACTAGTCTCTACAACGATATATTCTAACGTCCGAGTGACTTGATGAAACTAGTCTCTGCAACTAAATATTCTAATGCATACATTCAATTTAAGAAACTGTTGCCCCATATATAAGAAAATATTCTCATGTCCCAATTATTTCCTACATTTTCAAACTCTCGTTAAAATGCAAATAAATACAGAACATTCTGTTTACTTAAAGCGAGATTAATTGGGGACACAATTACCCAGTGAAGATATTACAGATATTTTACACTCCTCTGATACGAAGCCGTACTCCAAACTTCTAATCTCTCTCTCTCTCTCTCTCTCTCTCTCTCTCTCTCTCTCTCTCTCTCTATATATATATATATATATATATATATATATATATATATATATACTCACATACATAGATAGATAGATGTGTGTGTGTGTGTGTGTGTGTGTGTGTGTGTGTGTGTGTGTGTGTGTGTGTGTGTGTGGTTTTCTCAGTGTGTTCGTGGGCTTATTCCACCAGCAAGGACATTTTTATAGGTTATTGTATAGGTCACACAAAATGTATAAAATTAGGGGGAAAAGAAAGAAATCAAATGAATAATGGGCATATTTACGGCAGCTGTAATAATAATAATAATAATAATAACCAAAATAATAATAATAATAATAATAAATATAATAATAATTATTATTATTATTATTATTATTATTATTATTATTACAGCAAGATCCATTTCCGACCACCAACCCTAAGCCCATCCCACCACCCACCCACCCCTGACCCCTGATTCATTACCACCTTGTTTAAACTAACCGTTTTTTCGAGTTACTGATAGTTTATAAGCTCCTTTTCTCAACATGAACAAAGGCGTGCTGAGACAAGAATGTTAAATTATATGTCAGAGATAAGATTCGCGGGCAATACAAGGTCGGGGACCAATATTTCAAATACGGGTATATGGCTTGTATGCTGTGCTTTTTTGTATTCTCTCTCTATCGGTCTAGTCATGAAACTATTATCTAGAACAAACTCAGACTTTGGAACCATCGTGTTGTTTACATTACCTGGAAATAGGATACAGGAAGAATATATTCAATAATTGTCTAGGAAGGAGGTAAAGTTTTAATATAAGTGTGTGTGTGTGTGTGAGAGAGAGAGAGAGAGAGAGAGAGAGAGAGAGAGAGAGAGATTAGTCGAATGTGGACACGTTTTCAGTGTATTTGCATTTTCAATGCTATTTCTATTGAACGACAACTATAGTCTCGTTACCAATACTCCGTGCCAGTACTGTAATGGATTTGTACCTAACTTTCTTACCTTTCCTATTTTTCCTAGAAAAAGTTTCGTCCTGTGTGAACCTGTTCGTCCATGTT
This sequence comes from Margaritifera margaritifera, assembly GCA_029931535.1. Taxonomy (NCBI): domain Eukaryota; kingdom Metazoa; phylum Mollusca; class Bivalvia; order Unionida; family Margaritiferidae; genus Margaritifera; species Margaritifera margaritifera. Next base: position 2,776,328 of record JAQPZY010001501.1, on the reverse strand, counting down.
TGTATCCGATTGTAGAGTAGTGCAACATTAACACACCGTTCGAGGCACAATGTAAGTAAATTTGAGAAGTATTATCTGCATATGATGTAGCTGTGCAAACTGTTATGATGTTTGATGTTTTAGATGCGTGCCAGAATGAATATGGGGTGGGGGAAAGTGTTCAAGCCAAAGGATACGGGTAATTGGACTCAAGGCAGCTTGGAAGGATGTGGGAGTTTGCATATTAAATAACTTAGTTAGCGTTACATCATGTGTGTTCATCAAGTACAAAAGTTAAATCTTTGCTATAAGAAAGACAAACAGACAGACACACACACACATACATAGATATATAGACATAAACAAACATGCCGGCAGACAAATACGCATGCAGCCAAACAGGACAGGCTCCAGATAAAGTTATATGAGTATATCCGACTATACATGCATATATATATATATATATATATATATATATATATATATATATATATATATAGAGAGAGAGAGAGAGAGAGAGAGAGAGAGAGAGAGAGAGAGAGACAGACAGACAGACAGACAGACAGAGACAGAGACAGAATTACAAATATATACCAAACAGAGCGGAAAGTGCTATCATTGGAATCTACAAGAGAATGCTTGATAACATTAAAAAAAATATAAATACGAATAAATCACATTATCATACAGGCTAGAGAATTGTAATTCGTACTCTACGAAATTCGAACCCGTATCCGCGGGTTACGGCACCCATCGCCTTGCCTGTAACCACAGACTTTGTAGCATCATATTTTGATGATGTTTGCATGGTCGAGATGGTAAATCAGTTGGTGGTTACATGCAAGGCGATGGATGCCGTAACCCGCAGATCCGGGTTAGAATCTCCGTATAGTACGAATTAAAATTCTCTAACCTGTATGATAGTATTTGATAACATTATATATTATATTCGCGTATATATATATATATATATATATATATATATATATATATATATATATATATATATATATATATATATATATATATATATATATATATGCGTATTGGTGGGTGGGTGGGGAGAGAGAGAGAGAGAGATTTCACTAAGTGTGGCTGCATTTCAAGTTAACACTAATTCTTCAAACTGACACTAGGAATGATTTTTTTTCTTCTCTTTTTCTTTTTTGTTGCACAATGAAAAACCTAGTAACATTCCCATATCACATTCTATCAGTATCAACCTAAGTTTATAAACTCTTTTCAACTAAAAGCATAGTTTTTTTTTTATCTAAGCTAGATGGAAATCGGTGACAATAAGTTATTTTGGTTAGTTTGTAATAATAAGTAGACTTAATGGAATGGCTAATCCCCAGCAAGCATGAATCGTACCCCAAATAATGTTACTAATTTGATCAGACAAATTGATAGTTTCCATGTCTGCATTCATACTATAAATAAATACCTTCAAGGTGCGGGTAATTAGTCTTTATTTGAATGCACGCATTATTCTGATAAATAAAATCTGAGCACATTATTAACCAAAATTAATACAACGGATACTCCTCATATTAGTCATTGTTAGTACGGACCATTTGTTTGAAGAAAAAAAAACTATTCATTCATGTACACACTGACGTACTGCTTGTCTCCAGCGATTTGTTTGCTCAGATATTATCTTTGTCTTTACTCGTTTGAAGAGGTCGGTTGAACAATCTCCAACACTGTTTGAAGCGGTGCTAAACCAGCACTTACTGTAGTGTCATCTTACAGTTCGAGCTACAGGACTTCGCAAATATTGTCACAGTACTGTGGTTATGAACGAACAAAGAAAGATTCTTTAAGAAACAAAAAAAAAATTCTGCAAAACAAAACCAATGTTTACGGGACTCGTAAAAAAAAAAAAAAAAAATTTTAATCCCAATAAAACAAAACCTTCGGATTTTAAATAATATTGTATCTTTTTATTAGAGATTTAGGCCTATAACATTTGTGTGCGATGAAGGAAAGGAGACGAGGAAGCTGGTCAATTTTCCACAAAAGCTTATTTTTTGACTGACAGCCGTCTGTATTATTAACATCTCAGTTATATAATCTTTACTGTGATCGGTTTGTACTGCACCAACGTATCTAGACTCGTAAACACAATGTTTATACTAACTCGCTAAAAATGTCCACACCGGGGAGGTATACTAGCACTTGAGAATTGATTAGTTAGTTTAGAACGGCACACATGAAAGGGTTATATCGGCAGTTTTAGATTATATTATCGACTTGATGTATAGGCAATTGGAGTAGTTTTACATCGAGACACTGCAGTACGGTCTACCTAGTCTGATCTTGACAGACCGCAATATCGTTAGTATTAAGCTAGACAACGACGAACGGGGTTGAATAAAAATACAACCTAATCATGTTAAACTTCAAGTACATTGAGAGTGCATGATTGTAAAATAAGATACGTTTCAAGTGTTCCGAGAACCGTCCTTACTCGCGTATAAATTGATACCAACTGCAAACTGCATAGACCCGGATCTGCCGTCACATAATGCACAGGCAGTTCTGGGTCTATCCAGTTTCTAAGAACTAATCAGTAGAACAAACAACATAGACCCTGTTCTGCCGGCGTATTATGCGACGGCAGATCAGAGTATATGTTGTTTGCATTTGACTTATACGCGAGTAAATACGGTAGTACTTCATCGTAAACAATTTGTACCTGCATCCGTGTTACATGAAGTACACGCTATGACAATTAGTTTGATCTACATCCATGTTACATGAAGTACACACTCTGACAATTAGCTTGATCTACATCCATGTTACATGAAGTACACACTATGACAATTAGCTTGATTAAATGTTGGTTTGAGCTGATTACTCGATGCTCTTTGACATCTTGTTAATAAGCTGAGTAGTCTGCTACAAGTATCCACAATATCAACATGTACGTAACGTACGTGTTCTTTCCGTATTGGCAGTTCGGGCTTATATAATCGTCTTGCTGTATAGTGCCTTGATATAGCAAATTCCCTGAAATAACGAACGTCCTTCTTGGGTTTCCAAAGCAATATTCACGGAAATAGAACACATAGTTGAACTTCGTTTGAACGAATGTCTTCCATTTTGCTCTGAAGTAACTTGCTATTACAGGAGACCCATTATGATGGCTAAACATCTTTGTTTTCACAGGCGACCACCGTGTCTCGTATAATTCTTGTTTGAGTTTCATGGTGATGGATGCTCCACGTATATTTTGCAAGACAAGTCTGAATCGTAGGTGATTGAAGCAGGAATGGCTGACAGCAGACGACATCCCCGACTGACATACGTCCTCCTCCTTCTCATCTGCTACCAAGTCAGCATCTCCGGTGAGTAACGTTCTTAACAGAAAAAAGAGTATTATCCATTTTTTTCATCCGTCCTCATTACGAAGCCACTTGGTTGTATTTTCAGCTCTGAGCAAAATAACTTCTTTCAGTACTTTGTGGCGCTTTGAATAAGTTGTTAGAGACCGTTCATTTACTTTTTGATGGTAGGGTGTAGGATGGTTAGAGGGGTGGGACAGGTGGTGGGGTTGCGGACTTTCCTTTGTTTGAAAAGGTAGTGAGCATACGGGTAATGCTGCACCATAGCGAGATTTAAAATAGTAAGATTATTTTGAAACAAATAAATTGAGAAATTTCGAGAAATTAAAATTCCAGTTCCGTTTGCATGTTGACTACTCTAAAATGACTTTACTAGTCAAACTCGAGGGTATTATTTGACAAATTAGGAATTCTATACTAGTCAGAATACGAAGACTAGCAAAGACTAAATAATGAATTGAAATTTAGTACACCATAAATAATGATACAAAATTACATTATATTTTATTCAACAGTTTTCATATAGGTGATATAAATTTTTCTCGAGTGTAGCATGAAAGGAACAATATCGGTATAAAGAAATAATGCGTATTTGTTTAAACATTTGGATGGAATAAAAGTGTGGTAATGTTTATCTTCGTAACTAAAATTCCTTATTTTAAAATTAAATTGGTGAATAAAATGCAATAAAATGAAATATGAAGTGTTATTTTCATATTAATAGTACACGACTGTTAAGTTTCATACTAATATTAAAATAGATATAGATTTCAGAAAAGATGCTTATTTACAGATTACTTTCAATAGGATGATACCATTGAAACTAGCAGCATCAGCCGTAATAGCAGGATGGTTAAAACAGTACAGTGTGAGAAAGGAATAAATTGCATAGTTGATATTGACAAATAAACAAATTTGTATTCTGCCAAATTAACAGTACAACTTGAAGATCTCGTTAATTTTAAAAGGTCAATCTTCATGATTCTATAAAACATAAGATAGAATTAATGAAAAACAAAGCTCGATTTAAAACAGTACATGATGATTCAATACATGAGATAGCTTCTTTAGAATCGACCATAGGAATAGCATAACTTACAATAACTCTGAAATCATTCATGCGTTTGAAAGGATTGAAAATAACGTTGCAAACTGCTTCATATAAAAGTTCCTGATGTAGATGGATGTCCTCTTAGCTGGTAGATAACAGCTAATGACAATATATTAAGCGTAAGGTATTCTCCATGTGTTTTTATTTTGTGTTAAATAACTGACAAGGAAAGAGTATTTAACTCATCTTTACTACCATTATGGAAGTCCAACTGCTTGCACATATATCAGTACATTGTGGGAAACAAATAAACGGTACAGAGATACAATAAAATATAAGGAATTGAAAGAATGGTTTGTTGAACAATAAACATACAAATTAAAAGCATCTGTATATGTCAAGTAGATGACCCGTTGCAAGCAGATATTGTTGACATTAAGTCAAACAAAAAGACAGCAACGGTTAGGAATACAAATACAGTCTGACATTGAAAAATATTAATTTTAAAAATGCTCTTGTGCTGAAAAAAACATAGAAAAGGTAGATCATATGTAAATTGGTTTTAGAAGAGCAAAAAGCTGAAAAGATACAGTTTGATGAGGGAAGAGTTTTATATCTGGAAACTTAATGATTTAATGGAAAAGCAAACCATTTAGAACTTTTCAACTTCTCAGGCAAAAAGTATATGTAGTGGAAAGGTTTAACAGAACCCTAAAGATTAGAATGTGTAAGTATTTCACTCAAAATGAAACAAAAAAATAGATTGACGGTTTTCCTAAGCTAATTGAGAAATATACACACACTAATTACAAATCAGTTGACATGAACTCTATTGAAGCAAACAAGGAAGAAAACAGACAAAAAGCACGCTTCAGCCTGTTTGGTTGCTTGACAAGTGATACATTTAGAACACATACATTTAAAATAGCTTAAGCGTTTAGAATTTCAAAATAAAAAAACAACAATATTTGAAGAAGGACACCTTTATAACTTTACTATGGAGGTATTTAAAATCCGGGAAATACTATTAGGTGACCTAAGTGTTTACAACTTGGAAGATTTGAAGGGAGATGATATAGAGGACGAGTTTTACGAACGTGGGTTATCTCTGTACAACAAACAAGATAACATATACACAATTTTAATGATTTTAAAAACAAAACAGAGACAAAAATGTACCAATGAAACAAAAAGGATATTGTGAATGGATTAACAGTTGGAAATCATCTGAAAACTTTATGTCATTACAATAAATGATGTACAAAGAGTGTGCCCAAAACACACCTCTCTACCAGCGATGGAGGTAGCACAATACATCAATGTCAGTATCAATGAGCATTCGAGCAGGAAGGAGATAAAGGATGTGAAGCATGCAAATTTGTGTTCATTATATAACCAGGGTTAGAAAAAGAAATATAAAAACGTCATCACTAAAAAAGGATGGTACACATGAAAACGTGAGAATGCAACGATAATGTAGAAAATGCCCTATCAGGATAAAAAGTGACATTAATGAAGAAATGAAAAGAGATAACATTAAAAAATATGAAGTTGATTGCAAGAATATTGCAAAACCTGAAGCAAAAATTCAGAGTTAAAGACTATAGGCTGGTGTACGAGATTTTTAACAGGATAAAAGATAACGAAAATCATTAAAATGTTGATACACTTATGATGACACTAAAACTTCTTTAAAATTTCATTCATAAAATGATAGAGCAATTACAGCATAATCTATGCATTTTTCCTTGATAAAATATTGACCACGTACAATTTTAAGACTTCCATAAAATATGCAGCCACAAAGAATTCCCACAACAATAATAAAAATCAATTGATATGGGAACAATGTTTACACCACGTGGATGAAGTAGAATCCGAACACGTTGCATAGCATGTAGATATAAAGATTTTGAACATACATTTTTCGCACAACATTAATTTGGCATTTAGTTGCAATTGAAGTTAAACTACAGAAATAAACGGTGCTATCGATATTTGAGATAAATTCGGTTGTAAAATATCACAAATGCATCAGAAAAACAAAATTATAGAGAAAATGCAAAACGAAATACAAAATGACAGTGATACAAGGAGGGTGTAAAACCAATGAAACTAAAGTAGCATTTGAGTGTAGGAAATGAAAAGATTGGAGAGAGAAATCAAGAAACACTTACATGTGATGTGAATATGTAAAAACAGTAAATAGTGGCTCAATGCATTTGCACAAGAAAAACAAATTATAAAATATTTTCTCATTATTTTTAAGCAACTAACAGTTACAGCACCTTACCCTTGTTATGCAACTCAGTTTAAAAAACCAGCTTACCTGGACATTGCACAAATATTTAACGAAATACAACTCAACTACACTGAAGCTCAATTTTTCAAATACAAAATATTACACATTTATGATAAAAACGTACAAATTTGACAGTGTAGACTCCGTTAATAGATTCCGCGCACAGTGTGACATGCAATGTTAGCAGAATCAATTAACTGGGCAGTTTGTGTGTGGCAATGACTAGTTAGATTTATTACTGACATTTAACAGATCAAAGTGTACCAGGACTAGTTAAATCTGTTCACAGGTTTCACGTTTACTTCCAAATATAAAACTGTTATCCAAATTCAAGATACCTTTGACTGAAGAAGATTTTAATTCTAATTTAAACAAACGATATATTTCAAATAATTTAATTTGATCTGCAATAATATTAAGTTTTCACCACATCAAGATTTGAAATCATCAAGGGTAAGATCAAACGATACATGATGATATGAACTATAGCAGTTCTATAAAAGCTCAAACACTCCATCGATCTAGGAGCTTGAGTTCTACTTACATTTCCCGCGACTACTCAAGCTTCTAATTACTATACTCTGTCAATAAATCATGCCGACTGGCTGACGCAACATTGTCCGCCCACTACGGCAATTTCAACGCCAGTGAAAGAAAAACTGTAATTTCTTGTCTAGCCCACGCGTTTCCCAGTCAAGTTGTCTCAAGCTAGATATATTCCAGGTGCAACAGATGGATTTTGTTATTTTTAACCTACCTATGCATGTGATGTTATAGACCTTGCTCTGGTAGTTGATATATATATATATATATATATATATATATATATATATATATATATATATATATATATATATATATATATATATATATATATATAGAGAGAGAGAGAGAGAGAGAGAGAGAGAGAGAGAGAGAGAGAGACGCTATCTTTTCCGTATCTTTATATATATTATATATTGCATCTGGAGAGTAGAATAGGTAAACATTCAATACAATGAACGTTAAGAGTATGTAATGAGATATTTAGAAACATGAAAAGAATTCATATAAGATAGTTGAGCTTGTTTCCTAATCTTGCAATATTGTGTTGCAAAACCTTATATGAACATTTACGGCAAATAAATAATGTGCAAATTAAACAGCTTAAATCAGCAAAGTTCCATGCATTTTTGCTTTGCAATATTGTTTTACAATGCATAAATAGCTTTAGTACAATATATTTAAAAGAATCTCTTAAAATGATAACATGTGGAGTGTCTAATTGTGGAAAGACTACTTTTCCACAGAATCTGATTACGATGAATACAACACTTTTTCGATTACATATTTATTATATGTCCAACTTTTCTCTTTAACAAGATTGCGGCAGAAAGTTGTTCTTCAAGGACGAAAATGTGATATCGATAGACGGTGGATAAATTAGTTAAGTGGTTAGAGTTACTGGTTGATGTTTGTTTAGGAACACATACATTTTTTCGGGTTGATGAATGCGGAGTTTAAATGACGTAAACAAGAAAGCAGTTAACCTCACCAAATTATCTTTTAGTGGTTGACATTTTTAAATATCTGTTTGGGTGACTGTACAAAAATAAAACTCTGCATTCAGAGACTTTAGAAAAAATACACAATTGTCGTAGTGTTTTACGGCAATGACAAAAAGACATGTTTTTTAGACGAAATGAACGGAGAAACTTAAACTATAGATACTTTAAAACAGAATGAAATGAAAACTTTAAATATATATAGATTTCCCTTATCAGTACAAGTTAGTATTACATATTGCCATTGTCCGTAAGGTAATATATTTTCTCGACACCCCCCCCCCCAAGAAAAACACAATTGTCGTCGTCATACATAGACAATGCTACTTTATTCACTATGATGTTATAATCTCATGATTGTAGAGTTACGTAAATTCATATTCTGATAACTTTCCTTGTGATTAAATAAGCCATCTTTATAAATTTCGAACTTTAAAATTAGGGCAACTACAGATTTATTTATTCCTTTACAAAACTTCTTTTTGTCCAATGTGAATCAAAACAGTTTTGACCTGAACCCCAAAACTCTCTAATAGGTACACAGTGTAACACATGTATGAAAAGTCCAGGAACTTTTTTTTAGTCATGTATGGTAATCCAAATGATTTCTCTTTTCAATAGTCTCAAGTATCATTAAATTTTAACTTTCACGTCATTGTTAAAGTTTTTTGTCTGAACATAGATAAACAATAAATCTGTATCAGTTTTTATTAGTTGCATTTTATCACCGTATTTGCTTTTAAACGTGTAGTAAAATGCATACATCAACCACATGCTTAAATCTAACGCTGGAAATCTACAGTAACTTGGTTTTGTTAATTGGATTTCTTAATTTTCAAGCAAACCTGCAGATAGTAATTGTCAAAAATTATTCTCCTGGAAAACGATAGATCTCTGATATTTTGTTTCATTTCTCTTTCTGTGATCTTCCATCGGTTTACCGAATATAACGTTATTCATCAATTTCAAAGGTCAGTCTTGAAATATCTGTAAGCTTCTTGTCTCAAATTTGTATTCAGTTCGATGTAGGATTTTAACCACTGATTAAGGAAAACAACTCTCTGTATGTTGCTTAGTTTTAAACTCAACTGTATTCAGCACTTTAATTAGATTTATACAGTAAATGACATATTCATCTCCGTTTGCAATGTACACGCCAGTTCTGGTACCACCGATTTGTACCTTTGTAACCATTTATCGACTAGTTATGAAATGGAGATAAATCCTTTTCGTCTGGAATTTGCTTTTCTAGAGCTACTGGATAATCATTTAAACACGTACACAATCCTAAATACAACCAGTTTCACAATAATCAGGCGGATTGTAACGTGTTTCTATCACTTTAATTTGTTCATAAATTGGCTATTTAAATATTTTATAGGCACGTATTAGCTCATGGCCAATATATACAGATTATTGGATTATTGGTACATAAGGAATGGCATTTACCCTGACTTTTCACACTCTCCATTATCTTGCCATTTTTGTCTGAGTAGTATTCATGAGCCGTTGTGGCGTATCTATGCGATACCATGTTAATTCCTCAACGTATTCTACTCACAGTCATCAGGAGCATACCATAGTCTGTTCAATGTTTAAACTGTGCAACACATATCTTAAAACTTGCATAAGGTACTCATACAGAAGTACTTTAATAAAGAGCACGGTTATGTTTGTAATTTTTCACATAGACATGTATATATTACTTAAAATTGTGACATACATCAATGTGTATTTTTTAACGTAGTAACTGTGAAAATCTCCAAGTGTTTGAAAGTTAAAATGTTCCATGACATCATGTAATATGGGGAAGAAAAAAAAATTTTGGGTGGTATAACTGTTTCATTAAATCTATCAGAGCTATCCTTATACTCATATAAGTAAATGTTTTTCATCAAATACTTAGGTGTCGTATTCATAAAAGTTTCAGTGTCTCTGTAAAGTTTGCATCACTTAAATTTCTACAAAGCTGTTCCATAGATTGTCTCATGAATCTAGAGATATTCGTAAACCTGACTATCATTTTAGATATTAATTTTCCCTTCTTTCGTGAATTTATCAACCACGCAATCCTTGCTAAATGAAATAGATGTGTCATCGTTGTTTAGTATAATTTTTACCTGTTCGTCTGGATCAATTTTCACCGACATTTTAACGCCATAATCAGACAAGTCATGAATGGACAATGGCATGTGATTTGGGTATTCTTTATTCAAGTTACATTCGATATGCCCATGATTTCTATATTTCCCTGTTATGCAATCGTGGTCTCGAACTTCGTCACTGATTATTGTTTCTCTCAGATGTAACACATATTCGTTGAATTAAAAGGTTATTCATTTTCATCTATGAAAACTAAAGATTTATAATTTTTCGGTCTTAATTCTTCATTCACCATTTGTTAACCAAAGCATCGTAAAATACTTTAATACAATATGTTTATCTGTAGTCAGTGGTTTATATCTCTTGTAGAATGATTTAGCATACACACAACTAACGAAATGTGTTTTGCTGTTTTTAATACCCAAGATAGCTCATCACCATATGCTATCTATTTCCGGCAGACATTGCCGGACACGAAGCGATGTGTTCCAAAGGAACATCATTTTAGTTGCAAGTCTGTGCCAAAAGGAACAATGTGTAGTATGCACACGTTGCCTCTGGTACGACGATTCTTTAAAAATTACTATAAATAACATACGGAACTTTTAATTAGTGATGTTAGTTTTTAAATTTTGCATCTTTCAAGGTGTTACATCTGTAGAGTTATATATAGTATGACATAGTATGACATAGTGGGTTGTATTCCGTAACAATGTTCTGGCTTATGGAGAAAAAAAATATATGCATTTTTCACAGATATGTTTCTGTCTGTCATGTTTGTTTATCTGCAATTATACTAATCTTGATTTTGGTTAAAACAAAAATTCCAACTTGATGGTACTTTCCCATCTTTGTAGTCATTAGGGTCACCATATTGAAATATTATTAACACGTCAACCTGTCTTTGTCTTTATATTTCTTTTATCCAACAGGTTTGATGTAATCCGCTTCATCTATTTCATAAACATTTATAGATATATCAAACCCATTTTCAATTTTCCAAACGTCTTCTATTTTTACCAGACATTTATCCAACCGATGACTGCTTGTATCTAAATTGTATTCTGATGGTCTATCCACTTGATGACTTAGTGTGTTTAAATCAGATTCCACAGCATAAAAGGAACTTTTTCCATCTTTTTCATTCACATAATTATACAAAATTTGTATTCTTAATCCATTCAGGGAAATCCATGTATGAGCTTCCTCTGAACAATTGATATCTATCTATGTGCAATATTAAATATCCATCTTGTATTTTCGCTTATTTCCTGTCCAAATTTGGTATATAAAATGTCGTATGAAGGTACACTGATATTATACATTTCACCTCTATTCAATATATTCAGTAAACTTGTTCTGTGATACAAGTTAATATACTGAACCTGTACACCTTCTTTAATGGGTTGTTTCATAAGTCTAATCGTAACGTCTTAATGAGTTTTTACAGAGCCAAAATGTTTATACAAATGATTTTCTTCAAATATGATTCAATATCATTGAGAAAATGATATAAATCTGTAAATCTGTATTGTTGCCACCTTAAAATGTATTATCATTCACATTTCTCTTAAATTAATATCAAAGTCGCTTTCGTTATGAACCTATTTAATTTATGTCTATTCGTCCTCCATCATTCTTCTTTACTTTTAAAACATTTTATAGTGGTTTAATTTTTTTACTTACTTGCTTTGGGATTGGTACATCAAGTATCAAAATTTTCATTTTGATTTACTTAGCGATAAATATTTCAATATGAATTAAAGTATTTCTTTAATATATATATATATGTATATATATATACTTGTATATAGATAGAGAGATAGAAATGCACATTTAACAACTACGTCGCTATTTTATGTGTAAAGCTACGTCACTACTTTTCCTTGTGCATTCTATCGCTAATGTTCTGTGAGGTAGCACTCAAGTGGAAATCATGTCATGATTTTAACTTTTGTAATACATCACTGTGTTTGTGTTATGTAATGTACCTCGCAAGTTGAAATGATCTTATTAATCTAATTTGTGTATTATGTAATTGTTTTATCCTACGATATAGTTCACATTCAAGAAATGTTTTACCCCGACTACATCCACCAAGAAGTACCCTGGCATTTAATTCTTAATAACATGCATATGCGATTTATATACATATCATGTACCACAGATTATGGTCTCAGTTTATGTAACTTTTATCAAAGGAAGTATCTTGTAACAGCATAATTATTCCTCCCAACACACTTGGAGATGTATATCTCTTGGCCATTTCTCTAACTGTATTGTGCCATTAGTTATGATTATCATTTTGTGTTTGCAAATTGTCTCCATAGTCTGTCTGCTCTATTAATTTTAATGTGTGAAATAATAGCAATACTCTTAGGTCTCACTTGTTCGGTTATTGTACAGTAGTGAAGATATAGAAAGATCATAACTTTGGATTTCTGGAAGCTTTCCGGTGCATTTATTTACTCGTGGACGAAGTCCACTCTAGAAGAAAAATACTATTTTACTTTTAAGTATGGTCAAGATGTTTTCGTATGTTCCCTACTAGTAAATCTTTTAATTATTGTCTCTCCTGGTATGTCCAGACCCATATTTGAAATGGTCTTCAATGTATGGTTGATGCTTACATATTGAAGTCGTTTTCCTTATGTCTTATACATTTGAAACTGGAACTTAGCTCTCTCTTGTACATATGGTTTCTTTAATTTTCAAGGGCCAATAATTATAAAAGCAGGATGGCTGAAATGGTGGCTATGTGACGTCAAAAGGAAATCAGTTTCTTTACGACTAACTAAACGTTGCAATGAGTATTTTGGTGAAAGCCCTGTATCAATATAAGCAACCCATTAAGGAAAATATCCAATATTGCCACTATTGTGGCGATGTTTTATCTGAAATGGGCCACAACTGTATATAGGTCCAACTGTATTTTGCAGGAAATGGTAAAATCACCATGTCAATAAAACCTACTTTTCTGCAGAAATACTAGTAACACTAATATTTTCAATATGACCGCGTACTTGCCACATTGATTGTCCGAGGATCTATTCTAATTTAGAACCAGCTTAGGCGTACGATGACTGGATGCGTTGAACTTCGTACAAATGCTCCCAATGGTGAAAGAGGAGTACAAATTGTAAGACAGTCAAGATGACAATCATGGCATCGATGATGAATGTCTAAGGGATACCATTGTTATTTAGTACCAACTGGATCTCAGAATGAATGTCTGTAACAGGTCTCAAAACAAGTTTTAAAGTAGATTATGAAGAGAAGTAACGCCAAATACTAGTATTCACTAATGGACACTGGGTGAAGCGCACGACAGGTCATCACATAAACAACTCAGGACCCAGTTCCACAAAACGTTCTCAATTACTTCTTCAAATTGAGATTTTCTAATATCTTTCTTATTGCATGGCTTGAGACAATAAAGTTTTCGTCGAGCATTCAACAGACATAAAAAATTAAAATACAGTCATTATGTACTAAAGCACTTTATTGCTTCCAAAACTATTTGCAATTGATTCGAATTAATTATGACTTAATCCATCTTCTTCACGATCGTTTAATAGATTCTTTGTAAGCATGAATTGACTTTGGATTTTACTTCTTTCAACTAGCTTTTTTTTTATAACCCCCAGATTCTCAAGTGACCCAAGCGAGTGGTTCAGATAATGAACGGTGAGTAGCCTTATATGTAAGTTATGAGTAGAACATTTGATTTTAGTTACGTTAGACAAAATATAAGGTGCGTGTTTTAGGTCCATCAAATGACACAATCTGCATCTGTGAAAATTTCAGATAATGTCATATTGTAACAAAAAATGTATAATCCGTATACATTTGCCGACAGCTAGTAATGTATTAAATTCTATATAGTTCACAATTAAGAATTGCAGATAAAGAGAAAGAAGAGACAATTAGGAGACATTTTTAGTGCTTTTACGTTCAATAACCATAAAAGCTTCCTTGTCCTCCCTCATCCCCTGAAATATGAGATGTGAGAGTGAAGTATCAAGCACTCAAACTTTGACATCTTAAACTGTCCAGGAAATTCTGAAGCCCGCAGGCCGAAAAATTTGGAACCTAAGTTTTTCAAAAAAGTTGATGAAAATTATGTCATTTTAAGATTCAAATTCAATGCATTTTTTTAATGCATTTGAATTATGCAAGGGGTAGAACAAAAAGATGCATTGACATCATAAAATGTTTGAGTATGTAATTGACTTGCATTGTAAGCCCAACAAAAAACGATGTTACAGTAAAGTCACTGGTGATTGGTTGAAGCTTAAACTCAGTTTTAAAAGTTTCGTGATCACCGGACCAGCTCTACCGGCCATTTCAGTGTTAGATGTTCCTCCAAATGTCGGACGATTTAGTTTAGGTTTTACTATTTTATGCGTGATTCCATCTAAAGCCACATCATTTGCTTTAGCTATCATATCACTAATGATACGTGTTCCAAGTCACAATTGTCGATGTATATCCAATTACTCATGATCCCATATCATTATTTCAGAATGGGATATATTGCCCTTGTGGCGACGGCGACGGTGTGCGCCATTGCCGGATTTCTATTTTGTGTAGGCATAGGAGTATGCTGTTATCAAAAATGCTGTTTGCGTAAGAAGAAATCTCTCTCTCTCTCTCTCTCTCTCTCTCTCTCTCTCTCTCTCTCTCTCTCTCTCTCTCTCTCTCTCTCTCGTGCATGTGATATGCTGCAACTATATTATATGAAATAAAAGTATGTGCTAAATATTGTTCTTGCATTATTTAAGGTCAAAGTCATTACATCCATTTTCAATGCGTATTACATTTGAGCCCTAAGAATAAGGACTTCATCTTTTTCATCGAAATAGCACCTCAGTCTTCTCGTCAGATACGAAAAACGTAGTGTCGTTTACTTGTATAATCTATGTATACGATATTATATAGACTATACACTTGGCAATAAGCCTCAACGTATTTGCACATACTAATCAACAGTAGTGGATATTTATAGTGTACATAATTAAAAATACAAGTAATATGCTCACTACAACACTGATACAGCGAGAAATCAGCAGATTTATAACAGGCGACTATGGGACTCACGGTACTAATTCAGCTCCCACAGTAAACCTATGCAAATATCATGACATTAAAAATTCAATAATTTTAAATTTCTGAATGCTAATGATCAAACCTATATTTATCAGTATAGATATATCCTTGATGACAACTTCTGCACAGAGAAAACAACATGAGCCGCGGCATTTTCTGGATCTACATGTGTTTGAAACATGTGCTTTCAGTTCCTCACCAAAGAGTCAGGTGCTTATTTCAGAAATGTATTTTCCAAACTCAAGTCTGTAAAAGGACTGTAATTCCATCACTAAAACATGGTCTCTAGTTTTTTCCGTTACAACTAGGATAAACTCTCAACAGATTCTTTTCACCAAACTTTTACTTTCATTATCAACCAATCTTGGCCACCCAAACCCATATATATATATATATATATATATATATATATATATATATATATATATATATATATATATATATATATATATATATATATATATATATATATATATATGTGTGTGTGTGTATATATATATATACTCTATTTTATCTTCACCACCCATTTCTAGACTGGTTCCCCTTTTTCCATATATTTAGTACCGTGATTCCTATAGATCGCCTAAGGAGGGATGCATTACCAGTGTTCTGCAAGGGCTTTATGGTGAGCTTCGTAAAACCCCTCTATATTTACAAATAAAAAGAAGAATGGTTGTCTATTGGATAAATCTCATTAATCTTATATAATGTGTCTGAGACTATTGCAGGATTATAATAATGGTCAAGGCAGAAGAAAATGGATAGAGAGCATTCATAACATCTTATCGGAAACTGGGTTTCAATTTATTTGGGTTAATCAAAATATTCCCAATAAATCCTGTTTAGATACAATCTTTAAGGAAAGGCTTCATGATCAGTTTATACAGACATGGGAATCATCCATTACTAACTCGACAAAAACTGATACATATAGAATTTTTTTAAAAACGGAATTAAAAATTAGAACATTATTTGTTAAAAGACTTAGCAAACAATATAAGGCAAATATAAAAAAAATTCGAACATGTAATCATTATTTACCTATAGAGAATGGAAGATGGGAAAATTTGCCGAGATATGAAAGATTGTGCAAACTTTGCATGCAAAACTGCTTGGGTGTTGAATTTTATTATCTCCTGTGGCTATTTCAAAGAACAACGAAAGCAAATACTACCCAAAAACTTCTATATCAGACCAAATGTACCAAAATGTTTAAAGAATTATTGAGTTCTGTGAAAGTTGGCGTTTTAAGAAATCTCTCTAAAATGATTGATATTATTTTATCAAAATGGCGTTAATTTCATATCATCTTTACTCCATGTGTTTGTTGTTATATCCATTTTTGTTTTCGGGAAGAGAAAAGTACCACAGGTTCATAATTGTAAAGTAATCAGTTTACTACAAATTAATTTGTTTTCCATTTATCGTAATTTATATCCTGTCTTTCCAATTATGTCCACATCCATGTATGTAAATTTAATCTTGTTCTTATTCCATTGGAGTACTGACTCAATCAGAGTTAAATTGCAATTACTGTGAAAAACATTATATCGTCTATGGCTGATGTACACGCATGCAAAGCGAGATATTAATATTTTACCTCATATGTTGCGTATTGCAACCTGAGTGTAATAAAGAATTTGTCATTGTCATTGTCATTGCAAGGGTTTGACCTTCCATCCTCGCAACAAAGCCGAAAAGTTAACATATTGGTTTTCTTCTACATTAGGGTTTAATCCATCAGTACCGGTTGATTTTCTGTATCCATATCAACAGTATATGTTAACATTTCTTACTGTGTGACAGCGGCTTTCTCTTGTGATCGTTCCCGTGTTCTTATTCCGAGTAACCCACTGCTAGACGGTGGACACTAAATATGAGGAAAGACTTGAAATTGCGAAAAGACACAAATGAAATGATGGATATTGAAAAACATTTCATTCCAAAATGACAAAAATGAATCAATGCAAAGGGGAAAAAAAATCAAAACGAAGCACTAACCATCCTAACCATAGTTCCTCGGACAAAACCAGAAATTACTAGTATATTCATCCTTATTCATTGGCAATATTTTGCAGGTGTACATTTCTCAAAACTAACTAATTATAATACATTATGAATATGTTCCAGAAAAAAGTAATGCAATATTTCCACGTAAATTTACGTTGGGCTTTACAAAGTTTTGCATTTTCAATGTAGTTTCCCTTCAGCAGATGAAATAATGGCAGTTTATCTTCAGTAAATGAAATAATAGCAATTTTCCTTTAGGAGCGGAATCAAGAAGCAGTCGAATTTATATGTCAAGCACAGTCAAGACATATGGCTTAGATATGACGTGAATTTCCATTTAACAAGATCCGTAGCTATAGATACTGTCTTCACTTCACGCCATGCCTTCAAAATCGTCCAAAACGTTTGAAAAAAATTACGTTGACTAGTCTTGTTCAAATGACGTCACATACAAACGACGATGTTGATGAGTTTTGAAGAGACACGAGTATGATCACGTAAGCAGTCGAAAATAATTGGATGTAATTATCTTGATAGATGGTACAGCATTAAAGAAAAGAAACCAAGAAAAATGTGCTTTGGGGAAACGTGTGCCATAAGGGGGTGATAGAGGAGAGTTGATCATAAAAAGATTGGAAGGAAAGTCGCGGTCATACAATTCTTCAATTAGACAATATTATCTCGTCTGATACCATGTATGCCATAGAGTGGGGGGATTCAAAAGGTATTGATAGATAAAACTATGTCGCTAAAGCGCACTCGATGTCCATACCAGTACCTTTTTCGTCGCACCACCCTACGATATATCTGGTATTCCATTCGAGTATACCGTCAAACTAACACATCTTTAGATACTAAAGGTAGACATAAGTTAGCATTAGAGAGATATCCTTTCATTTACAAAAGATATCAGTTTATCATAGTCCTTTCCGGAAATGGGTTCAGTGAGAACATATTGAAAACAGAAAGAAGGAAATCATTGCCGTATATACTCGCTTATAAGTTGCGTCCAACTGCAAACAACATAGTCCCTGATCTGCCGTGGCATAATCCATAATAATAAGGGTCTATGTTATTTTCCCACTGATTACTCCTAACAAACTACACAGACCCAAATTTGCCGGCGTACCATGCACGGCAGATCTGGGTCTGTACAGTTTGCAGTTGGACTCGACATATAAGCGTATATATTGGGTAAGCCGTTCAATAATGTCATGAAGATCGGTAAATATTACATCATTGAGGTGCGACTCATTGAGCATGTTAGTGTTGTTCTCGGTACTGAGGCTTTGAGAATGATTTAATATCAGTAAAGTAGTTTATCTTTTTTATTCCTAAAGCCTATTTTTTCAAACTCTTTTGAACGATGCAACTTGTCTCTAAGTTTCTAAGCGTAAACTATTTGAGGGAAATACCTCTTAATTATTTTTTTTGTTTTTCTTTTTTCTTTTTTTGTTTTTGTTTTTGTTGACACGTTTAGCTTTGACATCAGCATGTGTGTTTAAAACATGTTTTAATGTAGAGTACCCATTTTGTATATCATTGGTCTGTATCATTTGAAGAAGGACGGGTATACAATTTGTTCTAGTGAAGGTATAATCGTTTCTTTGAGCATGAAAGGCATTGCAGTTTATGATAGCAATTTTATCATCTGATATCTCCAAAAATCCCGGTCAATCTATATAAAAGAAGCACTAAACTTTCTATTCGTGTACTTCATATATATTTGTGCAATTTCAGAAGGTCTTTTCTTTACTGACTTACGACAGGAAATCATAACACAACAGTAACACTTCAACTGGCGTTCAAGAAAAACTATTCCGAAGCCTGTTGATGCATTGCTTGTATCACAGTGTCAGTTCATTTTACATTATATTAGAGTGTCTCATATTAGTTTATAACTTGTATTCAATAAAAAAAAAATGATTAACAGAGGCAATAAAGTAATAAAATTGAGAGTCCATTTATCGCCGATTGGTCAAAACCTGAAGCAACTTGCTGGTTGCTAGATGGCGCTACAGCTACTGCCAAATGTCCACAGTGTTGCGGGTATGTCGTTGAACTTCGCAACAGTCGCAAGTTCAGTAACAAAGTCCATTACATCAAAGTTGGCAAAGGTCGTTAAGTAAATGATGAGTTGTATAGGTTTTTTTTTTTTTGCAAAATTTTTCTTGTAATATACACAGAGGTAATGGCCACTTCTTAAGAACGTTCCTACAAAATAATTAGTAACGTGTTCTGGCTCGTAGACATAACTAATAATGAAGATCTATTATAGTTGAGGAATTCAATGTCGAACATGTGACAAACTGGTGTATATCAAACAGCTGAATGAGGTATTAACATTTATTACATGCATTGCCGGTCTCACATGGGAGGTCATTTATGTTGAAATCTCCCACAAGAATTGTACTAGTAATAACACAAAGTTCGGTTTCAAAGTAAGTCAATTAATGAAGAGGGAGAGTTCAAAGGCCAGTTTACTGTATATAAAATCAAAGATTTAGAGTGTTAGATGGTTATTTTAATCCATATAGTTTCGATATTAATGATCTCGTAGCGGGTACTAGAACTGAAACTAATACCAAGTTTTCCTATTTGAATATTCGTCGATGTTAATAAAGGTCTCAAATCCATCCTATTTTCTTTGTGTACATTTGTATTTATTGACACCCCCAGTCCCAGCCAAACTGCATTGTAAACACTGTGAACTAAGTCATCTAATATCTGATTAAATAAAATTGCAGTGGTTTTGGGTAACTCTTTTCGGGATTAAAACGAAACAATGAATGCAATGTTAGTTTCCCTGTTTATCTTCAAACACAAACGTTACTTTAGTGCTGAAGACGGACGGTTAAGGACAGCAACTCGATTACCTGTTCAGTTAAATGCGAGAACGAAATCAAAAATTGCTCTGGGAAGTGATTTGCTCACACTCAAAATCACACGGACATTGACATTTATGTTAAGCCACAAGAAACGCATGTCCAGACTTGGTAAATAATTGTTTTAACTGAAAACCATACATGGGTATTGACATAATGTTGTACGTAAAATCTACATTGTAACAGGTGTGAAATGGCCTAGTGGCATCTGTAAACAGTATAAAGTAACCTCTACTAGGACCAGGTACCTGGGAACTAGTTTCCTTCCTCAATCAAGTTTGGGAGTAGACCATTCGATTTAATGGGTAAAGAGGGATTCCCAACAAAGAGCTAAGTCATTTTGAAAAAAGGCATCTAAACTAAAAAATGAAATAATCCCTGAACAAATTGGAATAAATGCTGACAACTATGGCTTTGTTCAAATGCTCAGCAAAAAAACAAACAGTAGCAAGCTTTATTGCAAACTCACGATCGCTACAACTTAAATGACTATTCCAAAGCCATGTCAACTGGTCCATGAACATCTTATTTGTATGTAGCCGACATCTGCATTACTGACTTTAAAAAAAAAGACGTATAGTGTCAGATTTTAAGCAGATTGGTAATTCCATAGCTGCGTAATGACTTCAGAACTTCAATAAAAGACAAAATGCGAAACTATATTGGTGTTAACTTTCCGAGGTAAGATGATCGGTGTTGGGGAGTGGTAATGATTTGCGAGATTGACTACAACTGTTCCTGACAGAACGAATGTCCAACAACAGTTCACAAATTTTTGGGACGTATGGTTGATTGATATGAAAGGCTTTATTGACTTTGATATGACCCCTATTCTATAGTATCTTCTTCATCAACATGCCGTATTACACGTTATCTTTTCAAGAGTTTAATGACTACAATTGGAGATGTTGTGAGCAATGTGACTATTCAGAATTTCGACAATATGATTACTTTGTGAGTCAGAGTTTGAATTTCAAGTCAATTAACAGGTTTTAAGTTGTTCCCTTGCAAACTAAGTAATTCAACGTTGCATAGTTTACATTTCGCCGTCTTTCTTTCTGTTGCAAAATGCTGTCAAATTCTATGTGTAAACAAATGAATATTCGAATACCAATGTTCTCTTCGAATATTCGTAAAAAGGTATTCTAATTCGAATACTCGAATATTCGTTTCAGCTCTAGTGGGTACATCTTTGTAGTTGATATGATCAGCAAGGTCTAAAGCAGTAACCCCGCCGATTATGTTCTGTCTATCTTTGCGTTCCAAGTTGTAAACCTCGACACCGATCGACTCACTCCCAATATCCTAAATATGCGTATCATAAGGTCTGATATTACCTTTTGGTCTTGGTAATAACCCCAAGTCAATGATCTGACATTTGCTTTGCAAGTATTGTTTGAAAGACCTATATTTTTCGAAAAAAATCAAAAAAGAAGTCCATTTCATTCTCGGAACCGTTTCCACCAACATGAAGTATGATGGTAGAAAACTGTCAGGTCCATATTTGACCACTCATTTTCAATGGTGGTTACATGTGTTCGATTTCTTCTATACGGATTCAGCCGATAAATATTTACTCCTTTTAATATAGACTTCCCCATCAGGAGTGTTTTCTTTTGTAAATAGTTTCCTTCGATAGTTGTTACTAATGTCTGCCATCTGTCTTGTCTGTTCATGTGTGGTGTCTAATTATGAGTCACATTCATCAAGTCTTGCTGGTAACGTGTCATGCTTGGATAGATTTAGACAATCGTCATGAAACAATATCAAAGTCTGATGATATTTGTTTTCTCTCTTGATTGCAAATCTTAAAATTAGAGAACTCGCAGCAAATTATTTCACTCTGATATTTGTATTATTGCCAATTGTTGCGAGTTATTTTGTTTCGTTATGTTGCTTGTATCCTCACTTTGTTGATCTGCTAGTTAAGATGCATTCTCGTCCTCGTGAATTTCTTTCAGTACTGTCGTACTGTTATAGTTCTTCTATGGTGTCGTGGTCCGATGGCTCATGTTTTGAGTTCTGGGGTCCATGATGGATGATTGCTGCTCATCATCCACTGTGGTAGTACAGTTCTCATATTTTATACAATCTGTGTGCCTGTTGCTTACTTTCAGAGATTACGTCTATTGCTGAGTTTGATAGATGGGGTTCCCGCAAATGACGATTGTATTTAGTCTGGAACAGTTTTGATTCATATAATCTTTGTGCCTCGTTGTTCGGGCATTAGAAATGTAATGGGTTAGTGTTGCTAATTCATCTTTACTGTTAACTCAAGTTAGTTGTTTGAAGTTTTGACATACAATATCTACTCAGAATTATTTATAATCTTTTTATTTCATATACAGACTTCGAACAATGTTGGATCACCTTTTGCAGAGGATATTGTCAGTTTCTGCTAGACTGTTACTTGTGGCTATAGCGGTTTGACTTTTTGTTCTTGTGACTTTACTGGCTTCCATACATTTGACTTGGGATAGCGTAGGTTTAGTGAAATAAACAGCGATCTTTTCACAGTTGGGTCATGGGTTAATTCAGTGGCTAAATTAGTACTGTCAGTCTTGTAAAAAAAGTGATATGGCTTGTTAATACTAAGATGAGCAAATATCAATAAACCGTTTGCACAAATCTTACATATATTGCGTATCTTAATGCGTTTCCATTCCGTATTTTACAAGTTCAAGTATAGACTGGTAGAAACAAGGACAGTCTCTACTTATAAAACACACATACACACACACACACAAGCACTGAAAATATAAACCCCTATTCAATATAAAATAATCTTAACATTTAAGTAAAGATACATTGCAAACTCAAGTCTACACAGTAAAGGTGGTAAAAGCCATATAATCATATTATGACGAGGAAATGTATTTATTTATTTATTTATTAAATAAACCATGTAACTTTTTTTTTTTTTTTTTTTTTTTTTTTTTTTTTTTCCAGAGGGGTGTGTTGTTTAGATTCTGGAAATGGAGTCAAATGTAAGCCTCGAAGGTTTCAAGCTGTGATTTATTCTGATGTGCCAAAAAAGGACAAGCAGGTGCTCGACTGTCGACTACAACGTAAATGTTAGTCAATTAGCCTATGTTATGTAACGTAAATGTGTCAGCTGTACATAGAATCTCTAAAAAGTGTCTTGCATAATACATAGTTCACATGCAATAATATGTATATATGGAGTTATCTAAATGACTGTTTGAATCTGACAAAATAGCTTCGTACTCAATCAAAAATACAGAACATTATAAAACAAATTACTTGATGTAAGAATGCTATGTTCAGTTTTCTTGCTATCTTCAGTAATTTCCTGTTACACATGTCAGTTTAACACCATTGTACTTGGAGTAATTTTGGCCTTTAATCTTGTCACTAATTTGACCTTTAACTTTGACCCCAAAATTAGCAGGGAGATCACCCTACTCATGTGAAGTATAGCTTGTTTCATAGAACAAAATTGCTGCAGGAAACAAGATTTTTCAGGCAGAAACCAAACATCACTGAGCCGACTCCTGCGACATTGGAGCTTGGATCTGCCACTATAAAACAGATAACCTTGGAAGCTCCATGAAGTTATTGTGCAGAAACGATTACCCAAAAATCCAGCGACCTTGGTTTTTCACCTATTTCACCACCACTCCAATCAATAGGAAGCTGACTCTACTCAAGTGCAGCCTATCTAATAAGTTTCATGAAAAATTCCTACAAAAACTTGATTAATCACAAAGGAAATCAAAACTATGATTACAGCTTCAGTGAACTGAACCAATGATCTGCTGCTATACCTGCAGCCAAGAAATGAGTACAGTTTGATGAGAAATAGGGGCAAGAACTACGAGTTGTTGTTTGGAAACAAAGAATTATCAAGTCCTGCGACTTTTACCTGTGACTTTTAAACGCCTCCTTTACAAATAGGGCGCGACTCTACTCAGGTGCAGCCCATCTAAACAATAGGATGGAAAGCAACTAAGAAAACCTATCGAGTAAAAACAAAAACCTTAAATTCAGCCTGTGACCTTGACCACTGACTTTGTGACTCCCACATCAATGAAGTGTTGCTTTCCGAAACGCAGGCCACCTAAGAATTTTGAAGAAAAATGACTGCAGTAAACAGTACCAGTTGGGCACTTCCTCAGACCAATAGCAGCTCACTATAAAGTTAAAAGCAAACAATATCAATTGTAGACAGAAACCACCTCGTCTGCAGATGGAGAAATTTACATACAGATACACGGATATAAATCAATTTCCCTACCTCCTCCCCCTAACAAACATACACATACACTGCAGTCATAGAAATCAAAAGAGAAGGTTGCCAATGGAGATGCAGAAGCACAATTAGTGTACGACAAATTTCGAAATCAGTTTGTAGTCCAGTGGGTTAGCAGGAAAAGAACATGGAAACCCAGTTTGAATTTAGTTGCCCATAGAAGGCACTGGAATATGCAACTGTTAGCATCTATGGCATTACAAATTATTATCCATTGTAAAATATTTTTATGGGGCTGATATTGTTTTGAAGAAACATAGAATTCACGACATCATATAGCAGCCCAATCAACTACTCGATTTAAATATACTGTAGCCCAGATGTCACATTCTGGTAGCCCCTGGGTAAAAGATTTATTGGACCCTTGAATACATACTGCTAAAAGATTGCAAGAAGCGTCCTTGAAATGCTTCATTCTCACTAGAGCATCAGTATAACTAGTCTACGTTTGTTTGAATACTGTTACTTTTGTATCATATTATAGCTTGTGGAGTATTATGTAAATAAAGAATGAATGGTACATCTTTTTGATGTACTTGCAAGACAAGTTATGTATGTATTACTTACATGAACCAGAGAAGAAACTAAAGATGTATGCTATGACCTGACCTGAATATTAATTCTTCAGTGTATTTACTTGGGAAACATGTTGCTGGTATGAAATGTTTTGTGAACAAAATTTCAAGCTTAGAAATATAGAACCTGACACTAGTGTATGAAGTGTGCTCTGCTATAGGAAGGAGCTGGTGCACTTCAATCTGTTGTCAATTCAAACGAATGCATGACTTTACTTTCACTGCTTTAGGAAGGAGCTGGTGCACTTTAATATGTTTGTCAATAAAAAAAGATGCATGACTTTACTTTCACTGCTTTACAAAGGAGCTGGTGCACTTCAATCTGTTGACAATTCTAAAGGATGCATGACTTTACTTTCTCTGCTTTAGGAAGGAGCTGGTGCAATTCAAAATTTTGACAATTCTAAAGGATGCATGACTTTACTTTCACTGCTTTAGGAAGGAGCTGGTGCACTTCAATCTGTTGACAATTCTAAAGGATGCATGACTTTACTTTCACTGCTTTAGGAAGGAGCTGGTGCACTTCAATCTGTTGACAATTTTAAAGGATGCATGACTTTACTTTCACTGCTTTAGGAAGGAGCTGGTGCACTTTAATCTGTTGACAATTCTAAAGGATGCATGACTTTACTTTCACTGCTTTAGGAAGGAGCTGGTGCACTTTAATATGTTAACAATTCTAAAGGATGAATGACCTTACTTTCACTGCTTTAGGAAGGAGCTGGTGCACTTCAATCTGTTGACAATTTTAAAGGATGCATGACTTTACTTTCACTGCTTTAGGAAGGAGCTGGTGCACTTCAATCTGTTGACAATTCTAAAGGATGCATGACCTTACTTTCATTGCTTTAGAAAGGAGCTGGTGCACTTCAAACTGTTGTCAATTCAAAAGGCTGTATGACTTTACTTTCACTGTTTTGACAAATTCTTCCCAAGTTGAAAAGAAATTCAAGACACTGTATGTCAATGTTGTCCTCTCACAATGTGAATTTTATGACATCATAGCAGTAAAGCCATTTTAATGGATTATTTAAACAGTAAAAACCAACATGGATACTGTCAAATTCAACTACCTGATATTTTCATCTATGCTTAGAAAAAATGATACAGATATTGCAGTAAATTGCACATGGTTACTGTAAGGCTTCAGGTACCATATGTTCTCACATAAAAGTCGAGTCCAACTGCAAAGAACATAGACCCTGATATGCAATGACATAATGTGCTGGCATATCAGGGTCTATGTTGTTTGTTCTACTGATCACTCTTAACAAACTCTATAGATCTAGATCTGCTGGCGCATTATGCAACAGCAGATCTGGGTCTGTACAGTTTGCAGTTGGATTTGACTTATAAGCGAGTATAGACGGTAATAGAAACTTCTCCAGACAACACAGATAACCCAACAAAAGGCAAAGTTCCAAGTCAAACAGGGGCCATAACTCCATTAAATGTTGGTAAAGTGAAAATTGAACTTGACCTAGATCTTCATAATGTTCAGCCCCATATCAAATTCAGTTTCAATCTATAAAGTTCTTCAAAAGTTTTAAAGCAGGACAAAATGTTTAAGACACAGGATGTGATCTGTTGGGATGTGGCAGACCAAGATAGGTAACACTATATGCTCACTCCATAGATTTTGTGGGGCTGAGAATTTCCTTTATGATGTCACTATATAATCAAACTTTCAGTCACCTTATCATGGATTTTACTGCCACTAAATTTGATACTGAACATGTAAATAATTATATTATATAATTAGATGTGTTAGTGTGTTCATTACTACTAAATAACTAAAGCTGTGGTTTAGGTTAGAGCTTCTAGGCTGAGTTTCTTCAGTTTCTGCAATTCACTTTTTAATTTTTGACTACTTCTGTGTATATTTTTCAACAGAAATAGCAAAAAAGACAATTTTAATAAAAATGTAGGTGAATTTTAAGACTTTATCCTTTGGTTTGGCTTACCAGACTTTAGGACACGTTTCTCATTTGTATGTATTGCCAATGTAGTTAACTCATAAATTTCATAAAT
Source organism: Margaritifera margaritifera (assembly GCA_029931535.1). Taxonomy (NCBI): domain Eukaryota; kingdom Metazoa; phylum Mollusca; class Bivalvia; order Unionida; family Margaritiferidae; genus Margaritifera; species Margaritifera margaritifera. The sequence goes on along the minus strand of JAQPZY010001501.1, from coordinate 2,749,119 downwards.
AATCAGTAAATATGTTTTTCGTTGCTTGTATATGATCTATATTTAGCATATTTTTACATTAATTCATATACCACTAACATAACGGTATGTGCCAATACTCAGGAATTCAGCTTTTGTATTCAAGTTGATTCTTAAAAGTATTTTTGTTTTATCTGCATCTGTCAGATAATCATAATGACAATATTTTGAATAAATATTGTGAATGAAACCAGAAAAATATATTTTCTGAAGATTTTGTTTGTTATATTTTATTAATATCTTTAACTGTAATAAAATGCTACTACTGATAAAACTTGAACACAAAATATATACATACTGTACATAGGTCTTGTACATACTGTATATAGGTGTTGAACATACTGTACATAGGTCTTGTACATACTGTATATAGGTCTTGTATATACTGTACATAGGTCTTGTACATACTGTACATAGGTCTTGTACATACTGTGTATAGGTCTTGTACATACTGTACATAGGTCTTGTACATACTGTATATAAGTCTTGTACATACTGTACATAGGTCTTGTACATACTGTATATAGGTCTTGTACATACTGAACATAGGTTTTGTACATACTGTACATAGGTCTTGTACATACTGTATATAGGTCTTGTACATACTGTATTTAGGTCTTGTACATACTGTATATAGGTCTTGTACATACTGTACATAGGTCTTGTACATACTGTATTTAGGTCTTGTACATACTGTATATAGGTCTTGTACATACTGTATATAGGTCTTGTACATTCTGTATATAGGTCTTGTACATACTGTACATAGGTCTTGTACATACTGTATATAGGTCTTGTACATACTGTACATAGGTCTTGTACATACTGTACATAGGTCTTGTACATACTGTATATAGGTCTTGTACATACTGTATATAGGTCTTGTACATTCTGTATATAGGTCTTGTACATACTATATATAGGTCTTGACAGTAAATGTCATCAATGCATTTTCAATACTGCTTGATGAAAGCAAAGAACATGATCATGTATAATGTACCACACTATAAGACATCCTACTATGACACTGTACCTCTTACAAAGTGGGTATGGTCATTATTCCAATACTTCATGTAATAGTAATACAGTGTACTATGACACTGTACCTCTTACAAAAAGGGTATGGTCATTAATCCAATACTTCATGTAATAGTAATACAGTGTACTATGACACTGTACCTCTTACAAAGTGGGTATGGTCATTAATCCAATACTTCATGTAATAGTAATACAGTGTACTATGACACTGTACCTCTTACAAAGTGGGTATGGTCATTAATCCAATACTTCATGTAATAGTAATACAGTGTACTATGACACTGTACCTCTTACAAAGTGGGTATGGTCATTAATCCAATACTTCATGTAATAGTAATACAGTGTACTATGTATAATGTACCTCAGTATAATGTGACTTAATATATAACACAGTGCACTTTAATGACTTCCTTTACAGAATTATAGTGAGGGATCCCAGTACTTTCATTGCATTGTCCAAGTAGATAGTTTTGACAACGTTAATTTTGTATGAGCTGAATACTTGAGTAAAATCACTTGACAGGACACAGCTGTCAGTCTCATATAACATGTCATATCAACATGCAACCTTTTGTTATATCCCTTATATTGCATTCAGTTAATAGAAAAAATATGCAACATGAATTACATTACTTAGCAGTGAACTAACACAAATAACATCACTTAGCAATGAACCGACTCACATGAATTACATCACATAGCAATGCACTAATATGAATTACATAAATTAGCAATGAACTAACACAAATAACATCACTTAGCAATGAACTAACATAAATAACATCACTTAGTAATGAATTGACTAATATGAATTACATCACTTAGCAATGAACTGACTAACATGAATTACATCACTTAGCAATGAACTAACATGAATTACATCACTTAGCAATGAACTAACATAAATAACATCACTTAGCAATGAACTAACACAAATAACATCACTTAGCAATGAACTGACTAACATGAATTACATCACTTAGCAATGAACTGACTAACATGAATTACATCACTTAGCAATGAACTAACATGAATTACATCACTTAGCAATGAACTGACCAACATGAATTACATCACTTAGCAATGAACTAACACAAATAACATCACTTAGCAATGAACTAACATAAATAACATCACTTAGCAATGAACTGACTAACATGAATTACATCACTTAGCAATGAACTGACTAACATGAATTACATCACTTAGCAATGAACTAACATGAATTACATCACTTAGCAATGAACTAACATGAATTACATCACTTAGCAATGAACTAACCAATATGAATGACATCACTTAGCAAAGAACTGACCAATATGAATGACATCACTTAGCAATGAGCTGACCAACATGAATTACATCCCTTAGCAATGAACTAACACGAATAACACCACTTAGCAATGAACTGACTAACATGAATTACATCACTTAGCAATGAACTGACTAACATGAATTACATCACTTAGCAATGAACTGACTAACATGAATTACATCACTTGGCAATGAACTGACTAACATGAATTACATCACTTAGCAATGAACTGACCAATATGAATGACATCACTTAGCAATGAACTGACCAACATGAATAAGATCACTTAGCAATGAACTAACACGAATAACACCACTTAGCAATGAACTGACTAATATGATTTACATCACTTAGCAATGAACTGACTAACATGAATAACATCACTTAGCAATGAACTGACTAACATGAATAACATCACTTAGCAATGAACTGACTAATATGAATTACATCACTTAGCAATGAACTGACTAACATGAATAACATCACTTAGCAATGAACTGACCAATATGAATGACATCACTTAGCAATGAACTAACATGAATTACATCACTTAGCAATGAACCAACATGAATAACACCACTTAGCAATGAACTAATATGAATTACATCACTTAGCAATGAACTAACATGAATAACATCACTTAGCAATGAACTGACCAACATGAATTACATCACTTAGCAATGAACTGACCAACATGAATTACATCACTTAGCAATGAACTAACACGAATAACACCACTTAGCAATGAACTGACTAATATGAATTACATCACTTAGCAATGAACTGACTAACATGAATAACATCACTTAGCAATGAACTGACTAACATGAATTACATCACTTAGCAATGAACTGACCAATATGAATTACATTACTTAGCAATGAACTGACTAATATGAATAACATCATTTAGCAATGAACTGACTAATATGAATAACATCACTTAGCAATGCACTAACATGAATAGACAGATAAAGAGCATGAATAAAAAAAGCAGCAAAAGAAAAAAGGACTTTGTGCATAAGTGAACAGTCCAGACTTTGATAGCTTAGGATTATAAGATTGAATTGGAACAAGCTCAAGCTGAAAACCCTAACACCCGATTTAATATTTGGAGTATATCTATGGAATTTAAATTGTACGTCCTTGTATAGGAACCCCAATTAGGATTGTCTCAAAAGTTCTATTATTCTAAATTAATTCTAATGTACAAATCATACAGGTCATGTATTGGAAAAAATTTGAATTACACCCTACAATGGTAATGATTAGACATAATGTCAACTTTTCTTGACACAATTTAGTGCTAGTCTACCATTTTAAAAGAACATACTGATCAATAATTTTTGTAATGACAACTAAGGTGCAGATTACTCAACAATCAGGAATGAACAAACTTTAGTGAAACTAATTTAGTATTAAATTTTAGAACAACAATTAATATTTTATTTAACATCAGTAAAGACACCTACATTGATGTGTACTTTAATCAAAGTTACAGAGTGCCAAAGTTTTGGGACTTTGACCAAAAGCTTAAGTTTCTTGCTCAAAAAAAGTGGTGAGGCCATGGTTTAAATCGGACAGGGAGCTGTGGCAGCTCAGTTGGTAGAGTACTGGTCCCATAATGCAAGGGTTGCAGGTTTGATACCTGCCTATGCTAGCCCAGGTCGGCTGCCTTCATGTGTCCTTGGGAAAAACCCTTATTCTCATTTTTCTTTAGCATAATATAGCGAGTAATGTGTCATAAGTGTCGTTAAAACCCACAAAAACAAAAATCAAGGATTTATATGTCTTTATATGAACTCCACCTTGTGAATGATGACATTGAGGACTGTTCCAAAATTAATTTTATGGGTAGTGAATTTGGAAGGCACCTATTTCTGACACCACAAGCCATCAAATGTTAGATCAACTGGTCCACATAAAACACTTAGAACAGTCAAGGTTGCCCTTACCCCCATATTTAATTAAACTCAAGAGCATTCCAAACCCTCACCACCTTTAAATCTGGATGAGCATGGAGTAATTTTCAACCTTGTGAAGTCTAGTTTTTTCCCATACACTTTATTTTTCATACAATGAGGTCTCCTTTGAAATCCATACGTATCTCATATGCAAAGAAAGATAAGGAGATATTAAGTGAAAGAGAAAATCAATGTAACAGTTCTCAACATCTGTTCATACTACTTTGGACATTTCTTTTTATCCATCTACCCAAGACTGATTCACATACATTCAGTCTATCCAAGCAAACAATTCAAAGACAATGATTATAAAGAAAATATTTTATTTACAAGTGTTTATTTACATACTACACATCAAAATGTTTGCCATTCATAGCCATATAATTCATATTTTTACCCCTACTAATCCATAAATTAAACTGTAATTCCTATTACTTTACTTGTACACTTGTTACTTTCATACAGAATCTTTCACATGTAACAAGTACTCTTTAAATTTTAATAAAGGAAACATTGTTACTGAATGATGAAATGCTTCATTACCACTTTGAATTCAGATCTGTATGTTAATTACAATAGACATGATCTTCTTACCTAAAAAAACAAAAAGAAACAATTAAGAAAGACACAGACTCCATTGAACACCTGTGGCCACATTATCCATATAGAAATGTGAGGTGTGAGTGTCCAAAGTCAAGTGAGTTAGATTACTGATCTAAAAGGAATACATGTAGCTTTGAATCTAGAGGTCCCGAGTTTATGGCTAACCTGCAGATATGCGTTGACCAATGCCTTACTGAAAACCGGAGCTCTGAAATCAAGAACCACTGCCACCTTGGGTTCTTTCTAGAGCCAGTTGTATAGCAGAAATCCCTTGTTGCTGTAAAAATTTCAATATTCAACTCGAGGATATAAAGTTCAATAGATCTCCAGCTAGAGAAACTTCACGGTATAAAACAAATGTAAAGTAAATAAACATACTCATCCAAAGTAATAAATATACAGTTAGGAGATGTTACATACCAATTTATTTATCTGTCCTCTTACTGCAGTGTTTGCCGAAAAATTGTGTAAGCAAAGTTAATTTTTAGATACTGGTTTCTTATACATACTATTAAGACATACCAAGACTAGTGATAGAGCATTAACTCTCATGTACTCACAAGAGACAAGCTACAAGAATACATCGGCACTATTCAATCAAATCCATATTCTCACACAATCGTGCCTTTCTCAAGTTGTGTTTCTTATGATTTACATGTGACTTATGACTTATATGTGACTCATGGTTGCTGACCTTTCATTCACAATGTGAAAAACCATTAACTGTTTGTTTATTACATTCTCAAGCATGTACCCAGGTACATTTCATGTGTCTCTAAAAATCTCTCTTTTGGAGCCCCTAATCCGTAACCACAGTCACTTTATAATATAATTAGCAAAAGACAAGTCTCTTTTCTTCATCAGTGTCTGTATGTTGATATCATTGTGATGGCACATCATACAAATGTATTGCCTTGTCATCTGATACCGAAACTATCCTTGTTCCTGCATTATTATACTTAGCTGACCATACCTGCAAGAGAATGAAAAAAAAAATGATTAACAAAGCATTTACTTGAATGTATGCATGAACTGCCTCACCTACAGGAGCACATTTAGAGTAACCAAAAATACATCGACTAGTACAGAGGAAAATACCAGAGTTATTCACACCTGAAAATTATGTTACAGAGATGGTTGAGTTCTGAGATGGATCCACATACATGAGTGTAGGTGAAATGTAGTAAAAGATATTGAGGGTATATGAAATGTATAACTCACAACACAAAAGTCATTCAAGTATGAAAAATAAGTCACAATGACCAAGTTTTAATATAGTAGGATTACTCACCTTGGTACGCATTCACCTTGCATTCTTTTTAAGTGTAGATAAAACAGGGTCTAATATATGAAGGCTGTTACAAACAAATGGCTAATAATTACAACTAACTCCAGTGTTTATACATGGTCACACTGACCTAGTATTGATACAGGGTCCAAGATGTAATGAATCAATTGCTCAAAATTCAAAGTCACTAAAACTTGAACATTAGATTATGCTAACCTAGTTTAGGTATGGTTAAGTTGCTTTCTTTGAGATTCAATCACATACCAATTGTTAAGCACGTTGGTAAAATAGAGTCTATGACAATCAGGGTGTAACAAACAGATAACTGAAAATACAAAAGTCTCTCAAGAGTGAGAATTATGTCACAATGACCTAGTTTGGGTATGGAAAAGTTACTTCTTTCTTGATGTATCTACATAGCAATTTTCATGAGTATAGGCAAAACAATGTCCAAGATATTGAGGGTATAAGGATATATGAACAGTCACAAAGACAAACGTAACTAATTAGTGAAAATTTGGTCAAATTTACCTTGCTATGGTATGGTTGAGTTCCTTTCATTGAGATGTATCCACATAGCAATTATCATCAGTGACCTATTTTTTTATATGGCCGAGTTATTCTTTCCAAGATGCATCTGCATACTAATTTTCATAAGAGTAAGAGTAACATATTGAAGGAATAATGAAATGTTAAGTGGAGTGATATAATCTCAGTTTTTGTTATATAATCAACAAACATGTTTTCATTATCCGAGTCTGAGTTGTCAGGAATGTATCACATTAATAATACTAAAACAAAACAAAAACCTGATGGATATTTTGTTATAATACAGTCGAACCTGTCCTAACAGTCACCTGTGTTCAGCAGTCACCTTGTCACAGTGGTCATTCTAATTTTCCCCCCACTACACCCCAACCCCAGGGCAAATTTCTTATATAAATGCCCTGTATCTAACGGTCACCTTCTTTCAGCAGTCAGCAGCCAGGTGTTTCCTAACCAAACACAGGTTTCACCCTGCCTTAAGCAGTCCCTGGAGCATATCAACAGTGACTGCTCCAAGCATTTTATATCTCAATTGTACTTACCATAGTCCAGTCACACTGTCAGTCAAACTCAAAGGTGTCAACATGTTGGCTTCGAAAGCAAGGCAGTTTTTGTCCTTATATGAGAGAATCGAAGCAATTCATGTGCTGAATAGTGGACAAAGTAGTCATGTAGTTGCAGCAGAAATGGGAGTCAGGCAAACTCAGATCCAAGGGATTATTAAGCGTCAGCAAGACATTATGGCTGATTTTGAGAATGACATTAATCCGGAGTGTAATTTGTACAATCACACCAAATGAGTAGAGATACCTGTACACTGCACTTGTGATATCCCTTATGGTTTATATGCTACTAACTATAGCTGCAGGAAAGTTCTTTTCATTCCCTAATCATCAAAGGCACAAAAGCCGACTGTCTTTTGGTCTCAGTGTGTTTTGAGCAACTGCTTAATCAATCAATTGTTTGAAGTGTGAACACTTCATGCCTAATTATACCAGATGGCCTAACAAAAAGTCAGTCCTGTGTTAATCACAGGTAAGCTGTCAATTAGTAATTTTATTTAGACGCTGCTTCTACTTAGAAGTGATGACTAAATGTACATGACGTATTAAAGTGGAACTTTTTATTTTATTATTTTGTTCTATTTCTTTCTGCTAAATAGCTAAACTAAATATATGTATTTTGATAGCATACTACTACTAATAATACTAATTCTATTCGGTGCATAGTATATTTATTTGTCATGAACCAAGTTTGAAAGCTGAACCTGCCTTCAGAGGTCACCTGTCCACAAAGGCCATTTTGGCCTTTTCCCATTGGTGGCCACTGCAGACAGGTTTGACTGTACATTAAGTATTTTGGTAAGATATTTTCATCAATGAAACATCTGATGAATCAATCTTTTATCTGGTAAAAAACAGTTTCGATTTTCTTTAATGTGAAGTCATACAAAAGTGCTCCAGTTACGCACTGGTTGCGGACAAATGAAAACCAGTTAATTAAATTTCTTTTAGTCATTTATAAATTGTTTTTAAAAATTTGAAAAATACAGTTGTTTTGTATTTATTTCACATTATCTTAAATAAAAAGACACTTAGATGTCAATAATTTAATTAATTGGTAAATACCAAATTCAGTACCAGACAGCCTAAAAGGGATTAGTTAAGCAATATTTATATGTAGGTTGACTGGAACCATGTACTTTCTGTCAAAGTATATTGTTGCAAATGGAAAGTAAACACCCTTAAGCAATGTTGATCTACACTTGCCTCTTGCATAAGTGAATGAAGAACAAGACAATAATCTGAATGATGATTCAATTAAAGCTGAGATAATCCTTGCCCGAGTTTTTCTACTGTAAATGAAATAGATATCCTCATGATTATGTACACAAACCTGTTTACAATGCCTTGATCTATTTTAGGAACACAAATAAAATTACAAAAATGATGTATGTATGTATGGATGGATGTATGGAGTTCCATGGCACATCAGAACAATCCTGGCTATATAGTGCACAGTAAGTTTAAATATCACCAAAAAGACATATAAAACAAAAAAAGTGAAAAAAGGTTAAAGTTCTTCAAATACAAAGTCCAATATTTTGTATCTAAACCACACTCTATTACAAAGTTTAAGATCTTCTCAGCTGGAACAGTATGCTGACAGATAAAAAAAAAAAAAAAAAATAATAATAATAATAATAATAAAATAATAATAATAATAATAATAATAATAATAATAATAATAATAAATAAATAAATATAATCACAACAACTACCACCACCAATGGACCAAAATGGACCAAAATCAGGGGTTAGTTAATCATTAATATCATTAAATTCATAATGTTAAAAAGGTAACAAATTATGAACAATGTAATATATATATATATATATATATATATATATATATATATATATATATATATATATATATATATATATATATATACACACACATATATAGTACCCTAACTTGTTTATTACACATTCACAATCAATACTACTGTACTTTTTTCAACATCTTAGATTGCAATCATCCTAAGTTGATGCCTCCAAAATGAAGCCTTCAAAAACTTACTTAAGATAAGGCACTCCCAAATCTGAAGTTGGAATTTTTTTTAAAAAGGGGCAATATTAGTAGAATTATGCTTTTGTTGCATAGAATAAAAGCTAATATATACAGAATGTTTTGCTGGTGGGCAATTAAAACTTGTTTTGACTTGTCTGGTGGGAAATGGTCAAGAAGAAAATACATTTTTCTAGCCATGAAGCCCTGCACTAAATCTGCCCCCCCCCCCCCTTTGTTGGCAAGGGGTTCATGAGCTTATCTCTAATTTACAGCTTACAATCTCAGCTGGCAGAAATGGAAATCTTTTTTATGGTAAGGGAAAAACTTAAATACTACATAAAGCATTGATATTTTTATTCCAATATTTAAAGATTATTGTGTTTGTACTGTTGGATATTTTTGGCAATACCAAAGTACAACGGAGCAAACCACAATATCCAACAGTACAAACACTATGGCGACCATTTTATAATTTTCACTTGCCAATTCTGAATTTTTAGTCGCAAATGCAGCCATTTTAGTTGCAACTCGGAGCACTATCCTTAATTGGCATCACAGCACCTAATAAGTACTTGTCTCTGCACAATAAAAGAAAAACAGACACTGAATCATCCCATGCAATGCATTTGCATAGAACATCATGCAAGGGGTATATACAAATTTCCTACGAGGATCAACTTCTGAAAATCATTCTGACATTATCAAATAGTATCATTTTCAACCCAATCTTTTTAAACCAAAAGAAAACATGAATATTCAACTTTATTTTGCTAGATAGAAAAGTCAAAACTTTCATCCATGAGTATTTGTCAATTTTTCATTGATCAGAATCAAAATTGACCAGACAACCAGTTATACACTACAATACATCAACATAATCACTACATCTGCAACAAATTACATTGGATGTTCATCCTAGAGGGATAATCTTCAATGATTTATTAAAGGTTACATAAGGAAGTTGTTATCCTAGAGTGATGAACTTCAATGATCTATTAAAAGTTACATCCAGAAGTCGTTATCCTCGAGTGATAAACTTCAATGATTTATTAAAGGTTACATAAGGGAGCATATTAGAATGAAAGTAGCACTGACCTGGTCAGAGTGATCATAGAATGTGTGTATACACTGTCTGGAGCCTGCACTCCACAACTTCACAGTCTTGTCAGATGAACTGAAAAATTACACTGGACATAAAATATGATCTCAATCTGCATCAAAATTATAACTTGTGATAATGGGGACATAGCTACACAGTCAAACCTGATAATGGGGACATAGCAAACCTGATAATGGGGACATAGCTACACAGTCAAATCTGATAATGGGGACATAGCTATACAGTCAACATGATAATGGGGATATAGCTACACAGTCAAACCTGCTAATGGGGACATAGCTACACAATCAAACCTGATAATGGGGATATAGCTACAGTCAAACCTGCTAATGGGGACATAGCTACAGTCAAACCTGATGAGGACATAGCTACATAATTCAAACCTGATAATGGGGATATAGCTACACAGTTAAACCTTATAATGGGGACATAACTACACAATCAAACCTGATAATGGGGACATAGCTACACAGTCAAACCTGATAATGGAGAAATAGCTACACAGTCAAACCTTATAATGGGGACATAACTACACAATCAAACCTGATAATGGGGACATAGCTACACAGTCAAACATGATAATGAGGACATAGCTACATTGTCAAACCTGATAATGGGGATATAGCTACAGTCAAACCTTATAATGGGGACATAGCTACACAATCTGACCTGATAATGGGGACATATCTTCACAGTCAAACCTGATAATGGGGACATAGCTACACAGTCAAACCTGATAATGGGGACATAGCTACACAGTCAAACCTGCCCTAATGGTCACATCTATTAAGGAATTATTTGTCATAAACTGAAACTTTTTTCAAGACCCCTTAAAGGAACTAATAGAAGAAAAATAATTTCTATGATGCACCAATGTGTCTAGCAAAGCTACAGTTATCACTTCACAGAGGTAGTTGACGAAGGTATTGGACTGGATAGGTCATATTCAATAATCCCAGAGGAGACAGGTTTCTCTTATATTCTATTTACTGTCACTTTTTGTAATCAAATGTAGTGCATGCTGACCTTGTGCAGGATCTACGATGAATAAGAACTATGCAGTGGCTCACAAACTTGAAATGGTGTTACTACATTGTTGAAAGGTAAATAATGTAGTTTAAAGAAATTGTATTAGCATTATCAGTAAATCAACATGATATAAATTGTGTGTAATGTTGCGCTACAACCAATTCTTGTCAACTTCTGCTTTTTCCAAGCGATGACACATTTGATGTGAAAATCATACATACTTTATGAAATGAATGAACATAAAAGTCATACAAAACCAACCTCTTAAGCAGAGATATGGAAATATGTAATTTAATTGGAATGGGTGGTTCCTGCACCACTGAGAGCCACATTCATGTTCATTCACGTTACCAGCTTTGTTACAGTTACAAGCAGAAAATTAATCCATTTACAAGTGTAAACATTGTAGCCAGCTTTGTAAACATTTACAGGCAGTAAACTAATCCATTTACAAGTGTAAACATTATAGCCTTAGCTCTTATCTCTCTCACAACCTACTGAACAGTACACAATCCATGATTACCTGGAGACAAAAGTTGTGTTATCTGAGCAGAAGTCCACACAGAGGACCCAAGATCCATGGCCTGACAAGGTTCCTGTTAAATTGGCATGTTGGCTGAAAAAAAAAAGGAAAGCATTTTTTTAAATCTACATGGTGTAGAATATGTAAATAATGTTATACAATAGTCCCAAAGGAGACAGGTTTCTCTTATATTCTATTTACTGTCACTTTTTGTAATCAAATGAAGTGCATGCTAACCTAATCAGTAAGTTAGAGCAAATGTAATGCCGTGCTAATGAATGGTGACTTTCTGAATACATTTCAATGGAGGTTCAAAGTCAACAATGCCAAGAATATCTGTCTTTAAAAATTCTATTCAAGATGTAAACTGAGTGGACCTGTAGAAATTTATCATGTATACAGTACTATGATTTTCCAAGGATTCATACTTACACATCATATATTTTAATTTGGCTGTCATCTGACCCAGTAACTAACAGCTCCGAGTCTGGTGAAAAACACAAGGATCTGATTGGAAGAGCATGACCTGGAAAAGTAAAAATAGTATACCTGACTTCATCTGCTCTAAACAATATGTCATCTAACTTATATGATGAAATACCTTTGAAAAAATCTTTTCCTAATTAAGACTGTATTTGACAATCTGATATTCTAACACATCTATGAATATAGCATACTTTCTGACTGCACTGATGTAAAAAATCTGCAGCAGTATATTACCCATAAAAAACTTTCACACTGTTGACATCTTGACCAGAGAATAATATGAACAACTTTAGTAACAAAGAATTACAACATGTATTAGAATGGAGATAACATTCCTATTTTGTGGATATGAAGGCATTCATAGTGGTTAACATACAGAGATGCCAACCACTGGGCATGCTTATCAATTTTTGTTTCAGAATCTAGGCTGCCTGTCCACCATAAATAACATGTTTATTAAAAGTAATAAACCTATACAATCATGTTGCATTTTCCTATGAGCCTATACATACCTGTACAAAGTCAAAACAATGAAGGTTCAATGATGCAGACAACTACAACACCTGGGGTAAAGCATAAGTTTTAATGCACTTAGTGCAGGTAAGGTAAAATGCTAATTCGGCCCATCTCCCACCTACAGTATGTATTCGTTTTTAAGTCAAGTCCAACTGCAAACTGCACAGATCAAGATCTGCCACTGCATAATGCTACAGCAGATCTGGGTCTATGCAGTTTGTTAGGAGTAATCAATAGAACAATCAACATAGACCCTGATCGGCTGGAACATTATGCAATGGCAGATCAGGGTCAATGATGTTTGCAGTTGGACTCAACTTAAAAGTGGTATAGCAAGTACTTTAATTCTGAAGCAGCCTGTATAATACTGCTACTTACCTTCCAAAGTGTGTATCAATTTTCCTGTTGTAATATCAAACACATTAACAATACCATCAATGGCACCGCATGCTATGTATTTACCATCCGGACTCTGAAATTAAATGGAAGGAAATCTTGCTTAACATGCACCAGTACCCATGGAAACATGGATACCTTTTAAATACTAAAATATTTATATTACATCTAAATAAAAAGACATCTTGTTTTTTTAAGTTATTTCTAAGAATGGTTTGAGTCAAAATAAATTGCCTTAAGACATAAGACTTAACAGATTCATTAAAGTGTCTTCAAAACTGTTAGAGACATTTTACTAATTCACCCTGCAAAAAATATAAATAATAAGGTGAACATTTCAATATGTGCTACACATAAAAGCCACTTGGTAAATATTAGGGACACCCTGTTTGGCCAACATTTACATCACTAACCTTCATATCATCTGTGATCCCCAATATACCCGGCTTTCAAAATACTTCAATTTGGATTGTACTATAAGAATTGGTGTATGTTCTTGATTTTTTGGGGAGTGATATAATTTGCTTAGTTTTTATCCAATACCATGAAGAATTCAGCTTGGAAGAAAAACTGAATACATGTTACTGTGAATTTACTTTTATTCCTATTTTTATGGTTTTCATTGCTGTTTTAAACCTAATTTCAAAAGAGGCAACAAACAAATGATCCGTCCATGAAGGCAACAGAGTAGCCTACATTCTCCAGCAGAGGCATATCCAAGAATTCAAGTATAAATGCATATGTCTGGTTATAATAGAGCCAATGTGAGAAAAAACATTTTTGATGTGATTGCAAATGTAAAACATTTAAGATCTGTCAGTGTGAGAGAAAGATGATAATCCGTGTGTCAATTTGAGATAAAGATGATAATCCACATGTTAATGTGCCAGAGACATGACAATCCCCATATGTCAATGAGACTGAACTATGACAATCCCACATATGTCAATGTGACAGAAACATGATAATCCACATGTTAATGTACCAGAAACATGACAATCCCCATATGTCAACGTGAGAGAAACATGATAACTCACATGTCAATGTGAACATAAGTAACTTACATAAGCAATACTGAGGATGAACTTTCCCCTGGTTTCCAGGGAAGTTTCCTTTGTTCCAGAGTCAACATTGAAAAGATTGATTTTGCCCCCATGACTTCCAGAGGCCAGGAACCTCGAGTCTGGGGAAAATGCTATTGTCCAGGCATCCACTGAAAAATAAATTATGTTGTTAGGTAGCTATTTTATATCAAAACTAGAACTGAGTTTACAGAACATCAGTACTCTGCCACCCCTCTCGTGTAATATATTAAATCGCTGACATACATTCAAAATGTAACCCTAAAATAAGCGATGAATAGACAAGAGTCACTATATGCCCCCTTAACATAAAGACATTCAAAAGCCAGGAAAAGATATAAATTCCAAATTTTGGGGGGTAAAATAACTTCTTGTCTTATAAATCGATATTTATGAATGAGGAAAAAGGTTTTGCCATATCAATCTACAATGTAACTACTTGTGAGCACAGCAAAATATGGACTTGAAGTTACAGATGCATCAATTTCATTTCTATATGTTTACTGAATGTGCTTTTGTTTTTCTGTGTATAAGAAATACAATTTCTTCATTATAGATGAAACCAAATACAAACATAATTTCATATCTCATATGGTGAGGATGAGGTTCAGGTAACAAAGAGAACAGACTGATGAGCAGACAAACTGATTGACAAAAGAACATCACTGATCATAACATTTTCATAATTCAAGTGAAAATGAAAATGGATATATTTATTATGTATGTACTGGGCTTAACAGCATATCAGCACATTCCTGGCAATATAGCATAGTACTGAGTTCAGGTATCCCAAAAAAGGTATACAAAACAAAGATAAAGGCATAAGTATGTATGTATGTGTGTGTGTGTATGTATGTATGTATGTATGTATATATGTATGTATGTATATATGTATGTATGTATGTATGTATGTATGTATGTATGTATGTATGTATGTATGTATGTATGTATGTATGTATGTATGTATGTATGTATGTATGTATGTACGTATGTATGTATGTATGTAGTGGCATTGTACAGCACCTCAGGACAATAGTGGCTATATTGGGCCAACCAAAGGTAAAGTTAAAAAAATATATAAATAAATTGCACAAAAATTTAGGAAGATGAACTCTTACAAAAAATGTAAACATAAAGCACAAGAAGGCAAAATACAAAACATAAAGATGTTAAAATTCTGTAAAATGTAAATAAAATAAAAAATAAAGGTTACAAATTTAAAATCCTTAAAACATACGTTCAAACTTTGTTATATAAACTGCATTCCCTCAAAAAGTCCAATATTTTCTCGGACAGTACATCAGCATACAGTTTCTTGAATCAGTTCATGTCAAAATACTTCTGTCTCATAGGGTGGAAATCAACACACTAAACAAGAATGTGTTTCACTGTCAGTGGATACTAGCAGAGTATGCACTCTGGTCAAGGTTCACCCTTTAGGAGGTATGCAAGAGTCAGATATGTGTGTCCAATACACAAATAGCACAATACCACCTCACCTCTGCAATTTGTTCTATACATGGGATGCCACTTTCCACTAGTGGGCCTGATGTTCTGAAGTTTGAAGTCATTATATGGAATTTTCGTTTCAGAAATGGGTGACTGCAGAGCAGTTTTGGCTGCTTTATCTGCCTTTTCATCACCCTTTATACCAAATGACTAGGCAGCAAACAGTACAGAATACTTTTCTGTAATATTAGTAATATTAACAGGTCAGATTTAAGTTTGTGCAAGGCTTTCAATGTAGAAATGGAATGCAAAAAGATGATGACATTTCTTGTTTGAGCTGTTTAAATGTAATTCAAAGCTTTGAGTATGACTGTAATTTCTGCAGCCAAAATTTAGACTTTATTCCTTAACTGGCTTGAGATGGTGCATTGGGATGTAGAGCTCTGATTTCATTGAATTTACTCTGAAAAAGGAATAGATTTGTTGAGAACTTTTTGAATTCGCAAAGGTTGAATATTATTCTGGGAGGTTCTGATAACTGCTGTGATGATTTAGGAATAGATAATTTTGTAATATTTACAACACTGACATTTGCTGCTTCTATGTGAGAATGAATTTGTATGCCAAAAGGTTGAATGAAATTAGATGAAGGCATAAAAGAGTACAATCTGTAAAACACTAAGTCACATTTTTTAAAAAATAAACTGCATTCTTTTTAAAATTCCATGACCATCTCCAGTAGGACATCAACATGTGATGCATCCTCGGGCAAAACAGCTGTGTTCATTAGTCATCTCTTATGATGAGCCTATTCAACATATGTGAGCCCACAGGGAGGTGGGAATATATCAAACTTCCAAATTAAAATAATGTCGACTTTGGTTTTTTGTAGTGAGTGCAATCAAGTTTCAGTAATTTACATCCATCAATTCCACATCTATTCTAGGATGTGTGATAGCGGGATTCATGCTGATTTCTAAAACATCACACCAAAAAAGCAACTGACTGCACAAAATCAAACATCCTATTTGCAAGCCCTACCTTACTTAATCTCCCCTATAATTAAAAAATTACCCCCTTCTTTCTAATTGGGGGAGGGGGGTATTTCCCGCTAAATGTTCAGTTTTACTATAGACCCTACAATTGTTCTCCCAGTCCAATCTTTCTTGTGACCTACAACCACAAGATTATTCCTCTCCAATTGTAAAACAAGGGTTCTGTGAAACTCTGTGTCTCACTTTTCTCTCACTTATGAACATCATTATGATGATGCAGCTTTCTGCAATACAAGAAAGTCTTGTCAGCCTCCTCACAATGGGTTACCTCCACTTGAAAGGATAAAATCTCTGCCTCTGAATTCTAATGTCACAGAATACATTTTAGGTTTATAGTGAGATTCTAGCAAAGTTTCAGTTGAATACAGCAACATATGTAGAAGATATCAGACTTTAAAAAATATAATACTGAATCCTGTTGTCAATGCCATCATCGATGGTGGTGCTGGTAAAGATATCGATGTTTTGCCGTTCAGAAGTGAAATTAATAAGATTTTCCATCCCTTTGTGAGCAAACCACTTTCCATGTTTATCAACAATCCTAATAAAACGATTCTTCCCATACAAGGTGTGGATGGATAAATACTGATATGTCTGGAAGGGTTGTTTAAAATTGTAAACCAGGACTCCATTTTATAAACCTAGCTGAATGCCATAGTGGCTCAGTGGCAAAGGCATTGTACTTATGACCAGAAGGATCATTTGCCACTATCAGATTGGCTCGAATCAGCTATCATGGTGTTTCTTGTTGGCAATACTTTATTCTACTTGTATTGAAACATTGCCTTCAAAGTGCTGCTGTACTGTAAAATGCCAAAAAAGAAACTAAACAAAATAAAACCAGCCATGTCCATTCACCTGGCACACTTCCCTGTGTCCAGGTACTAAGTTACATGGCCCAGAGTCTATTGGCCTATCTCTATGTCCCTAGTCCAGCATCTATTCACTCAATTACTGGCAGATTTCCCTGTGTTTATGTCCCACTTATTTGGCCCAGCATCAACTTAATTGGCAAATTTCCTTACAGCTATGTCTCGCTTACCAGGCCCAGCATATACTGACATGGCACATTTATATGTCTCTGTGTTCCAATTACTTAGCCCAGTGTCTACTGAATTGACAAATTTGCATTTGTCTTTGTCCCGCTTACTAGGCCTAACATCCATTGAGTTGCTACATTTTCCAGTTTCTGTTTCACTTATCTGGGCCAGCATCTATTGAATTGCTACATTTCTCAGTCGGTTTCACATACCTGGCCCAGCATCTATTGTGTTACTAAATTTTCAAGTCTGTTTCACTTACCTGGCCCAGCATCTTTTGAGTTGCTACATTTCCAAGTCTGTGTTTCACACACCTGGCCCAGCATCTATTGAGTTACTACATTTCCAAGTCTGTTTTACTTGCCTGGCCTAGCATCTATTGAGTTGCTACATCTCCAAGTCTGTGTTTCACTTACCTGGCCCAGCATCTATTGACTTGGCACACTTCCCTGTCTCTATGTCCCAGATCTTGACATGTGCATCCAAACTGCTAGAGGCAGCCACTGACAAATGTTAAGGTCCAACCTGATTTATATAGCTCCAGTCTGGTAAAATGGCTATTTGTGTAAGTAAAAGTATCGTTAAAGTCCCCAAATCCTTAAACACAGGAGTTAGAGTGTTATCCCTATTTTAACACAATTTGAAAATTTGTGTGACAAATAGCCATAAATGTAGTTTTCCATTGCACAACATCACATCAAAAGTCTTGACATCACTGTAGTCTCAAAGTTTCTAGTAGTATATCATGGATTTTACTACTTCAAATTTTGATCTTCAACCAGTCAAAAAGCATATTACATTGGTGTATGTGTCAGACCAGAGATTCAAAAGCTAGAAATAAATCAAAGCAGAATCATTTGCTTTACAGTGATACTTCACTTTAAACAAGAGTCCCTTGAAAGGAATGATGCTCTACTGTCTGAAAAGAATTTCAAGAATTCAAGATAAGTCTATTTCCTCTTTTTAACTGCTGAGTGTTGAAACTATCTTTGATATTCTTGAGCAACAAGAATGTCAAATTAGCTGATGTGGCAGCGATATTGGATGTAAGATCGGTACCATTTTCATTTAGGACAAAGTAGACAAAAGACTTCTGGTGAAAAACCCTGCCAATTTGACCATCCATTCAGGAATAGTGATAAGATTTTTAAGATGGCCATTGTGGCAGCCATATTCAATACAAGATTGGCACCATTTGCATCTAGGACCAACTAGATATCATAAGAAGTTTTTTGGTGAAAACCCTATGTCAAAATGACCATTAATTCTGGAGTATTAGTGATTAAAAGATTTACAAGATGTCACTGGTGGCCATGCTGAATGTTATATTGGCATCATTTTCATTCAGGACCAACTAGACACCATAAGAAGTCTTCTGGTGAAAACCCCATGTCAATAAGACAATCCGTTTAGGAGTAGCAATAACAAGATTTTTAAGATGGCTGCCATGATGGCCATATTTGAGATCAGAATGGCTCCAATTTCATTTATGACCAACTGGATATCATAACTGGTATTCTGGTGAAAATCCCATGCTGATACGACTTTCCTTTTAGATGGAGTAGAGATAACAAGATTATTAAGAAGGTTGGATATCAGATTGGCACCATTTTCATTTGGGACCATCTTGACCTCATAAGAGGTCTTTTGGTGAAAACCCAATGCTGATATGACTTTCCATATAAGTGAGGTAGCGAGACCAAGATTTTCAAGATGGCTACTGTGACAGTCAAACTGGATGTCAGAGAGGAACAATTTTCACTTAGGACCAACTAGACCATATAAGAAGTCTTCTGGTGAAAACCCCATGTTGATATGACTTTCCATTTGGGAAGAGTAGCTATAACAAGATGTTCTAGATGGCTGCTGAGGTGTTAATGTTAATGTGACCATCAAATTCAGGAGGAGTAGCCATAACAAGATTTTCAAGATGGCTGCTATGGTGGCATATTGAATGTCATATTGGCATCATTTTCATTTGGGATCAACAAGGCACCAAATGAAGTTTTCTGGTGCAAACCCCATGTCAATATAACTTTTCATTCAAGAGGAATAGTGATAACAAGATTTTTAAGATGATTGCAATAGTGGCCATATTTGAGATCAGATCACCACCATTTTCATTCAAGACCAACAAGATATCATAATTGGTCTTCTGCTGAAAGTCCCATGTTGATATGACTTTTCGTTTATAAGTAGCAATAACAAGACTTTCAAGAAGGCTGCCAAGGTAGCCAAGTTTGATGTCGGATCAGCACCATTTTCATTTAGGACCAACTAGACATCATAAGAAGTCTTCTGGTGAAAACCCAATGTTGATATGACTTTCCATCTAAAAGAGGTAGTAATAACAAGATTTTCAAGACGGACCACCGTGACAGCCAAAATGGATGCCAGATTGGAACAATTTTCATTTACGACCAACTAAATATCATAAGAAGTCTTCCAATTAAAATTCCATGCTGACATGACTTTCCATTCAGGAGGAGTAATGATGAGATTTTCACAATGGCTGCTGTGGTGGCCATATTGGATATCAGATAGGAACCATATTCATTTAATACCAACTAGTCGTCTTAAGAAGCCTTTTAGTTAAAACTCTATGACCATTCATTCAAGAGTAGAAATAACAGGATTTTCAAGATGGCCACTGCTGTGGCCATATTGGATGTCCGAGCAGCACCATTTTCAATTAGGACTAGACATTATAAGAAGTCTTCTGGCGAAAATCCCATGTCGATATGACATTCCATTTAGGAGAAGTCATAACAAGATTTTCATGATGGCTGCCCAGGCAGCCATACTTGACATCAGATTGGCACCATTTTCATTTAGGACCAAGTAGACATCATAATAGTTCAGTGAAAGCCCCATACTGATATCAACATCCATTCAGGAGGAGTAGCTACAACAAGATTTTCAAGATGGCTGCTGTGGTGGACATACTGGATATCTGAGTAACATCATTTTCATATAGGACCAACTAGACCTTGGGATGATTATATGTGTAAAGTTTCATGGCAATCCTCCAAGTAGTTTAGAAGGAGTAGTGATAACAAACTTGTGCGAACAGATGGATGGATGACAGGTTAATCCATAAGCTCTTCTGGTCTGGAACTAAAAAGCAGCTCAGAACCTGCTAGTTGAACTCACATTCAAAGCATCGCTGTAAAACTGGTGACCCAAGGTCAAAGAAGTTAGCTTGAGAGTTGTGTAATGAATAATCTTTCTTTCTGCTCTACAGTTATTATTAAGTACTTCTAAAAGTGGGACAGATATACAGATATAAGGTGAAGTTGTGTGCATTTGCAACAA
Organism: Margaritifera margaritifera; assembly: GCA_029931535.1. NCBI lineage: Eukaryota > Metazoa > Mollusca > Bivalvia > Unionida > Margaritiferidae > Margaritifera > Margaritifera margaritifera. The sequence goes on along the minus strand of JAQPZY010001501.1, from coordinate 2,727,763 downwards.
ACACAATGGAGAGAATGTTGGCATACCTCTATGCTACTTTCATGTACTGTGATTGAAATTTCATTATATAAAGAATCAGGGAAACAACGCACTGCCTAAAGCAGACAGCTAATCGAAGTGGCTGCTCCGATGTGCTCTTGAAATATACCTGAACTAGTCCACAGTACACTAGCTTTAGAAGTTATTAAAATAGGGTAGACAATACTAACTTCTGAAAGTGCAATAAATGAATTATTAAATATATAAAAACCGAAAAAGAGTTAAAGGCTGTTTTTATTTCAATTTTCCTATTTACCTCTTAAGTCCAGGAAGTGAAAATGAAACAATTGAGCTAGCGATCTTTTTAGAGATGCACATCTAAAGTAAGGCCAAGCTGTATACTCTATAACACAAATTACCCACATTAATCATGCACCAAAATAAAGGGAAAAGTTATTTTAACCTAATTATTCCTATTTGCACTTGCTTATACAATATGTCTTGTGGCAGTATTGTGTGTGAAATGTCCTTAATTATGGGGACATTAAAAGTCTTGTAACACAGAAGTAAAATCAACTTGAATTTTAAACTGTTTGTTTAAGTGAAAGAAAAATATAGCAAAAGTGTTTTTGTTCCATTCATTTGTAATAAAATGAAGAAAAAACTGATTCACTTGCTTCTATATACTGATAATAGAAGAATCAACAGACTATTTACCCTCTGACCTCTTTGAACCTGATCTGTTCCCTGTTCAAACTGTAAATTGTATCAGTGACATCTCAGGAACAATTGTGGCAAGTTTCCTGTTCCTATCTTTTAGCATAACATTTGATACTATGTTGAAAAGACGCAATGTGCATTCTTTAAACAGCTCAATTTTCATGTTATGGATGGGGGAGGTGTTTGTGTGCAACTTTGGTACTAATGAATACTGTTATGTAGAAGAAATGTATGATAATTATTCAAAAGGACTGTTTAGATGCTTGCAACTTACCGTATATACTTATGTATAAGCAGTGTCCAAATGCAAACAACAAAGACCCTGATCTGCCATTGCAAAAAGCGCCAGCAGATCAGAGTCTATGTTGTTCATTCTACTGATTAGTCCTTACGAACTGCATAGACCCAGATCTGCTGGCCCATTATGCGATGGCAGATCTGGGTCTATGCAGTTTGCAGTTGGTATCTACTTATACGCAAGTATATACAGTAAATGTTTCAGCTATATAACTAAAATTAAATCAGACAATAATAACTCTTGTTTGGTCCTTATGATTCTGCTCTAGAGTTATTACATACTTCTGTCAGTGGGACAGGTATAAAGTGAAGTTGTGTGCATCTGCAACAAGCACAATGGAAAGAATGTTGGCACACCTCTGCTACTTTCATGTACTGTGATTGAAATTTCTTTATCTATGGTATTAGGAAAACAACGTGCTGCCTAACGCAGACAGCTAATCAAAGTGGCTGCTCCCATGTGCTCAAGAAATGAACTTGAACTAGTCCAAAGTACACTAACTTAAGCAGTTATTAAAACAGGGAAAATGAGTTTAAAAACAGGGAAAATGAGTTTAGCTAAAGTAGATAATACTAACTCCTGAAAGGGTAATTGATGAATTATAACATATATCAAAACTAAAAAATGTTATCTGCTAGTTTTTTTTCTTCCAATTTACCTCTAAGTCCAGGAAGTGAAAAGGACCAAGTTGAGCTAGCAGTCTTTTGAGAGATGTACATCTAAAGTAAGACCAAGCTGTATACTCTATAACCCTAATTACACTTATCAATCCTACACCAAAATAAAGGGTATTTGAAGTTATTTTAACAATACCTAAGATATACAAGGTCTTTTTTAAAAAACAAAGGCAACCAGTGAGGAAAAACTGGTAAATTCTTTTTCTTTAAAAATTAAACCCTGTGAAAAGTATGAAACTGTAGAGTGGAACCTTTGCTACATAATGAGACTTCCCAAGTTTAAGCAGCATCCATTAGTGAATTGACAAGATAATATGAGCATCCATTAGTAAATTGTCAAGATAATATGAGCATCCATTAGTAAATTGTCAAGATAATATGAGCATCCATTAGTAAATTGACAAGATAATATGAGCATCCATTAGTAAATTGTCAAGATAATATGAGCATCCATTAGTAAATTGTCAAGATGATATGAGCATCCATTAGTAAATTGTCAAGATAATATGAGCATCCATTAGTAAATTGACAAGATAATATGAGCATCCATTAGTAAATTGACAAGATAATATGAGCATCCATTAGTAAATTGTCAAGATAATATGAGCATCCATTAGTAAATTGTCAAGATGATATGAGCATCCATTAGTAAATTGTCAAGATAATATGAGCATCCATTAGTAAATTGTCAAGATAATATGAGCAAATGAAAACTTTTAAACAAAATCTTAACCAAACTGTTGAATCAAACCTCTGTTGGAACTGTAAGTAAGAGAGTCCACCTTGATTTTATATATAATTCTTTAACACATATACATACATGTTGCAGGCTATTTTACTACTGGACAAGAATTCTGTGGAACACAATCTCTCACCTACTCTGTACCTAAATGACCCCAAGAACTAAATGAAGTCACTGTGAGTTACTTTTGATCTCAGTGAATCTAATTTTCCAGATAAATACAGTCGTAGAGTTTCTTGACTCCTTATGCAAAAGTATTCAAATTACGTACCGTCATTCTTCCAATATTTCAGACATTACCAAATAATTTACTTTTCTTGCTTTCCAGACAATTTAATGTGCAAATGAAAATTATCATTTTTCCTGAATATCTTGTCCAAAAATATTTGTATTTCTGTTCTGTTGTGTTCTGATGTGCCAAGTGCAGGTCAGAAGTGGGCTTTGTAAACTAGATTGCATTATATCTTTCCTAGCAAATAAAGAACACTTACATGATGTGTTTTTCTTTTTATTCATGATGATAGTGCTTTTGGAGATAAGTATGCACAAAGATCTAGTTGTGTTAGACATATTTCCAACCGAGTTATTTTTTTTTGTAAGAGTGAAATTCCATTTTCAAGCATGTATTCATTAAGTCAAAACAATGACTGTTGTAAACATAAACAATCTGCCTCAGTCCTGAAAATTTGATGGTTTCTACAAAAGAAAGAAAGTATGGTTTGATTCTTAATGTATAAAAAGTAAAACTAATTTGGCCCTCACTGCATATTACTTCACAACAAGAAATTGTTAACATCAGGTGACAGAGCGGTGATATTACAGTTATTACAGTGATCCCTCAGAGAAATATAAATCTTCAGATCTGCCCGTCTCTGGCCCTCTTAGCCTGTAGAAAGATAAAAAAAGCCAAATGTGCCAGAGGAACTAAGGCTATAATTAGGTAATCAAAGCAGCTTCAGAGTTTTACAGTCATCTCTTAATCTCCTGTTTTTGAGTATGGGTAAAACATTCCTTAATTTGTGTTACAACTTGAATTTGTTCATTTTGTTAGCTTAAAATGTCTACTTGGTATCTGTAAATTGTATGTACCACTGAAAATTATGTCCACAGATAAATAAAGGATACAGGTGCCTGCTTTATTTATGTCAACAGATACAACCCCCAGCTGATGCCCTTCCAATACATGACGCAGCTCAAGTTTCTCATCGACCCTGTGTACAGAAAGGAAATCATAACATATTTAATCTCAGATCAGCACCATTTTCATTTAGGACATATCAGATGTTATAAAAAGTCTTTTAGTGAAAACCCTCATTTATATCACCATTCATTAAGTAGAGAGAACATGATTTTCAAGAAGGTGAAGGTTACTATTTTCTGGAAGTAATGTCAAAAATTTCAAATAATGATTGTAACAAAGTACTGTATGATTCTCTAAATTCTGATGAATTCACCTTAAGACCAGAGGCAGATCCAACTTATTTTACTAGGAGAGTTTCATTTTGAGAAGTGCGAGTATATCATTATGGTCCACAAGGGCTTGTTACGAATGTCCCCATGACATCATGACATACGTCAAAGATTCTGCATGGCATTAGGTCTATTAGTCCAACAAAAACCAAATTCTTACAAAGCTGGAATCACATGGGTCATCAAAGTGAAAAACTAAACAGCTGTTGCTTTTCTAAATATGTTACTTATTTTAAAAAATCCCTCAGTATGTAATAATGGGCAATTCATCTACTTCCCAGTAATAATAATTATGAATATCTACAACATAATGCTATGTACTGACCACTTCCAGACTTTGACAGTATCATCTACACTCCCTGTTATTATGTTTTCTGTGTTGTCTCTATTACTCCTTCCCCAAGCACAACTCCATATACTGTCATCATGTGCTGAAATTAAAAGATTGATACAAGTGTAATTGCTCCTTCTTTATGTACATCTTTATAATTTAAATACCGTATATACTCCCTTATAAGTTGAGTCCAACTGCAAAAAATACAGACCCTGATCTGCTATCACACAATGCGCCTGCAGATCAGGGTCTATGCTATTTGTTCTACAGATTACTCCCAGCAAACTGCAGAAACCCAGATCTGCCAGTGCATTATGTGACAGCAGATCTGAGTCTGTGCAGTTTGCAATTCAACTCAGCTTGTAAGCGAGTATATACAGTACATTCCAGACTTTCTATATACTGTACTACACATTAGTTTTCAAGGGTTCAGTTTGGCATATCATACTTTTGTAATCCCAGGCGATTCCCAGCTATGACACAGGCACAGATAAAATGATCACATATTCAAGGCTGATGGTTTTAAATGATCACATATTCAAGGCCGATGGTTTTCTCCATTATAAATGACTGCACTACACCAATGTCTGAGCCAATGAGAGTGATTAATGTAAGCTGTGATACATCATACAATCAACATAAAATATAAATACAATATTCAATGTAATATCTGCACATGCTTTAATAAGCACAGTCTTTTCTCTGGTCAAAACTAAAAACAAAGGAGGCCAAGGCTTACATGTCAACCCCATGAATAAAGCATTGTCTGAAAAACTTGAACCAAAATCTTTACAAACAGTTGACATCACTGTTCATGCTGGAAAAGTGACTGTTATGTCTCACTTCCCACTAATGTGGGCTCAACAAAAGTTGTCCTTACTGAATGCATGTTTCTTGATCCCAGCATGTCTCATAGAAGGGAAGCGGCTGCTAAAACGTGCCTAGAACATCATGATTTTCTTGGAACTTACCACTACACACGTCTCACATTACATTACCACATAACTTAATGGCAAACATGTCTCAATCTCAGCATGCATCGTGGGAGGGAATTGACTGCTAAAACCTGCCTAGAACATCATAATTTTCTTGGAACTTACCACTACACATATCTAATGTCTCATTACCACTTTAACTTCATGACAAACATGTCTCAATGCCAGCATAGGTGTGAAAAGGCTGCTAAAACCTGCCTAGAAAATAATGATAATTTTCGTGGATGTCTCACATCTCATTACCACTTAATGGGGTAAATATCTCAAAAAGAAATATTATATCATGCTTTATTTGGTGTGATCACACTGCACGAGACAGTGCACCTCCTGAGTTGAGAGTTTGCAACAAAGACAAAGGAAGCTACCTCTTCTAACATGTACAAACAAGTAATAGGGACAATGGATACTGTACAACACCAGTGTGTGCTAATTATGATGAACTTACACCTCACACAATTTACTAAAATATTAATTTCATAAGAATACAGTGTGTGGATATTACACTGAATATGGTAATGTAAATACTTTCTTGTAAGTCAAGTCCAACTGCAAACTGCACAGACTCAGATCTGCCGAGGCATAAGGTGCCAGCAGATCTGGTTCTTTGCAATTTGTTAGGTTAATAGAACAAACAACACAGACTTTGATCTGCTGGTGCATTATTCAACAGTAGATCAGGGTCTATGTTGTTTGTAGTTGGACTTGACTTATAAGAGACTATATATGTTAAGTAAAATTTAAACAGTGTCACTTCTGTATGCTAAATATCATGTACACAAAATTCCTTGACTTAATTTCTTTACACTGTGCAGTTCTACCTTTTAGTAAAATAAAAGAAAAAAAAGATGAATGAAACTGACACTTAATTAAAATTATACAGTACAGCTCACATGATTTTTCGGAACTCCATGCATCGCGGTGGGGGTGGAGAGTGAGTGGAGAGGATTAAGAAAAACCCCTCCACCATCAATCCACGTGTCCTGACGGAGTTGTCGCTGAGTCTTGCTGAGAATAGCCCTGCACACCATGCTTTCTCGAGGAGTCGCATCCGATCACCACCGCGGAGTTTATGTGGTCTCGATAATATGGGCGTGGTTTACTGTTTATTACCCATGCAAACAGAGGTTGAGAGAGAATTTGCTAACTTTTTATACTGAAAAAAACATAGTAATTCAGTGAATTATAAATATTTCCTTGTTCTAACGATGATAATGTATGATACATAGTGCCAAATTATATTTTAGATGATGATAACGTAATAACAATGCCTCATAAACTGTATTAATACCACATTTTGCGCAATGAATCTAATTTCTTTTTCTTCAATACTATGTTATCGGAATCTATAAATGCATTCACATCCTTATTTCTTTTTCAGTAAACGCAATACAAAATTGTAATGATCATATGAAAGTCAGTGATACTGTACTACCTGCAATGAAAAGAAAGATCAACATCGAACAAATTAATGACAAAGCTGCAGTCATACCTGACTGAAGTGAAACAAAAACGCACAAGTTCCGATGGTTACTCCATGCATGAGTACTCATTCACATATTGTATGATTTTTTCTGACAACCAATCGCTTAAATAAAGCATTATTAAGATTTCACATCGTTATTTTATTTTAAACTGTACTATTTTGCATTAATTACCAAAGTAGCGAGGTTCTTTTAAAACCGCAAATGGTCGCAAAAGGTCATCCTAGATACATGTAGTTGACACGTGCAAGTAACCTAGCACAATCGAAGCCATATAAACACTGCAAGTTTTCTTTGATATTGATGTGTTAATTTCATGTGCTAACTGTTAATCTAAAAGTACACTAGCAACGCTTCTGCGGGTTTGTTTTCTTTGCCATTGATTTGATAAACTTGCGCATCAGATGAAATTAATGTTTAACTTTTTCTTTTCTGTTCGTTTTCCTATTGCATAATATGCATAGTACAGAAAAATAAGATGAATAATTTTAGATCATTAACTCTTCTTAGTAAAGTCCCCCCTCTCTCTCTCTCTCTCTCTCTCTCTCTCTCTCTCTCTCTCTATCTCTCTCTCTCATAAAATATGGAATCCAAATCACTACTGCACAAGTTATCGTAAACTGAAATCTGGAAAAGTTTGCAAGTGGTAAGAAACAGAAACTCGCCCAATAACCAAAGGCTCTAACAGTCACAAACAGGAAACTGCATTCTTCAATATCTGCGTACAAATAATTAAAAGAGTATATTTTATTTTTATATTTTCACCATAGGAAAATGAGCAAATAATAGGATACACATGGAGACAATACATCCATGCAAAATGCTCTAAACTTGTTGGAAATTAAAATCTCTGAACATCTCAGATTTTAGAATTTTCCATATTATTTTTCATTTCGGTAATAAGCCGAGTTCAGATTAATTACCAACAATTATCAAACTTCCATTGTTAATGGCAGGACCATAAATGCAGCTGTAAAGAACAACGCGCCAAGTCAGATGGCTTCGTGTGATAAAAACACACGGTTCCCAAGCTGAAACTTACATCATCCTTTGATGCAAACCCTTGTTAATATTTTACAACAGTGTTCACAATGGTCACTGCCTTGATTTCTGTAGAACATCCGCTGAAGTCAAGTCTTTATTAGGGAGAGACAATTGAATTTTCCAACGGGGGGGGGGGGGGGGGGGGGGGGAGGGGGTAAATGCATGAAAACAATTGTCTTTCTCTGATTTTTGTAGTAGACGTTAATCCGTTCCATATTTCACTTAAAATAAATAAATATTGTGATGATAGAACAGAAAATATCCCGGTCGAAAAAAAACAAAACAACATATAAACCCCGTATATTAAATGGTCAGTCCCTTACAGTACACATGCAGTCATAATATTCAGCCTCATGACTCTGCTATTACTTGCTTAAAGACAAAGCACGTGGTTTGCATTTCAGTGTAAATTCAGCGTTTTAGGTTTGTTGGGGGGGGGGGAGGGGGTAAGCAGAAGCGGATGTCAATTTGGATTTTAATTGTCCATATCTCAGAGAATTACTTTCCTTTGGAACAAAATGATAAATTTATTCTGCTTGAGAAGCTCAGCAATGTGTGCTTCTCGTCAAGTCAGTGCATAAGTTTGTTCATATTTCTTTGAAATAAATTAAAATCATAAACTTATTGCAAAAGAAGTCAATCAACCTTTTATAAACAGTAATGTGTACTGAATATACAAGACTTTTGAAATTATTTTTTTATTGTCCAAATATATGATCGAAATAAAAACGACTGATTCTTCGGATGGTATCCGGTTGTAAATCGCTCTTGACGTCTCAGTCTTCCATAGGTGGTCTTCATTCATTGGCTGTTCAGATGTCAATCAGTAATGTCGACTAGCCCCTCCACGGTGGAGTTTACATCGGCGTGCCTGTCGAAACGCGGTGGTGATTTGTAGGTATTTATGCCAATTTATGCCTCCACCGCGGAGCTAAAGTGGAGGGGATTAAGACCCCCACCGCGATGTGCAGAGTTCCGAAAAATCACGTGAGCTGTACTGTACATGTAAAATTGTTGCTGTACACATTACCTTGCTCCTGCTTGAATATTATGGAATACTGCAAAATAAAAGACAAAGTATATTTCAGACAGTCAAATAAAGCAGAATATACAATATTTCCTAAATATATATCTTGACAATGATAGCACCAGAATGCTAATGTTTTGATATTCCTACATGTAATATTTAAATTCAAGAAGTTATAATCTTCACCTGCCAATATGCCCTCAAGAACTAATATGCGTCATATAATCACATCCAAATACATATATCTTTTTAAATGCTGCCCATCTATAAGGAACACTAAAGAGACCAACAAATTTGATACTAGTGATACTTTCAGAGTACTAGAATGAGATTTAACAAAATATTCTGTGAGACTAGAGTATATTCTGTGACATATACTTTTCTTAAAAATGTATAGTTTCTTTCAACCACTCTCATGTGGCTTCCAGAGTACCAGAGTTTGAAATTATAAATATTCAAAGATATGACTTTCTTCAAAAATGTTCAGTCTTCATATGATCTTTAATGTTTAGTCTTATTCAATCAGACCCTTGTGTGACTTAATGAGATCTTTAATGTTTAGTCTTATTCAATCAGACCTTTGTGTGGCTTCATGAGATCTTTAATGTTTAGTCTTATTCAATCAGACCCTTTGTTTGACTTCATGAGATCTTTAATGTTTAGTCTTGTTCAATCAGACCCTTGTGTGGCTTCATATGATCTTTAATGTTTAGTCTTATTCAATCAGACCCTTGTGTGGCTTCATATGATCTTTAATGTTTAGTCTTATTCAATCAGACCCTTTGTTTGACTTCATGAGATCTTTAATGTTTAGTCTTGTTCAATCAGACCCTTGTGTGGCTTCATATGATCTTTAATGTTTAGTCTTATTCAATCAGACCCTTTTGTGATTTCATGATATCTTTAATGTTTAGTCTTGTTCAATCAGACCCTTTGTTTGACTTCATGAGATCTTTAATGTTTAGTCTTGTTCAATCAGACCCTTGTGTGGCTTCATATGATATTTAATGTTTAGTCTTATTCAATCAGACCCTTGTGTGACTTAATGAAATCTTTAATGTTTAGTCTTATTCAATCAGACCCTTGTGTGGCTTCATATGATCTTTAATATTTAGTCTTATTCAATCAGACCCTTTTGTGATTTCATGATATCTTTAATGTTTAGTCTTGTTCAATCAGACCCTTTGTTTGACTTCATGAGATCTTTAATGTTTAGTCTTGTTCAATCAGACCCTTGTGTGGCTTCATATGATCTTTAATGTTTAGTCTTATTCAATCAGACCCTTGTGTGGCTTCATATGATCTTTAATGTTTAGTCTTATTCAATCAGACCCTCGTGTGACTTAATGAGATCTTTAATGTTTAGTCTTATTCAATCAGACCCTTGTGTGGCTTCATATGATCTTTAATGTTTAGTCTTATTCAATCAGACCCTTTTGTGATTTCATATCTTTAATGTTTAGTCTTGTTCAATCAGACCCTTTGTTTGACTTCATGAGATCTTTAATGTTTAGTCTTGTTCAATCAGACCCTTGTGTGGCTTCATATGATCTTTAATGTTTAGTCTTATTCAATCAGACCCTTGTGTGACTTAATGAGATCTTTAATATTTAGTCTTATTCAATCAGACCCTTGTGTGGCTTCATATGATCTTTAATGTTTAGTCTTATTCAATCAGACCCTTTTGTGATTTCATGATATCTTTAATGCTTAGTCTTGTTCAATCAGACCCTTGTGTGATTTCATATCTTTAATGTTTAGTCTTGTTCAATCAGACCCTTGTGATTTCATGAGATCTTTAATGTTTAGTCTTGTTCAATCAGACCCTTGTGATTTCATATCTTTAATGTTTAGTCTTGTTCAATCAGACCCTTGTGTGGCTTCATATGATCTTTAATGTTTAGTTTTGTTTAATCAGACCCTTGTGTGACTTCATGAGATCTTTATTGCTTAGTCTTGTTCAATCAGACCCTTGTGTGATTTCATATATTTAATGTTTAGTCTTGTTCAATCAGACCCTTGTGTGATTTCATATCTTTAATGTTTAGTCTTGTTCAATCAGACCCTTGTGTGACTTCATGAGATCTTTAATGTTTAGTCTTATTCATTCAGATCCTTGTGTGACTTCACAAGATCTTTAATGTTTAGCTTTGTTTAATTAGACCCTTGTGTGACTTCATGAGATCTTTAATGCTTAGTTTTGTTTAATCAGACCCTTGTGTGGTTTAGTCTTATTCAATCAGATCCTTGTGTGACTTCGCGAGATCTTTAATGATTAGTTTTGTTTAATCAGACCTTTGTGTGACTTCATGAGATCTTTATTGTTTAGTCTTGTTCAATCAGACCCTTGTGTGACTTCATGAGATCTTTGCCATACAAGGGTCCATAAAATGCTTCATTGATCTCTGTTACTGACAGAAGGTTCACTGGTAAAACTTTGTCGAAGCAAAACTAGAAAGTCATCTGTTTTTATTTTTTTCAGTTATTGTGATCTTGATATTTGACTTTTTGACCTGCAAAAGGACAGTGTTCTTCCTTACCCCAAGTGCAAGCCATCCACAAAGTTTGGTCCAGGTCTTTGATGTAGACATAAATGTTATTGTATGGAAACTGTTGCTCTTCTTTCCGTCACACTGACCTTGACCTATGACCTTTTGACCCCAAAGTCATTAGTTTTTTTTTTTCTTTCCCCAAGGACAAGAAATCCACTAAGTTTGGTCAAGGACTGTGATGTAGAACTACTACTATTATATGGAAATAATTTTTATTATTTCAGTCAGTGACCTTGACTTTTGACCTTTTGACCGCAAAATCGATAGCCTTATTTTTCATCAAGGAGAACTTACCTGTAAAGTTGGGCAAAGGTAGGTGCTGAAGAACTTAAGTTTTCATGTGAAAAAGGAAAAGTTAATATACAGATGGACAGGGTCATAGCACAATATGCTTCACTAAAGGGTGGGTGTATAAAAATGCTGCATCCATTTCAATTGTCTCAATGACATCTTTTTTGTCTCAACTACAAAGCTCAAACTGATGACCAAGGAACAAAATCAGATCCACAGCTGCTTCGAATGGGTTGTTTCTGTCCCATAACATAGCTTGATATCTGCCATCCTACACAAGAAAAAACATCCTAGCCAATGTAAGTCATCATAACCTACTTTTCATGCCACAATAATCATGTGATGTCTCTTTGGTAGGGTCCATTTCTAGTAACCTCGGCATGTGCAGCCATGAATTGTGACATTTATATGCATCAATACAACTATATAATTTAAAATCACTACAGGTAGTGGGTCACTGTGACTGATGTTTCACACAAGGGTGGAATTTTTAGTTTTTGACATCCAAGACAACTTTTCCTGTTTGATTAAACTTGATTTGTAAAAGCATCCATTATTATCGAAGTATTACACCACCAAAGCAACAACTGAAATATGTGACTATGCATTTTTGTCAGGTTTACACCTCCCTACATGAAAGTCAAAATATTAACGTCATTGAGACATTCGATTAGATGCAGCCTCTTCCCATGCTAAATTCATATATTAAGTACTTCAAACAATAACTGACCATTTAATATGTGTAATTTAACTACCTATAGAATTATGATTAAAAAAATAACATGATACTTTGACTTTATGATAAAAATTATGCTAAAAATGGGTGTGGTACAAAATGTTGTCACATTAACCTCAATTCTCAAAATAAAAAATGACAAACATAAATTTTTATCTAGCACTCCTTTTAAATGTACATTTCCAGTGTTTGATTGCTTTTAACATTCCATGCACATGGGAAATCTTTTGGCAAATATACCCAGCCTAATGCATTATTTCTTAGCATTTGCAAATATTTATTATAAAAACCAGCTAAAAATCATAATTACATGTCAAATTTGTATCCACAAAAAAATGAATAAAGATTGAACCCCAAATTACAGACAACAAACCAAAGGTTGCATACAATAAGATCATCTTCTAATCCTGACAATATATTTATTTTGCCATTGCAAACCTTCAAATATAATACCATGTGGTACAATTAAGTGCGAGAAAATTCTATACATTCAAGCAGACAACATTCTGCTACCAACATCAAAGGTAAAAGGGAAAATGATTATGTAACAGATGCAAAATGCCTCAGTGATTTAACAGAAAAGAGTTTGAAATCTCTGTGATAGGAATACTATGTCTTGTAAATGTCCAATTATGAAAAGAAGTTTTTAGTATAAACCTCTAAATAATCCACGAAACTTTTGTGGTTTTGTAATTTGAAAATCAAGCAGCCAAAATGTAATAATATAGTCTCTTGACAGAAAACTGATACATCAAAGTATTGAGAATACTGATGTTTTCAAGGGCTGAAATGAAATGACCAGCAGATCTGGGTCTATGCAGTTTGTAAGGACTAATCAGTAAAACAAACAACATAGACCATGATCTGCCGGCACATAATGCACCGGCAGATCAGGGTCTATGTTGTTTGGATTTGGACCTGGCTTATACGCAAGGATATATGGTAGTTTACATATGATTACACAGAAGAACATAACTTATGTGATATTGCTATTCATGGTTCCTTTTACTATAGTACACACTGCTTAAAATAATCTGTATAACATTTTCAGATTTTTTTTTCTTTATATGTCACAAGAAAATTGCTATTAAAACTTGAAACATTAATTGAGGAATTACTGATTTATTGTGATTTTCTTTTGAAAGCATCTTCTACTATTGTTTCAAGTACTACCATCATCAGAACAATATCTAAGGGAGATAACTACTATTAGGTCTAATAGATTACCAAAATTTTGAATTCTCTCCTGTGACGTATAAAACTAACCAGAAAGGTCATTGTATCTATACCTTGTTACTAATTTTAGTACAACCATAAAGTTTGTCACTATTATTAGTAACACAAACTATATTTACTAAAATAGAATGAATGCTATGCCATAAGGATGGAGGGATTAAAATCCATCCAAGCCAAAAACTGTTAATTAAAGTAGATGACTTCGACAAAGATGTTTATGTGAACAAAAAGTAACAATGATTTACTTAGTTAAAACATGACAATGGATTAGATATTTACTTTATTTTTTTTTTAAATTTAAAACATTATTAAAATTAAATTTGTTCAACCACCCGACCTTTCCATATCAACATTTTTATTGTAAAATAATTGTGCATTTACCCATGAAAAATATACATATATTTGGAAAAGTCATCTTTGTCACTTTAAAGGTAAATCAATTAACTTATATATCTGTATTTTTAACATTCACATTGCGTAGTAGCATTCTGTTATATTACAATAAATGTCATCTACTTGTTTCACTAATTAAGAACTGTTATTTTCAGGATTCCTGAGAACTTTATACATTAAAGATCAAAGAGTATTACAGGTATTGAAGGTATAATAGATTTTCAATTCTGATGTACAAAACAAAAGGATTCAAAAGCAATTAAGAAGAATCACCCACCATGTATAGCAGTTTAGAGAAGAAAGCAGTCAAACGGTGGTGAGAAATGTTAATTTAAGACATAAATCCAGAAACAAATGGAACAATCTATACAACACAGAAATTAAGCTAAGATTTATGTGCATTTTTTAAAAAGACAGCGGTGTGAAGTATCACAATGAACAACAACCTGCATGTACTATATACAACTTTAATTTGGCAGGGCTTTAATTTCAGCAATACATTCAAATGTTGTTCATACGAACACATTTCCAGACTTCTTGATCATCCTGTCCAACTGAGTATCCCCTGGCTATGCAATACATGTATATTCTGTTCAAATTTATAAAATACCCAAACAACATATTACCAGAACAAAATTCATATTTCCCAACTAGTCGAAAAAATATTAGTTTTACTGTAATGAGCAACTGAAAAAAATCCAAACTGCCAAAATTTTAACACCACTAAAATGTATATTAATATATCAGTTTATAGAATTATTGAAACTTTCAGAGTAGCACCAAAATTATTTCCAAAAAATATATGTCTGAGAAACTGACATAAATTTGGCAATCTCGCTGCATCTTACATAATGAACAATCTGACCAGTTTGGGATTTTCTGCATTAGCTTTAAATCTCAGCTGATTGAAACAACTGGCCAAAGTGTTTGAAAAACATCACAGCTGCTCTGACAAGAAAATTAGCGGTGATAAATAGCTGCATCTTTATTGTTTCTGGTGTGATACATTATTTTCACCAATATTTTGCTTATTGCAAATTCAGAGGCAAAAACTTACCTCCAATCAGATATGATGTTGCACATAATTTTACTATAAGTAATGCTTCACAAAAACAATGTATCACACCAAAGACACTGAAGTCTATTGCATGGCTTTTGAGAAGAAGTTGCTGAAAGGTTTTTCTATTTTTAGTAACAGTCGCCATTTTTTAATGGCAGATCAGCATCATTTGAACAAATTTTAAAGGGCTGCATGCCAGGATGCTTTCTGACAAATTTGGTCAAATTCTGTTGAGTGGTTTTTGAGAAGTTGAAAACAGCAATTGTGAATGGACAATAAATGACAAAAAAGGAAAATACGATAAGCCCACTTGGCCGTACAGCCAGGTGAGCTAAAAATGTAACATTGGCCTTAATATCTCAGGTGTGGACATTTGTACACCATGTACATGGATATCAAAGTCATTGCTATATCAAGCTTTTGCCAAGGCAGGCTCAACAAAAATGTAAAAATCTATCCTACCATACCAACATATACTAGGGACTCTTGATTTGGCAGTACTCAAAAATGTGGTATCAAATATAATGCTGTATATACATGTACATGTGGTGGAAAAATATGCTGTCCTACAGTCTGGGACAAGCTGAAAACTATGCTAGGCAAGTGAAATTCTCCTAATACTTGCCCAACATTTTATAATGAATAAGATGAAAAATTCAGGAATTATTGCTAAGTTTATAAAAAAAAAAACATTTTTTATTTCTCCAACCCTGCTTGGCTTATGAACTTTTCTTATATTATTTGGGAGAGAAACGGTTAAAAAGGAGTTATTATTTCAAGTAAATGGTAACTTTCTTCAATGTTTCCTGTTTGACAGATAGGCATTACTTGATCCACTGACCTCTGACAGTTTGCATGTACATTACATGCCACAATTAATGATGACTGACTCCCTTGCTGATCACCATATTGACATAAGTAGGGTCATGTGACACAAGCACCCTGGACTCGGTTGTAAGCACATTGTATTTAGTGTTACTCTCAGTTACAACTATGTGAATTCAGTGCTGTTTAATTACCATGCCCAACAAAACAAACATCACAAGATAAAAAGGAATAAACTTAAGTGGAAAGTAAACGAAATTGGGACCTTTTACAAAGAGTCACTTCTGTGCATTTAAACCACCAACATGGCATCCCAAATGACAGAGTGGAATGTTATTTTTGTTTCAAGCAATTTTTGAAAATCTGCATGCATTTCCATCAATATGGACTTAACATATTCATTTTATGTTTAAAAATTACTTCTTCATCACATTCAATCTTCATAGTAAGTATATGGGGGGATGGACACAGCAAGTCAGTGGCATTTAATTACCACTTTACTGGTTGACCCATGTGATTTCAAAGTTTCAGATAACTTGCAGATTGGCTTCTTAGCTCCTGACAACAGCATTATAAAGAGTCCCAAGTACGGACACAAAATATTGCACAAGTACTGAATTTTCTTTTAACCATTTTAAAATTTAATGTTAGTTACCAGAGATTTCAATGAAGCAGTGTTAATGGCACAATTAAGAAAGATCACTTCTATGGCAGAATTCTACACTAAAACTACTTTAACACAATTACCTTCTCATCACTAGTCCTAAACTGAAAACATCAAAACAAATTATTATGACATAATGAACAATAACTTTTGTGTGCATTTTGGTTTTTAACATTTAAAAGATGAGAAATGAAGAAAACTAGAGCTAGTAGTAATGGGTGCATTACAAAGAACCTTACTCTCTCTAATTGTTTGCTTGTTAGGGCCTTAAACAGAAGAACTTCAGTTGGAAAACCCAATTTTGGAGGTATACAATCAGAGTCCAAAACTGTTCTACATGGTGATGTGGAATGCTGGAAATCCAACTCATTTCAATCCTGCATCAACATAAAGGTAACTAAAGTGTACGTCAACATGGTCATCCAGGCGCATTTACTAATTTTAAATAAAATACTGATTGTTCTAAAATTTAATAGTAACAGAATTTAACCAAAGTCTATTTATTTCTGATTATTGAATACTATTCATCTCAGATGTCATCAAAAAACTTCCAGATGAAAATTACTGATCACTATGGACTTTTACAATGGCAGCCAGGTATTAAACTAGGTTAGAACAAGAGGACATTGGGTTCTAATCTTTACCAACACAGTTTAGTACACATTTTTTCCAACATGTAGTGCTTTTATTGTGTACTGTACTGGTTCGTATCCAATCTGTACAGGATATGCAAGTTACCAGAGATTACTGAGGTGCACTCTAGCTTGATCTTTTCCAAAACTGTCTATGTACTTTAACATTAATTTGTAGTATGTGTTTCATTGGGTGTGTGTGTATAATGTTCTTCCAAGGAATATTGATCTACAAGGAGCAAAATAAACTGAATAATCACCATTTAAACAAATGTGTAATCAAATTCTAAAAATTACACCCATTGCTGAAACAGTCGGTACCGAACACATACATGCAGCAACCCCCATCTATTTTTGTAAGATGTTAAAAAGGAATTAAACTTAATCCAAATTAAAAAGCTCATTGAAACCTCTTCAAAACAGTTTAAATTATCAAGATATCTCTACTAGAACCAAAGTTACAGTAACTTTAAATTGACAACAACTGAGTCATTTTCAGGATTTTTTGTCTTGTATAATGCCTGGTTTGTGTAGCTCGATGACAGACCTAAAACCAACAATTTTCTTCTTTAAAATTCTGTAACTTTTTTTTTGTTGAATTTATTGCTACGAAATTTGGCATTCCTTTGTAAATGTTCCTGCTGAATGCATTATTGCTGTCACATGTTTTGTTTGTATAGGTGATAATGAGTTAACTAAGAAAAAATATGTAAACTTTCTACAATTTTATTTACAAACATTGTAGATAGGTATATAGTACAGTGATATATAAAAAATAAGCTGCTTGTCTGATGTCCAATTCAGCTTTCTACCTGATATTGTTGAGTTTATTTCATTTTCAAGTTTGTTACTGGTTTTTTTTAGTTTGCTCAATTCAAACTTCAAGTTTTTTACTTTAACATTTTCTTTCTGGCACTTTTCATCAGCCTGAGTGCTCACATTTAAATTTAACTTTATGATTTCCACAAATACAGATTGATTCTATTTGATGATTCATTCATTGCTACATGGGTTTGATTTTTGTCAGGGTTGCTGGTGGTTCAAACAAGTTTTCCAAGAGGTTCGATACATTTTTGAAGTCTGCAACTTTTTTTCTTATGGCCTAACTTGATTTTTTGTTCATAAAGTCTTGTGATTTTTGTTGCCAAAGATTTTTTATTCACTGTATTGAATCTTGGGTCCAACTTTAAAACCACTTTTGTAAGTTCACTAACAGCTCTGACTTCTCAAGGAAAGTTATATTTTCAGGTACAACTCCATTTTGAAGAGTGAATATATGTTTTTGTTCATGGACAGACATGGTTCAATATTTTTTCGTTCGTCACATCTGCAAGGCAAAAGGCCAGAACAGCTTAGAATGTATGTATTACCAGAATAGCTTCCATAGACATCAAAGTAAAAAAGGACCCACTATTATACTATACTCAGTATATAAATATAGTATTAACAACAAACAAAATTTTAAAAGGGGCTTGTGTAATTTTTTATTCATGATCAAAAAAAAAATTTATTATTATTTATTTTATATTTGTTTACTATAAAAGAAAGAAGAATAAGCTAGCAAATTTAAACTATTGAACCATACTATATATAAATATAATTTAAGGGAGGTTTAACTGTAATTTTCACAGCATACATGAAAATTCAAGACAATTATTGTGATTCATGATTTATACTCATATTTTTAACTGAACAGTTTACTATATAAAAAAGTTATAATAATGAACTAGCAAAATGATTATATTTGAATGGGAAAACAAAATTTGATATGTTAACTGTGATTTTTAATGGTTATGAAGAACAATTTTGTCTTGAAGAATTTGCATTTAAAATATATGAATAAATGCTACAAATTGATTGAGATCATTTTATTTGTTAGCCATAAGTCAAAACAACTATATTGTGAACATTTATCGATTCATATGGTCTTAAATTACTCGTCACATATGATTGTTTTACAATTATTGTAAAATATTCAAGATTGCATCAAAACCACATTCTTGGCAAAGTTGAAAAACTAAAAAGTTCTTACCTTTAAAGCAAAGTCCAGCATGCTTAATCTCCTTTGCGATAAACATTTTATATATCAAATTAAAGACCAGAATGTGCAGAATCTAATGCTATGTGAAGAATATTCATATACTTTGCAGATTGTGTATGATTTATAGTTAAATCTGCATCAAAATATCTTCAGCATGGTTTGTGATATTTTATTTATTCAAATTCAGCACTAACTGTCATTCAATTTTCTGATTGGCTGGAAATTTTCATGAACATTTAAAGTCATTCCAAATAAACCACACGTTACGCACGAGTCACTGAAATCCTGATTTTTTACAGGAAGTGTGAATTACCTGAAATTTACTTTTCGTACCTGTGATAAAGTGTAAATCTAAATAAATAACACTAACAAAAAATACATAGTTAGAAAGATAATTTTATTGGCTTTTATTTCATATATATTTCATAGCATTCTTTAAAGAAGAAAGTTAGTAACATATGGAAAAAGTGTAGTGACCATGTAAAACTGTGACAACTCCAGGGGATATATGCCCTGTACTGGGGTTGCAAGTACAGGACCTGTACAACTTGTACTTTATATGGTGGATAACTCGTGTTCTTGTGCGGAAACAATTTTTCTTCAGTCAGTCACAGTCACCTTGATCTCTGTCCTTCTACCCCCAAAATCAATAGGATTCTTCCTTATCCCAAGTACAAGCCATATATCAAGATTGCTACCTGTACTGTAAATTAACTGTGCAGAAACGAAATTGGTACCAGTCTCTGGCGAACGGACATACATCATAACACAACGCGCTCCGCCTTATGGCGGGCATATCATAACAATGTAATATACATATAATACAGCAATATGCTAAACCAATATTTAAGAGCTGCACGGAAAATCGACCGGTTGATCCAACTCACCAATGAAACATTCGCCATGCTTGCTGTTGTGATATAGGTGCTGCCCTCTAGGAAAAACATATGACTGGTTTTCAAAATAAATCTAATTTGTTTTAAACATTCTATCTAAGAATTAAGTTTTCTAACCAGACAATTAATGTGTCCAGCAACTCGTTTATTTTTATTAAATTTTTAGAATTTTCTCATTTTTAAAAGTGAATTGTACTATATATGTAGTATTTGACTGACAATATTTATGATTTTATTCATTGTAATAATTAATCTTAAACTCTCGTCCTTGTGTGAGAGCAGGTAATTAGCGTCCATAGTGAAGTGGAATTGATCGACAACTATTTTATTTTTTTTTACAATATTTCGCCAGTTTCATGCGCGTATACCGTTTTTAAGACGGCGTATGCATGCCGGTGTCTTTAATGCTAGAGAGGGGTTGAAATGTAAACTGTTTTAGTCCTTATTTTGCGTGGGTGAGATGTATGAGTGAATAACAGCAGGTGCTTGCTTATAAGAGAGTTAGGCTGATTTGTAACCGATATGTTAGTGTTAACCTGCCTATACTGTATCTGCATAGATAATTTGCACACGTCAGTCTGGAGAAATAAGCGGTCAAAACTGCGACCCTTGAAAATGAGTTTTAACAGCGCTTTTAACACCATGTTAGCTATATCATGCCGAGGAAATGGGAGCTTAGTGCCTTTCCCACCGAAACACCAAGGCAGCCGACCCAAGCTATGATAGTCTGGTATTGAACTTGTGATCCTTGAATTACAAATCAACCACTCTACCAATTGAGATACAGTGGCTCCCAACATCATTAAAATGATGACTTCATAAACTGCATGACACAAATATTATGTTAGTCTAGAATATAACTAATTCGATATTGCAACATTCTTTATAAGTGATATAAATTTTATTTATGTTTACCTTAAAAACGAGATTTGGCATGCATATTTTTCACTACTAATTTATTTTGCCTTTGTCACTGCTCAGATAGACCAACAAGTTGTTCACTGCCTCTTTTTTTTCTGACATGACTGGTGGCAGAGAACAACCATACTAAGACAGAATCCGTACTGGATGGTCTAATCCACAGACTATACAGATCATGTATTCTGTTCTGACAGAGATTAATAATAAAAAGTGAGTGTTCTAAAGGATTTAATGCCATGAATCAATAGAAGAAGGATTATACTTGCTGTCTGGATACAAATGTCAGTTAAGATACTTTTATTAATTTGCAGTAAGCAGCCTGATGATCTGTATTGTCTATGGCTTGGACTGTCCAGGATGGATTTTGTCTTAGTACAGTTGTTCTTTGCCAACAGTCATGTTAGGAAAAAAAAAGGAAGCTGATAACAACTCGGACTAGTGGTTATAGTGCTGTCTAGGACTCCAAAATGTTGGTCGCCTCTTTTTGTTTTTCCACTTTGTTTTCTTCCCAGGCTCTGGTTTGGCTTTCCATGGCATAGTGATGAAAACATAAAGGGCTGGGTGATCCAGGCTACAAATAGGTTATCGGTTATATCCTATGCTTACCCATTTTTATGCTCTTGAGCATGACACCCTTAATTACCCTCTAATTGCCTACTACAAAGCAGCACTTCCATAATAAAGTACTTCACATAGGTACTCATTAAACTCCACATGGCAGACATCAACTTATTAGGCAGAATGGGAGTGTTTTTGTACAGCTTCATCAAATTCATAAATAAAAAAAAACAAGAAGCAACATGTGAATACTGTGGAATTAATATAGGCTCAATTATGTAATGGTGGATATATATGAATTTAATGAACTATTGAAATATTGTTAACATCTCCCTTCTTTCAGATTTACACATAAAGCATAGAGCTGCATAATGTCAGAAGAAGAATCAGATATTGAGACACCAGGTGTGATGGAGCCAATGGTGGTGGATGTTAAACGAATCAGGGGACATAGAAGTTCATCCCAATCACCACGTCAAGAACGGCATGCTGATGATTATGAAGACTCAGATGAAGAAATGTAATAGTAGTTTTAAGTGATATATTACATTCACAAATAATACTAACTTTGTTATTATTATTATTATTATCATCATCATCATCATCATTATTAATATTATTATTATTATTATTGTTGTTGTTGTTGTTGTTTTTGGCTCATATAAACCCAAAGAAAATGACTGGAAAGTCAGATTTTAATAAAAGCAAATACAGTATCTTTTTTTAGAAGCATTTAATACACTTTTAAACAAAAAAAATATTTGGTAGACTTAGCATTGCCATATATCATCACCATTCACATACACACAAATACACACACATAATCACAACCACAGAGACAGACGAAAAAAATGCACAAAGTTTCTTTAAAATTCATTGAACAGTGGACTATAGTGTTAACCTGTAGTTGTTGACTTTGCTGTTCTCAGAATTTCCTTGGAGAGTTTGAAGGTGATGCAGATGTCATTATTGCAAAACTCATTATAAACTCAATCATACTGTTGTTCAAACTTCCTAGAAGATCTTGTTGAATTTATCTTAGCATTGAAAATGATCTTTCTACTTCAGGCCCAATGCAGGGTGGTTTTACTATGCTTATGTATGTCATGAACTCCAAAAAGACTAATGTTGATATAGTATTTGCAATATATGCGAAGTATAAAATGCACCCCTTGCTGCATTGCTTCACAAAGGCAAACACCGTCAACCACGAGTTCTGAAGTTTAATTTTGCTGGGCTGACCTTGCTTATGGCTCATCCTTCCCTGAATCAGAGCTGAGTTTTGACATTTTGCTTTCAAAAATCATACTCCCACACTGCTCCTAACTGTATCATTCAAACTACTGAAATACTCACATTTTGAATTTTATGTATAAAGTAAAATCCGACTGCAGAGAAATGTTGCTGCTGATCATAAACTAGCCAATAATCTTTAATAAAGACAACTTATACATTCTTATTTCAGGCAACAAAGTTTTGTTTCTTCAATACCCATCTCTGATTAACATCAAATGAATTGGGTTTTTCCACTTGTGTACTATATATGAAAAGTAGTCTAATGGGCTGTCTTACAGCAATGCTAAAGGTACTAGCAAACACAAAATTGTCCTAGCTATTGTCAGTCAGTTAAAAATCTGTGGAATGGTGGTTGCGTATCTATGACTGCCTTTACCTTTTAATTGACTCTTGGACAGTCAGCTATATAATCTGCCCATTGGTGATAGTTTTGCAAATGAAGACTGTTTACTGTTTAACAGGCTACACATTACAGGCATATATCACGATGTCAAGAAAGCTCTCACTCTCTCCTTTTTTCATAATATTTACTGGAAATAATGTTTTTTATACATGACTATGTGGGGGGTTTGGGAGTAAAAATTCATGTTTTTTGTGTGACACATCATGACCTTGCAGGTATGCATATGGAGTTTTAAAAAATCCTTTTTAAGGATTTGTTTTTTCTTTTGGAATTACATATTTGTAGCTATATTTAATTTTTAAAAAATCAAAATGTTAGGAACTATAAGTCAGTATTTTTTTCATTAAAATGAAAGCCTTTCAGATATAATATGACACAGAATAAGTCAGCCCCAAAAATTTTAATTATTGTAGCGGTGTTTAAATAATGAATACCATTTGTCACTTGTCAGATTTTATTAAAAGTTTATGAGACCCCAGTAAAATGATAACTGCATGATTTCTTGAAATAATAGACAAACTTCTGGCATTTTCTTTGCATAAGATTCAGTGGTATAAATTTCATAATCTTTTGTTCATATTTATATTTATATTAGGGAAGGTAAGCAGGGTTTGACAAATGTTGAGTTGGCAACTTGTCCTGCAGGGCAAGTGACTTGGAACTTTTACTTGTCCTGCATCAATTTTACTCATCCTGTACATAATAATGAATCAGTTTAAAATGCCAGTTGTCCAATTGAAAAAGTGACTTGCCCTTCAGCCACCACTCGTAAATATAAGTGGACAAGTGGAATTTTTGAACCCAGTTAAGAGGTATATTTATGGTTAAGTTTAGTTCAAGAAATTAAAGCATGATTTATTCTTTGAATACATCTCTGCGTGTATATCAGTAGATTTCTCTAGCAACCTACATGACATGTAGGAAATTGTTCAATCAGTATACACATTAATATCAAACATGTTTTTTTCTGGTATCTACATTCAACAAATCCTGAAGGGGTCATTGAAGCCTGAGCCAGAAGTGCGAGAGTTTCAATGCATGCGAGGAATTCAGTGAACATTGATACCAGAAAAAACATGTCTGATTACTATTCATACATACAAATGAAAAAATCTTTGAAAACCTTTCCGATGCAACTTAAAGTTTCCCTTAAAAATAGTAATGGCACTGATCAGGTATGTTGGCTTTACTTAATCCATATCTGGGATGGTACACGTTTCTGATCAGCTGATGTAAACTATTGATGTGCATGAGCATCTCACAAGAGAGCTATCCTCATAGATCTGTTGTTAAATAACCACATTTGCAAATTGGTCAGCATAATATCTGTCAGGAATAAAGGAACTACCTGATGTTTGGCAGGTACATTCATGAAATTACACAGATTCCATATTGTATTTTGATTGATACAAATATGAGAATACACACTGGGTTATTATGGAGCAGATTAAGTGAAAATCCACTTTGTGTGAATCATTATTTCTATCGCTCCAAGTGACAATGATGTATTAGGGAAAGAGAACAAATTTTATTTCACTACTTGGAACATTTATTTCTTTTGTGCGACTGGAGAACATGATGGGATTCCATGTTTTCAGCCAATGCGTGATGCAGAATTCAGAGTCATTTGTTTTGTGTGCGGCCTGGAAAAAGGATCATTGTAACAAAATACGAGGACATCAGTGCTGTGTGAAAGCCAATGTTAATGCATGGATAGGGCCACATTCATACACCATGCAGAACAATGCTGCACATGCATTTTTATGTAAGAATTTGTGTTACAGATCAGAGGAGTTAGAAGAAGATGAAGAGGATGAGGTGGATGGGCTAGATATGCAAGGCCCACAAAGTCATAGATCACCTGGCCGTTCAAGCAGTAGAAGGCACATAAAGACTAAGAATGGTAAAAGAACTGTTAACATGACTCCACCTGACAGGCTGTTAAGAATAGCAGAGAAGAAAGCTGGGAGATATGCTGAAAAAGGAAAGGTATAATTATGCGACAATTTAAATCAGTTCAATTTCTATTAATTAATAGTTAAAATATTTTCTCTAAGCCCCACCCACCTCATTTGCATTGGAAAATCTGTAATAATCCTGCAGAATTTAAAAAATTTAACAGACTTGTTGCTCAAATACAAAGAAGTTAGTTTGGGTCTATATTTGATCAAAATCAAATAAAATATGTTTGAGTTATTGAAGCTCAGAGTTACTATATATTCTCTATAAAATGCACTGGCATGCTTACCGGTGTTAACTTACACTGTGCAAGCACTCATGCTATACATGTTAGTAGTCATCTTATTGCAGTGGTCGACCTGTCAATCAGCAGTTTTGCAATTTGCAAACAAACTATTAATCTGGCAAACAGCATATCCAGTTGGAAATATTTCTTGTGAAAAATATTTGTTTGCTGCACAAGTTTATTGCTGACTCGCCTATTCTTGAAACATTCCCCCCTCTCCCACTTGATGAGGCACCTTAAATTTGATCCTGGTCATCTTCCAGACAAGGAGACTAAATAAATTACTTTATTTTAATCCCCTTTGTTTAACACTCATTATATTTAATAATTTAGAGCTATACCACACTTTTCTAAGTTACAAATTAGTCAGTGCTACAATATTTTATGCTTTATTATCAGATAAAATATTTGCTTACACAGTCTGTTTAAGCAATAGATTTCACTGTCAATAAAGACTTTACTGCTGAGTGTGTGCTCATATAAAATAATACTGTCTTTAATTATATCCCATAAAATGTCCAGGTGACACATAAAGCAACAAGGAAAAATATATCATTTTTTATCAACTTTTGTTTGGTCATATAGGAAGGTTTTCATTTTTCCAAATATGAATTTAGATTAGGTTTTGTCAATAAATATTCAGAATAATAGATTATACAACACAAATTTAACATGAACAAATTCAAAGCTGTACTTTGAATTCATATATTTTCATGCCCATCAATGTTCATGGTTTTGCAAAAGGAGACACTTTCATAAGCACTTAAATCATGGATTAGGGAAGGGATTCTGTTATTTCTGTCGAAGGATTATTGTTCTTTGGATCTTAAAATTCATGGTTTGCAACAAAAACAAAATCCATGAAAATTGGTTCCCCACTAAAAATAGTGGATTCACAGAATATTTTTTAAACAAAATTACTATTAACTTTCTTGTACAACCTTATTTCTTGTCTGATTTCAGACAATATTTAAATCTTAAATTTTTTTTATCATATTTAGATTCTGTTGCAACTGTTAAATTACTATGGATTTTACAAAGTTTAGTAAATACTAAACTCTTACACATGTACATGTACAAAGTTGCAAAAGTTACATTTAAATTTCATAATATATTTTGTTATTTTTAATCCTGGAGCCACAGTGGTTCAGCGGTTGGCATGCCAGACTTTCCTCAAAAAGGGTACAGGTTCAACTCCTTCATCAGAGGAGTCAGGTGGTGTGTGCTTGGGCAAGGCACTTTATTCCAGTTGCCTTGACACTTAATAGCCAACTTGTGTAGCTGTGCTGTAAAATATCAAACCAAACCAAACCCTTATTTTTAAGCCCATTTCTTTATATAAAAAGGATTACGATGCTATTTAAGCTTAATCCAAGTTATTTTCCACAAAACAAATTGACCTATAGTTTTAATAAAATGCATTAAATGAATTGCCTTCCCTTAAACAATGCATAAGACATTTAAGAGGGTACATCTGTTGAAAAAGATTTCAGTCGATTTGGTTGTGGCAATAAAAGAGACCAAGTGGTTATAAATTTTGCAAAATCGGTGACAAAATATTTGTCAGTCCCAGGCCCAGCCTTGTATAGATTATAGGTAAATAGATAAATAGGTTTGATTACATTGTGGAACTATTATTAATGCCCCAAAGTAAAATTGTCATTTGCACTATTCACATGCTGGTGACAATGTATAGATATTGATGATTATTCCATTCAAATACAAATGTTAATTTGAAGAGGGCACTAACAATTATTAATTGGGCTAATGTCTACTAAGTTCCCAAAGGTACAACCCAGAACTCTTTGTATTTTTAACAGAATTGAGACTTAATGACTTAAAAAAGTAGAGTACATGATCATGCAGTGAAATTTATGATGTTTATCTTGATTCACCGTATGACTATAAACAAAGTTAAAAAATTAATCATGACATATATTTTGATTCTGTTTAGTATTTACAAATTCTCTCTTTTTGCAGGTTGACAAGTCAATCCAGGAGAGAATCCGGTGTTTGGCCCTGACGAGGATTGTGTATGGCAGTTTTCATTGGAAGATGGCACAGAGTCATGTCAGCCTTGCTGAGGCATACTTTGAACTTAAAGGTAGAAGAACTGCCAAACGATTTGTGAAAATAAAAATAAGTTATAGCAACAATATGATTATAACTAAATGAACCTGCATCTTTTATCTTTTTACATAATACTGTAGAATATAGATAATAAGCAAAATTACAATTAATTTTTAAATCAGTGAAGGTCATATGCCCTTATTTTTGGTATGTGCTTGTCAACACTGAAATATGTCATAGTACTAGTACTTCTGAAGTTTATACGTATGTGCTTATTGATGAAATGTTAGAGCATATTACATAAAAATGGTTTATTAAAGAAAGCAAGTAAAGGAAGGATAGGGATCAGGTAAATAGATTAATTGTCATGCTAGTCACATAATTAGCATCATAAAAGCTGTCTGAGTGTTAAATGTTGTATCTTAGAGGTACGTTATCTTTTACATATGCACCCTTAATTTTGCTTCAAAATACTTGAAGACCTCTATGCACTTATATTCCATATATGTTTATATTCACATATGCACTTATTCAGATTTTACAGTAAGTCAAATTGCAACTAGTTAGAAGTATACTCTGCGATGTCAGCTGTACTTTAACATTAAAATTGCATGTGTCAATTGAGTATGGTTTTATTTAAATATTTAAATTACTTTTTTGTTTGTACTTATTCTAAATTAAGCCATTTGGCAAATTGATTGTACAAGGTTGCCAATCATGCAAGATTTTCTTTGTGCATATAGTCGTTGGAACACTTACTAAGAGAATTACTTTGTCCTCAATTTCTTGTGAACATTTTGACTTGGCAAGCCATTTCCTAAATTGGTATATGTGTTTGATTGTTTTTGATGTGCCTAAATCCTGCATTATTTGAGATAAATACAAATGTGAGAAATTGGAATTGAGAATCAACTTTAGAGATGTGATTCATAACTTGAGGGCAAGGCTGAGGGACTGAATGGGGGTGCTGAGGGACTGAATGGGGGTGGTGAGGGATGTGCTGTTGATTACCTTAGAGTTGTTTTGTGAGAGGCTAATAACATCATACATGTAATCTATCATTGTCATGAAATGTTAGCATATATCACAGCTTTCTCCTAGCATTTTAGTACTGAGAGGCCTGCCTAGAGTCCCAGTGTTAACCATGTGACACTTTTCAAAATACAGGGATTCAAAGTACCAATTTTCGTCCATTTCTGTGAGTCTCGGACTATCCCTTGGGGTCAAAAACAAACCCCAATGTATAACAACAACAAAAAATGGACTATGAATTAATATTTTGTGGTTGGGGCTGTTTCAGAATAGAGGGGATATGGGGTTGGAATTGGATAGCACTTAATTTGGGCCCTGCTTGATGAAGTCAGCTGAGCCCTGTAGTAATCACATTGTCTATGAGTCGATCCATCCATCTGTTCGACTGTCTGTCCATCTGTCATCAGTTTAGATAACTTTACTGGTTATTTGATTTTTCCTAAATTTGGTATGAAGCTTTATATTGATAAGACTTTGAAAAGTTTCATTTTTAGCCTATGTCATCACTTAGAAGAGTTATGGTTTCTGATTGCACATTCTCCTGACTTAACTTTACCAAGAATATTTGGATTTCAACCAATTTTGCCCATTCAATGAGTCATGTCCCCTGATTACCTGTCCTCCTGACTGGTTTCTGCAGCATAACATTATCAAAGTTTGCTGGATTTCAAGCAAATTTGGCTTTATATTGATGATACCTTGAATAATTAGATTTCCAGTGTTCCGTTACATTTTTTACAGGAATTATGTGCACTGATTGTCCATCCTCCCTGATTTGGTTTCTGCAGCATAAATTTACCATGGTTTGTGAAATTTCAAACAAATTTGGCATGCAGCTTTATCTTGATGAGACCTAGAATAAGTTTGATTTTCAGTGTTCCACAACATTATTATACATGACTTGTGCCCCCTGATTGTGTGTCCTCCTGTCCTTGTATTCTGCAGCATAACTTTTCCAAGGATTGTGGGATTTCTATTGCTGTGCAGCTTTATATTGGAGATCCATGGAATGATTTCAGTTTCCAGCATTCCACAACAGCATTCAGAAGAGTTATTGCTCCTGATTTCCCATCCTCCTGACTCTTGTTTCAGCATGACTTTACTTAGGTTTTTTTGACTTCAACCAAATTTAGCATGCACATTTATTGTCCCTGTCACAGAAATAGTCTCCATCAATCCACCAAGCCTTATTGACCATGTGGAATACCTGAACATTTAAATAAACAACCATTTGCAACCCGTTTGTAGACCTAGCTACAAGGTCAGAACCTTGTTAATCACAAACAGCTTCCAGCTTAATAGTCTTTAGTCTTCAGCCAAAGATGAGTCTGGCAATGTTAACAAAATTTGCCATTGATTTCACCAACTGGTCATTATTTTGCCAGTTGGAACATATATTTTTGCCTCAACCCAGTTGATTGAATTAATACATTCTGCTTGGTATCTGATTCTTCGCAATATTTATTGCTAACACAATTTCATAAATGCGTAGTTATTTTGCCAGATGAATATTTTTTGTCTCAGAATGTGAAATTGGCAATCTACAGGCTGACCTCTGCTGACAGGGGTAGAAATAGTGGCACCTCACCTTGACCAAGGGCTCAACAGGATGTTTGTATTTTCTTACAGGTTATGCAGTACAAGCAGAGTATCATACACAGAATGCCATGGACATTATGTTGAACTCCGTCCACACCACAACCACTGAAACTGAGAAAGCCGATGTGTTCCGTGTATTATTTCAACTGAACTACACCCTAGGCAAGGCTCAGACCATGATGAAGAAATACACTGATGCTGACACAGCATTCTTAAAGGCTGACAGAGCATACCAAGCCTTAGCAAAGCTGTCATGTGTGACTGATGATGAATGTGACGAGATAGAAATTAAACTAACACACGTGATGGCCAGGTATGTTTGATTTCGTCTTTCTATGATAGAGTTCATTTTATTTATTAGATTTGTCCAATTTTAGTGTCATTAGCCCAACACCTTAGGAGAAATCAGCCTTCAGTTTCTCATTTTTTTCTAACCAAGGAGGTTTGCCAATTTTTCATAGAGGGTGCTACATTTGTGACATGTAACTAGCAGTTCCAGTTAATGCTGTTTTAGCACTGTAAGGTCTGTTGAACTCGACCATCGTGCAGTAACGTACTAAGGGTAAATGGTGCCCGGGGCAACGATGATGGCCCAAAGAGCCAGAATACGAGGCCCGAATTTTTATCAGCTGTTTTGGCGCCCCATGACCTCAGGCGCTTGAGGCAACTGCCCCATCCACACCCCCCTGTTAGTTTGCTACAACCATCGTGTGTGTGACAAAGAGAGAGAGACCACATGGTTATGCTAGTATTATAAGTACTTGTACGTGAGCTTGCTACATTTTCAGTTTGCAAATTGTCAGATATTTGGTTTTGTAAAATAACAAACATGATGTTAGGAATGAACAACTGTTATCCCAAATTACAAATAATTGATAATGTCTATGATCATTATTCATTATAAAATAAACGTGCCACATGCTGTGAAGGACATATGACTAGACAATTTAACTGTGTCAAATGGCACATTCTGTCTTTGAGCACCATTTTGACCAGGTTTGTAAATGCAATTTTACATCATAGGTCATGGACCTTGTTCACACTAACTTGTAAAGTACTCTATATACTTGCTTATAAGTTGATGTTTTTTTACTTAAAATTCGATTCATGCAGAGTATGGGTCATCTTATAAGCGCAACATTAAAAAAAAATATAAATCTTTGGGGTAATGTTGGAAACTCTAGATGTTTGCAGTACATAAAAATACTGTCAATTCATATATTTTTACGTTTTCATGCCACTATTCCTATGCAGTAATGTATATATGGTATGCACTGTGTTTATCTGTTTCATGACGGTATTCATTACACAATACATGTATCTACAGTTATTTGGATTTTAATAATTTGACAATATTACCGGTAAATTAAATACTACCTACCGTAAAATGAAGTGTCCATCAATGTTTACCGTGAGTGTTTACTAGTAAGTATATTGCTTCCATTTTCGTGCCAGTCCATGCAACCTGTATTTAATATTTGTGTTTTGCTGAATAAAGAATGTGCTTGATGCAGTCAAAGTTTTGATTTAATTTGTATTTTCCTTTTCCACAAGTCAAATTTCCCAAGTTTTCTGCCAGTATACGTGGGCCGATAAGCCTTTGGCTTGTAAAGGGACTCACTTCATTTTCAAGTTGACAATCCTTTTGATCGAGCCGCCAATCTAATACTTGTTCAGTGCCAAGTAGAGTTCTACAACTTCCTGTGTATATACTTTGACTTTAATTCCTTTGCTTGTAAAGACACCACACTTTGTTTTCCCACGTGACGACCCTTTGATCAAGCCATGAGTTTGATACTTTTTCAGTGCCAAGTAACAGAGGGTGGTTATTTGAACTCCCTGTGATCTTGCCGCACAATTGACATGTATTCAGTTGCAGCCTTTAATAGATTTCTGACTTTATGATCAAAGTGTTACTTACAGAGCCCAGGCTCAGTCTCTGCACTCTGCATAAGCACCTGCATATGACAGTAAAGCCGAGGAATCGTAGAGGGACGAGATTTACGATGACTAGACGACGACGATTTACAATGACTAGACGACGATGTAGGATTTCAGAACTTTATCAGACAATGAGGATTAATTCTTGGACTTTGTACCAGATGACATTAGATAGTGACATTTATAGGATACCGTGAATCACAAAAAAGTGGACTTAACTTTCATTGTTTATTTGTACGACATGTGGAATTAACATATTACGGGATATTGTGAATCGGATCATTCTGAACTTCTATTTTTATACCGGTATGTGACCTATAATTGAATTCGTGGAGATATCATATAAATGGATTTAAAATGTCAAGCATTATAGATTTCAATGGACTTTATTGCACAAAGATGGACAAATTATAAGTTGTCAATTTATTTGTGACATATTTCACTCAATAATATAATTGTATTTTACACTGGTTTTGTCTTTATTTTTCTTAACTATTGGCTTGTTTATATTTCCAATGTGCATTTCTGACTCACTAAGAAGTCACCCCTTCAGACGGATCTGACTTGCAAAGTACACCCCGACTTATAGGAGGGTCAAAGAGAAAATCACTTTTTGCAGCCCTAAAAAGGGTTGGGGGTCAACTTATAGTCGAGTCCACTTATAATCGAGTATATACGGTAAATAAAATAAACATAGCATTAATACTATTTGTATATTTCACACGTATAAATTAATGTATCTTTTTCCAATTTGTTTTTTAATCAGTTGTCTAAAGTAGATCTTGTATAGACTTTGTATAACCTATGTGTGAAGAAGAATTGATTTGCCACCTATAATAATAATGTAGAATTCTTGTGCATACATATGTTTATTTAATATTCATCTTCATAAATATAGTGTGCGAATATTTAGTATATACAAAAATATTTAAATGATCTGAGGAATATAGATTCATATAAAAATGTTTCAATCCCAACCATTATCACTAGCTAGATGTGCTGCTCTGACAACACTGGAAGAAAAAGGGAGTTACCATATATACTCATGTATAGGCTGAGTCCAAATGCAAACAACATAGACCCTGATCTGCCATCACATAATGCGCCGGCAGATCAGGGTCTATGTTGTTTGTTCTACTTATTTGTCCTTACAAACTGCATAGACCCAGATCTGCGAGCACATTATTCAATGGCAGATCTGGGTCTATGCAGTTTGCAGTTGGTATCGGATTATACATGAGTATATATGGTAATTCAGTTCTTCTTAGAGTACCTAGACAGAGCTAACATTGTGCAGTTTGTGCTAATTAAACATCGGCCTTTATCTTGATTATCTGATTAGCGAAAATTCTGAAAATTGGTACAACAGCTTAGAATTTAATGAAAATTGGTACTGTAGCTTAGAATTTAATGAAAATTGGTTCAACAGCTTTGAATTTAATGAAAATTGGTACTGTAGCTTAGAATTTAATGAAAATTTGTACAACAGCTTAGAATTTAATGAAAATTGGTACAACAGCTTAGAATTTAATGAAAATTGGTACAATAGCTTAGAATTTAATTAAAATTGGTACACTAGCTTTGAATTTAATAAAAATTGGTACAGTAGCTCAGAATTTAATGAAGATTAATATAGCAATAAGAAATTTGAATGTGGGATTTCCCCTTTAAATTTGCCAACCTTCATTGATTCAAGAAAATTATTAATTCATATCATCATGTTCCTAAATGATTAAATCATTTGTAAAAGTATTAACACAAAGTATAATTTACATGTAGTCTCAGTAATGTAATATTGCTACTCAGTTATACTGCTGTTTGATGGTAAAAATATCATGAATAGTTTTGCCTATACTTCCCAATATATTATTAATTATCATTTGGTACTATGAATTCATCCATCCATCCATTTTGAGAAGCTTGTTTGAATGACTGGGCAAACCCCACTCAATGTAGATTAACAAAATTCAGCATGCATATTTTTATGCATATGTAGATGACATGATTATACGGTGTTTAATCTAGAAATAAATAGATGGGCACCCTGCCCTGCCTCTTTAAAGGCCCATCCCTTTGCCCCCACTCGGTGCCCCACTACCCCTTTCAGTGTGCCCTGCTGTCTTCTTGAACAGCAAAATTAGAGTCTTTATAAAAAGTATGTCATTTTCTACATTCCTCATTAATTAAATTGGTTGTTTTAATTGTGATTCAACCTTAAATCACATTGTTAGTTGACAGTAAATCACATTCTACTAGGATTAAACAACAGGTGGCCAGTGTATGTCCTTGCTTGAGCTTAAATTTAAGATCAAATGATGTTACCGCAAGTGGTCTGTCTTGGAATTGTCTGTCTCGTTAAAGTCCCCAATGATGACTTAGCTTGTTATTTCTGCCACATTAAATAATAAGCGCAAAAAACCTGAATATTCCATTCATAAGCCATTTTTTAAAAAAACTATGCTATAAACATTACCATTTGACATCAGTTGTTTGAGGGATCTACACCTATGGGACAACAATACAGAGTGAAAACAGAGATGTTTCCAGATTGAAAATCAGAAAAAGAAAAGTTGCAGAGCACAATCATTCAGTAACTCCATTTTGGCAAACTACAGCTCCTCCAGGAAGTCATTTTTTTTACTCATTATTTCATTTAATTTCATTAAAAATTGATGTTGTCCCTAATTATCACTATCAGCCATATTACTTGATACATCATCCTGTGGTCAGCCTTGTTTTGAAATAGAATGAATAATTAATGAGAGGCTGTATCTATACTTGATTAGTACAATATGAAATATTTTGCATAAAAAAATATAACTTTCTGGGACTTTCATTTCTGCAGTGGGGTCATACATGTTTTACAAACACAAATCTAGTTTGATATGACATTATGATGTCAATAAATCATAGTATCAAATAATTATAATTTCAAATATGGCTACTGTTACTAAAAACAGGAAAACCTTAAAAGGAATTTTTCTTGAATACACAAACTTTGGATATGTGTGATTTTGATCTGTTAAACCAAATGAAATCATTTTTATGTAAACCTGTAGTGAGGGCCAGCATTCAAAATGCATTTGTGTGTAGCAGTATATCAATCAAGTATAGTGCACTAAATCTGAGGACCAGGTGATCCCCTTGTAACACATTTTCGTCATATGTCTCAATAAAACTGTAACCAGAGGGAATTTTTAAAAAATCTAGTATTTGATTCTAAATTAAGTGTACAGTTTTGGAGTTGATGTGCAGTACAAAAATGCACACATTTCTAGATATGATACTGTGTCATAGCAAAAAGGATGTGTTATAAATTCCTGTAAAATGTCACTTTTTGTGTTCATCAGGTTGTCATGGAGACAGAAGAAGTATGCTGTGACTGGGTCACAGTTGGATAAAGTCCTGGAACTAGCATCCAAAAGATATGGAGAAGACAGTGTCAAATTGATACCAATCTATCAGGAGTGTGGAAGAATATCCTTTCACTTTCAGTGTCCAACAAACCTTGTGCCTAGGGGCTACAAAAATGCTTGGGTTGGGCTACTATATTTTGAACCTGGGGAGCCCAATGGGCTTCCACGTGACCTTTTCTCCTTTTATTCTAGTTTGTTTGTTTTGCAAAACATAAAAATATTTCTCAACAGAAAATAATTACATATATGACTCATAAAAAAAGAAAAGAAAAGATTTGAAAGCTCTCATTTTCATATTATAAACCTTCCCAGAGCTACTTAATTTAAGTTGGGCTGGCAGATTCTTTACCTGGCCTGGTTTTTTATGAAACTTTCTCATTTTGAGTACGTACTGAAAAGTTTGCTCCTGTGAATTTTCTATAAAGTAAAATCTAAGGTCGGTATCTAAATGTTAAGCCCAAAATAAGCAGCTTGTTTGAAAATGAGGCTTAACTCAATTATCCTACTGCAGTTTACAAACAAGTAGCATGCAAAATTTGAGCTGATTTTTACTCACAGTAACCTGTTTGGGTACCAGTTTTGAAATTGATTGGACACTGAGATCACATATACACAGGAACTCTTTTTAAATTTACCCTTGGTATTGTCCTTGAGAAGGGCACATGCCTCCTATTTCCTCAGCTTGATATTGCAAATAATGTGTTGAAAATGCTATTAAACACCAACCAACTAACCCAATAAAACAAGTTATCTAAACTATGTAAAAAATGTTTTTGAGCTCAGAACAATGCTTTTTAACTGTGGATCTAGCAAGTAATACATTTTTGTTTTCAAAAATCCTTAATCCTTAAGATGGGAAAGTAATCATTTAATAATTGAAGAGAAGTTTCTATGTATGTGTATGTTTCTGCGGGTAAATACAGTACTCTCCCTTGCTATCACACTGTCCACAACAGAGATAAAAGTGGACTGGCTTATAGGCAATTTTGCCTTACATTGAGGTATTTTATGCATAATATTACTATTAAATAATGAAATAGGATCCATGACAACACCCACCTTATAAAATGGATGACCTTATACAGAGGACCTAATTGTGAAGGAATATTGTACATGCACTTTTGCCATTGTGTTAATTATACATATTTACTCACAAGCAATATAACAACTTATCTTGAAATATTGCTGATTGATATAATATATTTTGATAATCTTAAGTTGTATAATAGAAATTTAAAAAATAACACAGAACAAAATATTAAATAACACTGAATAAAGTAATAGATAGCATAGAATAAAGTAATAGATAACACAGAATA
Organism: Margaritifera margaritifera; assembly: GCA_029931535.1. Lineage (NCBI taxonomy): Eukaryota > Metazoa > Mollusca > Bivalvia > Unionida > Margaritiferidae > Margaritifera > Margaritifera margaritifera. The sequence goes on along the minus strand of JAQPZY010001501.1, from coordinate 2,690,870 downwards.
AAGTAATTGATAACACAGAACAAAGTAATAGATAACACAGAACAAAGTAATAGATAACACAGAATAAAGTAATAGATAGCATGGAACAAGTGATAGATAACACAGAACAAAGTAATAGATAAAATAGAACAAGAAATATCAGTTTGATAATTCCTTCTTCCTTAACACAACACTTAGAGCAAAGCAAAGGACGTCATGCAAACCACGAGAAAGTCATAGAAATGTTTTTACAGGCCCACTCCATAGCAGGAGCAAAGTAAGTGGTATTTTTCAGCGCACCAAGATATAATTCTTGTTGAATCTTTGTATTTTATGCTTGAAATGGAGCTAAGGAGTCAGGTGCAGTTTAACAGGTACTTCTGGCAGCAACTAAAATACAGAAAAAAAACCTTCAATAACCTCAACATCAATCACTCAGATGCTTAGTCTCACTCAGATGATTCACCCAGTCCTAGTCTGCAACCCCACAAATCTCAAAAGTACTAAAATGTCCAACAGAAAGTTTGGGTCCACAGCTATTCAAACTTTTACAGTTCTGTTATTATTGTTGACATATGCATCTCAGCTATAAATATAATCCCATTTCAAATTTATTTGTGATTTTAAGTTTAACTTAGATTTTTGAATACAAAATTATGGCAAACTCCCACCTCATCCCCACCCCACCCCCACCCCCTGTTTTTTGTCTCACATGTGAAGCATGGGTGAGACATAGATATCATGTGTCTGACATCAATGTTAAGTTTTTGCATTTAGCTAAGTTTCTCTGTCACTGTTGTATGTACATAGATATCATGTGTCTGACATCAGTGTTAAGTTTCTGCAGTTAGTTAAGTTTCTCTGTCACTGTTGTATGTACAGTTAATAATATTTTGGATTTAGGTAAGTTTCTCTGTCACTGTTGTATGTACAGTTAATAATATTTTGGATTTAGCTAAGTTTCTCTGTCACTGTTGTATGTACAGTTAATAAACTTGATGGCTGTTCTCATTGTGGAGGGTTCTGCTCATCACGGCTAGGCAAAAGGAGGTCAGTGTTTTTTTCATGCTCCAGTGACAGTGGTATTGCTGGGTATATTTAATATGTCTTTGCAGAGCAGGCAAGACATAGCATTGTGCAGAATGCTTTTATGACCAATATGTAGAAATACTGCCTGGTCATTTTGCAGTACAAGAATTATTTTGACCTTATATATGAATCATTTCAGTCAGATGTCTACTGAGTGAATTTTGCTCCAAATTATGAAATATTTCCTTGTCTTTCTGGATTTGAAAAATTGATGTGAATATCATTTTGCTTGATAGAAATTTTTCATGAAGAATAGTGAAGATATGATACTAAAATGAATGCACAAATTGTTTTCCCTTGGGGTAACCTTTTGATTTAAAACAGAAGTTTTGACCGAACTTAATTTTTCAGATTCTGTAGTTGAGGGCAATTCAAAAGAGAAAAAACTGAATAAGTTGTCCAATTTTTACAAATTTAATAGGATATGTTAATGTGAAAGACTTGTAGACTAAAATCAAAAGGTGTCCCAAATCTTTAAAGTATATTGGAGTATGCAAACTAACATTAGTAAAGCAACCATTTAAGGGGATTAGCTAGAGACTGTCATTGCATGCAGGTTGTCATTACATTGATTCAGGTAAATATGTGTTGGTTTATTTATAAATGGTACAGTAGTTCCCCTCTTAAACAGCCCCACTGACCAGCTGCCACCCTCTTTGTATAGCCAGAATCCCTTAGCACAGACAAATTTGTGTTAAAAAGTACCCCTCTAGGATGGCCACCCCTCTGATGCAGCCAGGTCAGCATATTACGTGCAAAAAGTGTAAAAGTTACCCCTCACAAGCAGATGCATATTGGGGTTTACAGATGGAAATCTCATGAATATTTGTTGATTATTAAATTGAACACACTGACATTTGTCCCAACATGTCCATAAAGTACCCAAGTTAAATCCATACAAAGAGTTAAATATCCTTACAGCTGTGTGTTCCTTAGAAGTAAGGTTTTGTCACTTTTATAATTAATGACTTTTATTGCCACCAATAATTATCATGATGACAAAACCTAACAGGTGAGAAGGACAGTATTATTGAGCTCAAGTCAGCGTGACATTTTGTCGCCATAAAGTCAAAATGGTATGTTAGCTCTCATAGCTTCTCTCTTAGATTACAAAATGTTTTGAAAGGGTACAAGACTATAACCAGTCAATCATGTGACAATCTCACTTCCTTTGTAAACACAGAGCATTTCATGTAATAGTTACAAATTAGCTTGACAGTGGTATTGTTGTAAGCAAAGGAATAAGTTATTGACACACTCAGCTTAGATTAAAAATTGAAAGCAATTCAACGAAACAAAAAGAGGGAGAGTCCTAAGATCATTGCTGAGAAATTTGATGTTAGAAAGATTCAGATATCATCAATTATACATTCTTCAGCAGTGGGAAAATGGAATGGACAGAGATAGATACAAACTATAATATTAGTACTAGGATGGAGAATGATAGTTACAGCCAAATGTTTGTACCCTGATTTTATGGATATGGTTTTTTAAAATGTTTTTGTATCATGGTTGATGATTACTCATCATTATTTTATATAATATTAATATAAGTTTTATCACATTGATTCCATAACATGCATGTGATTTTTTAATGAAAAAAAAAAATATTTGAAGAGTAATTGTGCCTTTCTTACTTTCTAATATGTAATTGTTAATTACAACTGTGTGATCCCCCTGAAAGGCCATCCTTTCATAAGACCACTTTCTTTCTGCAAAAAGGGCTGATTTTATAAGAGGGGGACCACTGTGCTACATGTACTACCTGACATTCATACATGGGTGACTGTAATATGCATATGAATGCAATAAAGCAGGTTTGACTGTTCGCAATTAAAGGCATATTCTGTTCAATTACAGATTTGTTACTATGACAAAATGGTCAGAAATGAATTTATATTGTAATGAGAGTTGACTGTATATTACATAAACACATGACATATTGTGTGTAATTTTTCTGTCAAATTTTTGTTTTACACCTTCATTTCCTGTAAATATTATTTGTCATTCAATTAATGATGATTTTTTTTTTTTAACAGTTATAAGGACAGTATAGAAATGGTTGACACGGCACTTGCTCTGGCTCAGGCATATTCCTGTACAGGAAAAGAGGAGGCAGAAAGTGAGAATTTTACCTCTACTTTCATTTTTTTGTCATTTTCTAGCTTGTAAAGTAAAGAAAAATATACTTTAGCACAATTGGGCTTTTGACTCCGACAGCTGTTTCCCAGAAACAAACATTCATGTTTCGTTTATCTTTTATTCTTTCTGGGGATTGTACTTTTAACTGGGAATATGTCAGAGGATAGAATGTAAACAGTAAGCATTGTAATAATCAAGAAAAATCACAAGAATCAAAAACCTGGGTTGGACAACTTTCCTTGGTTAAAAGAAGTAAATGGTTAATGGTTTAAAAGGTTTCATTGCCAGGAGTTCTAGATGCTTTTAGTGCATGATATTAAGTGCAGAGTCAAAACAGTTTTGACAAGTTTTAACAATCCTTCATGTGAAAAATATATTCAATAAATGAAGAGGAGTTTCTTAATGTTGTTTCTTCTAATTGCATAATTATGCTCTAATCAATAATCATCCAGGATTTTCATAATGGTGATTTTCTAGTTACATAGTCTTTATTACATTTTGCTTTTACACTAGTGTGAACCAGCCGATTGATCTAAGGTCCACTTGGGACTTTAAGCAGAAAAGAGAAATAAAAATTTATGACATAAGCTGTATTTTCATCTGCCATCTGCAAAATCAAGCCCCTCCATCATAAAATTTTATTCAACAATTTCAGTAATAATTAATAGTCAAGACTGGGAAGTCTTATTTCAAATACAAATGCAGGCTTTTGATTGGTTAGAATATTATTGAATAAGATTTGGAGTCAAGTAAAGTTTTACAATGGCAGGACCTATATTCAGACTAGACCTGTATTCTTTCAGGTTTATCATTCTTTTTCAATAGGCTTAAAAACATTTTCCTTCACCTTGGGAAAAATTCTTTTGTTTTCAATTTTTTTTTCATCTTGTTTTATAATTTCAGACTTGATCTTTTGAATCTGTTGTGACATTTATCTTTCAGGTTCAGCAGAGAAGTATCTTAATGAGTGTTTGGCTACATGCACCATTGTTCATGGCCCCGAGCACACCAAAACTCTGGAAGTTCAAGACGAGTTAGCACGTCTCTTCGTCAGGACGGGTAGGGAGGAGGTAATACCCTATAGAACTGTGTAAAGTATGTTGAAACCTTTTTTAAGCTGCCATGGACCTATCAACAACTCAATTAGATACTGTTTATCTATAAAACTAGTGGACTGCTAACCATTTAGGCCATGAGCTACATGACAGTTGATAAATAATTACCTCTTTACTGCTTGTTTGTACGAGTTCTCAATGACAGAACTCTGACAGTTGGATATTTCTGGCTATATAACATGTACAAATTCACCTTGCTATAACTTTTTATTTTTTGCCCAATTTTTAAAAATAATCAGTTGTAATTCAGTAATGCTGCTAAAGTATGTGCGCAAACTTTAACAACAAAATCTTTTTTTTTTTTAAAGAAGCATCTTTTTTTTTTTTAAAGAAGCGTATATGCTAATGAGGAGGTGGAGTATGATATATAGGCCAAATTTGGCTGTTGAGGTTAAGTTAGCTATGTAGATGAAATAAAGAAAATGCCAAATCAGACTCTGGGTAGAAAGAGCTTTTTTTTTTTAAGGGAGGTGACAGTTATGCATGGAGGGGGTGGCACTGTACTAATGAATTCATGGATTTTGTTGTTGTTGTTGCAGAATAAGAAATACAGTAAAGGCAGTATATTGTTAACAGTCAAGGGACTATATAATTCTGTCTGCTGTAAAGTGATTTATTAAAACTAGTACAGTATTTATAAAGTAAAATTTCTCTAAAAATCAGACATGGTTGCGACCAGAAATTTTGACTGTTTTGTGTGGGTGACCATTATAATGAGGCATAATTGGGACCAAAATATGTGGTAGTCTGTAGAGGAAACTGGATTTACAAATGGACATTTTAATGTAATAATAATAAATGGTGCTGTTTACCTGGCCATTCTTGGCCAATATCTGTCACAAACCGGTGTCTGTTATTGACGGTTTTACTGTAAGTTACTTATACAATTTATCTGAGAAAAACAAATCTACATTTTATTGTCATGATAGGACTAAATAATTACAAATATACAAAAGTCAGCAGCATTAAGCTAAAATAATTGTGTAAAAATTATTATTTTGTCAAATTTAAATGATTTTCCAATTTCCTATGATGTTGAATTTTCACAATCTCTGACTCAGTTGCCAATGTGGCCAAAAATGTATATGATACATGTTTTTTTTACACATGCTGCTGTATGAGGGAGAGATGAGGATGTGTGTGTGTGTGTGTGTGTGTGTAAGGGGGTATTAATTTGTTAATTGGATTTTTAGACTGTTCAAAAAATTTTCCTTTTTGCATTATTATGCATCCTATACTTCTTGCTGTTTTTTTAATGTTGATAACAAACTATCCAATAATTTTCTCATACTGGACAGCTCTTACAGTTGGACACTTGCAAATCATTTATTGCTACAGTGAACCCTACAGACACATCATTACCAAGATAGTCATAGTATTTACCATATATAATTGCTTATAGGTCAGATCCAACTGCGAGCAGCATAGACATTTGATCTGCCATTCCATTATGCTCTGGCAGATCAGCATCAATGTTGTTTGTTCTACTGATTACTCCTAACAAACTGCATTGACCCAGATCGGAGTTTATGCAGTTTGCAGTTAGATCTGACTTATAAGTGAGTATAAATGATACCTTTGCAAATCTTTCAGTCCCATGAGCTAGCTTCACAAGTTATAACGTAATTATATAAATTTTCCATAACATTTCATTTTTTTGTACCGAAAAGTTTGTTGTATTATTAGAAAATCAGGTTTGTATCAATGAAGTCTGATGATCATGTTTGAGAATTAAAACTATATGTGAAAAATGTGCAAAAAAGAGCAGAAATACTTCTGAAATAGGGGTAATTTTCTTAATATTCCAAGCAAGTAACACCTGAATAGGTACTGAACTCAACAGGTGACTCTGTGTACATGCTCATAAGTGGACATGAGATTGCAGACATATATTAGAATGAATAACAAGAAAAACTGCAAAATTTTGTGAACATTTATTACAGACTTTAGGGGGTGTACATTTACTTGTGGTGTTCCTGGACTGTATGTTCATTAACTGTTATCTATTCTACACCTGTGCTTTTCACAACTTGAATATATTTTTTTTTTTGTAATAGACATACATGTACATGTATATGTTTGAGCCACTAAAGAATAGAGTATTTGTTTTAGACATATTTGAACTTTTTCATTACAAAAGAAATAAAAATACAGATGAAATACAAAAGTAATTTTGTAATTTTACCTATATTTGCACTTATAAGTGCAAACATGATAAAGCTACAAATGTGACTTGATATTTATAATAAAGTTAAGACTTGAACAATCATTTTTCATACTGGGTTTGTGTATTTAATATGTTGAGTAAGTACAATAAAGACAATTTAAAAGCAAAGTTCAATTTTGATTTCTTTTCTCAAACGATTCAGCACTGAGTGATCTTGTACTACAAAACTATATAGCACTTTAAGGGGGTTAAATGTAATGATGACTAATTTTGCAGTGTACATGGTAACTCTTGAGATTTACAGCTCAATGCAGCACATATTGACCTAAATATTGTGGATATTTAAATTTGAAATTGAAGGAATGTGGTACCATATAAACTCGCGTATAATCCGATACCAACTGCAAACTGCATAGACCCAGATCTTCCATCGCATAATGCACCAGCAGATCTGGGTCTATGCAGTTTGTAAGGATTAATCAGTAGAACAAACAACATAGACCCTGATCTGCTGGCGCATTATGCGACGGCAGATCAGGTTCTATGTTGTTTGCATTTGAACTTGGCTTATACGTGAGTATATATGGTTTTTATTATATACTTTAGTGTGAAATATAGAAACTTATTGGCGAAATAATTTTCATAATTTTTCATTCCGATATTTTCGCATGTGAAAAATATATCCTTATATTTTCACTTGGGAAAATATAAGATTTCCCATCATGCCATGCGATGCTGGATTGTGTGTGCCGAGAGAAGGTGTACCTGCAGCAACAAAAATGAGAATTTTGTGAGCTAGAACAAATAAATAGAAACTGCATTACATTTCAGACATGGAAATTAATTTTTGCTGACAAAATTTGAGTCGACACCGTTCATGTCTCTATGAAGTTATTTCCCCTTACTTCCTTGACAACAGTGATAAACCCGCTGTGATGCATTGATGAATCGGACTTGCTTTGTGGTCAAATATGATCAAATAGTTTACAAAATGTCAAAAATATAATTTACTGCGACAGATTAGGTCAACCCAATCATACAGCTATCTTAAGTCACTGATATTTATATGACCAGCCTATGAAAGTGAGGTGAATTGACGAAAAAAGGGGTGGATTGGGGTTGAGTGTGGTGCTGAATAGTGAGTTTAATCTTCTAAGCTTCAATTCTGGAGAAACTTTGGTATATAATAAAAAGAAAATTTTCTTTTCCTGCGTTAATAACAGATATATTTCATCTTGTGGTACCAAAAACGGTATATTTTAACTCTTGGCTTCATCACTCATTAAAATATCACATTTTTTGTACCACACGATGAAATATATCCGGTATTAACATAGGAAAAGAAAATATCCTCTTTGTATTCTTTGTTAATTTCTATTTACTATTTTATTACCGCTGACAAAAGCAACATCTGAACAGGGACATTTCAATGTAAGGTACAATGAGCAAAGTAAGATGAAAAAGGGCAGAAAAAACTCTCTTTCTCTTTCATACAAAAACAAATGAACTATACATTCATTCATTTGGAATAAAATTATATCAGGTGATAATTTATTTGAATCACGGTGTGATGTAATAAAGGTGTGATAATGACAGGATACCAGTGTCTGTCGTAATTATCGGTTTCCTAACTTAGCATACTTAAAAAGTCACTGAGTTACAATGAACACTTTGAATTATTATTTACTCACAAGTGTTATTTAATGTTATACACATGTCTAAGCAAATTCAGACAATGTGTAATACTAGTTTATGATGCTTTTAGCACAATTGAATCTAATGTTATTCACATGTCTAAGCAAATTCAGACAATGTGTAATACTAGTTTATGATGCTTTTAGTCCAATTAAATCAAATGTGTGTGAAATTTATATTGATGATTAAAGTCCTCCTCAATGTTGGGTCCTTTATGTTTTTTTTATAAACATGATCACTGCCAACCAAATGATAATTAATTATTATGCACATTATTTTGTGGTAGTTTAAAAAGTAAATTTTAAAAAAAAATTAAATATTACATAAATTTTATGGTAATTATTATTTTGTACATTTTGGTCTTAGGTTCCCAAATTATAGGGACTAATGTATATGCTTTAGATGCAGTTTCCTCCATGTTTAATCCATTGACACTGGTTATCTCCCCTGAGTTGTTCTACCACCTGAACATACAGAAATAACTGGGTAAAGAAATTTTTTCAACTGCTAATAATATTGTACAGTTTTAAATAAATAATGCACATTAAATAAATCATTTTGTCTCATATAATTTTCTTACAAATTTATTTTGATTAAAGTGTAGTTTATTAGTTTTTATTTTGTACAAAAATATGAGCAGTTCCTATGTATGTATGTATTATGTATGTATGCATGTGTATATGTATGTACAGTTCAAACAGTAGCAAGTTTGAATATCAAGCACATGTATACTGAAAACCAAATAAAAACATTGATATCAATTTACAAAGCAGTACACATTACATTTGTTTTACATGTTCTGAGGTTTCTTATATGTTACGCATCCCCCTTCTATCAAACAGAATAGATTCATATCTGCCCTTATATAATGCTCCAGTAGTTCAGGGTCTACTCTGTTGGTTGTATCTATAATATGAGGTGGCTAGTGTATAATGCGCCAATAGTTCAGGGTCTACTCTGTTGGTTCTGTCTTTGATATGAGGTGGCTAGTGTATAATACTCCAGTAGTTCAGGGTCTACTCTGTTGGTTGTATCTATGATATGAGGTGACTAGTGTATAATGCGCAGTAGTTCAGGGTCTACTCTGTTGGTTGTATCTATGATATGAGGTGACTAGTGTATAATGTGCCAGTAGTTCAGGGTCTACTCTGTTGGTTGTATCTATAATATGAGGTGGCTAGTGTATAATGCACCAGTAGTTCAGGGTCTACTCTGTTGGTTCTATCTATAATATGAGGTGACTAGTGTATAATGCACCAGTAGTTCAGGGTCACTCTGTTGGTTCTATCTATGATATGAGGTGACTAGTGTAGACCATGATCTGCTATTTCATCATGCAACAACAGATATGAATCTTAGCTGAGGATAACTTGGCACTTACTGCCAATCTTTATCTGCTTCATTGTTGTGTTCAGCATTCATACTAAGGCCCATGATCGTATATACCTTGCGGGATTAATAGATTGCTCAGATCAGGAAGTTTTTTATGGGGAAGAGTTGTTGATATGACATGTACCACCAAGAAACTCTGATTATTTATTTTCTTTAGTCTTTTCTTAGCACATTTTCCAAATAAGGAGGCTTGAATGTTGATTAATGTACCTTGCAAGACTTGCACATGGTATACAGTTACAAAATTCAGCAGACAGAATAAATATAGCTCGACTCACTGGATTATCTAGCTGCTTAAGTGCAAATAAAGGAATTATGACATCATCATACTGCAGGTGGGCTGAGAAATGACTGAAAGGAACTATGACATCTTCATACTGCAGGTGGACTGAAAAATAGCTGAAAATCTGAACTGCGAATTTCTTGGTAATGCACATTATTGTAATGATTCTATTCTAAGATTTTATAACATGATGTACATTAGCAATAATTCCAAATGTCCAAATCAGAAAGTAAAAGATCAGTATTAAGGCATCCTCAGTTAATCAGATTAGAGCCTATGCTACTTGCAGTTCAATTCAAATTATATATAGGTCAGTACAACATGTTAATTGTTCTTGTACAATTTTCTGTTGCAGGAGGCACTTGGTATGTTGAGATCCAGTCTTGCCCCAAAATCAGAAGTGTTTGGGGACTATTCAGAAGTTGTATCTGATACTTACAAACTGATTGGGTCAATCTACTTAGCACAGGGGAATATTGAAAAGTCTCTAAGAACTTATAAAAAGGTAACTATTGATACTATTATACAGACAGACAGATAGGCACCTACTTAGAAATTAGGGCACAATATACTTCCAATTTATGGTATAATGAAAAATAAAAATTCTACATTGAATCAAAGGGTGGTTCCAGTAAAATATAATTGTGATCCAGGGAAGGCACTTTTAATGTGAAGTAGTCACTCATAGATGCAATTCCAAATTTCATATCATTTCCATATGAACTCTTGAGTAAACAGTACCCTGGCATATAATTTTAATAAAGTGCCTTCCCTTGGTACTATGAGTGTTTAAATGAAACAGCCCCAACTGTTGGAATGGATGAAAAGCATATTTTTCACACACAGGGGTACTTTTCCATACACTATTATACTTAGTTTGCATGTACATTTACACTTCATCCAAAATGATTGAATTGCATTTTAGTCATAAATTTATATGTAAAGGTCTTTGGCAATCATTGTATATTTAATATTTCTATCTGAAACTTACCTTTTGCATGTTTCTGTGTTTATCTTCTATCAAATCCCTAATCATATTTACTTTCATATTTGTTATGCCACTACCATGTCTATGGAGGGAACATATAGTGTCTTGTTTTTGGCAGTTATAAGCTCCATGGAAACTGTAGATTGGTGTAAACAATATAACCCATTTAACTCATTTGTTCTTTAAGGGAGAAAAGAAAAGGAGAAGAAAGAGGAAATAAAGCACATGTCAAATCTGAAGTTTAATTTTTTTTACATTTTTTTGGTTGTTTTTTCTCTCAATAATACAACATTGGATTTAACATTGTTTTATACATCTTCTTTTATTCCAGAATCAAAAGCTGCTCAGGTTTAAGGTTGTTTTTGTTTTTTTTTCTTGTCTTTTTTTTTTACAGTGCCTTAACATAGAGACTCATGTGCTAGGAAAGAATCACAGGAAAACTAAAGATACAGAGAAAACTATAGATATACTTATAGCGTGAGTATTATTAGATAGAGACAGTAGCTGTAACTTGAATTTGAACCAATTGGCAGTGTGTTCAGTATTGACTTATTGACTATTCTCCCCCCACTCATATGCATATCAACATCTTTAAAATTGAAGATATTTTGTTAGGACAATTTGGATACTTCAACAGAACTGCTAAGTTGCTACTGAAAATTTTGTCATAATCAGAAGAAAAATAGAAAAGTTATGGCAAGGTCAATTGGCACATGTTATATAGACTGAAATGTCCAGGTTTCAGACAGAGTAGTCACAAGGACTCAAACAAACAAGCAGGATAGAGTCAATTGCATAATAACTATCACAAGGATTCCGACAAACAAGCAGGATAGGAGTAATTGCATAATTATCACCAGGACTCAGACAAACAAGCAGTACAGGTGGTTGCATAATAACTATCACAAGGACTCGGACAAACAAGCAGGACAGAGGCAATTGCATAATAACTCACAGTTAGCTCACATATAACTGGTCAGAGGTCCACTGGGATCACCGATAAACTGTAATTCATTTACAGTTGTCAGTAGGTCAGTTGGAAATCATGTCTTATTAAAATCTGATTAACAAGGCAGCTTTCAAGAAACAAGATCACTTTTGCAAAGAACTTGCAGTTGTACACAGAAAAGCAGTCATAATTAAACTAACTATCAATCCAAGGACTTATAATTAAGCCAGAATCTCTCACTTTTGAATAATATATGATGTGTCACCAACAAGAGATTCATATCCATACTATCGTAGATTTCTCCTTGAAATACATTATTTGATCACATTAATATTAGGATAACTTTCTCTGCTATGTCTGAATCAAGCCCTCCCTGGTAGACAAAAAAACGTCTTTCTGTCTATATATATACATCATATAGACAAAGGGAAGCAACTCTTACAGGTTAACTCCCCTATCTACGCATTAGGTGACTACTGTTATAACCATGTGTAACCAGTTTTCAAGTTCGGTTTTCAAGTTTGCTTAATACTGTAAACATGAACCTTCAGGAATCCAATTTATTCTGTATTTAAATTCAACCATCCACTTTTTTATTTCAGTGGTATAGTAAGTAAAAATGTTGTTTTATATAGTGCTTACAACATTTTTGTGAATTCTGGTGAATTGATTTATATTTTTGCAGTTATCATACCATTCAATATTTTGATTTAAGGTCGTGGAGGATGGACACTGGATATGTCTACATATACGATTTCTTGTTGGCACACACTTGGTCCAACAATTTGAAGAAGCAGCTCAAGAGCACAAAAATGAGCAGACTCCAATACATACGAGCAAGAATTTTAAACATACACTGAATCATTGATGAGTCTCATTGGGGATGTTGAGATACCCTCTCCAACCTCCCATAAAGATGCAAAAACAGTGCCAGAACATACTGTATCCATAAATACAGTAGAATTGTTGATTAGTTTCATGGGTGATGTCGAGATGGTCTCTCCACCCCTACCCCCATGAAGATGCAGAAACAGCGGCAAAATATGCTGTATCCATGAATACAGTAGAATTCACAGGTGATTCCAGTAAAGTATTGGAATCGTGTTCAATCAATTTGACTCAAAAGGATTTGTCATTGACATGTTGAATAGTAGAAATGACAATTATACATTGCGATCCCACTGGGAATAAGCCTAGGACTCACCAACAAGGCGTTAAGACCCACAAGCAAATAGGACTATGTCCATGAGGTGTGAGGGCTTGCAATCAAATATCAGCCCACCTATGAGGCATGAGGGTTTACAGCCAAACTTGTCCCCTGCCTGTGAGGCATGAGCATGTACAAGTATCATTTACCTCATCCATGCTTGGATATATTAAGAAACAAGCCGGACGTAAAGGTTTGCAATTTGACCAAATATGGCTGGCTGGCTGAACCAACCAAACTTTACCAGCCAGCTGGACCACAAGGCATATATTATCTTTGTACACCATTCTGACTGCCAACCAACTGGTCCAGCCATATGAATGATTACAGTGGTCAGGAGTCTGTAATCTCTGACTGGCAAGGTGGCTAGCCATCCACACAGCTAGCTGGCCAGCTGACTGATCAACCAGACCAACCATTTCTATGAAATTCATAACAAACTGGCATTACTTATGGAGCTGTCCAACAGAGCCAAATTGGCCCCTACAGACCGGCATTCTATAGTGCGATCCCTACTGATGGCATATCCGATAGGCAAAATTATGATGCATGCTGATAATACTTTGTCATCATTACCATATCGAAATATGGAAGACTGTATCCCCAGACTCAGGATGTATAGGAGGTGGACAATCCCCACATCAATGAAAGGGATGGAACAGAAATGCAAGAACATGCTGATCTGACAATGGAATGGACAGAATTTAGTTTAAGGCAGCGATAGAGGAAATCTATAGAATTTTTTCTCCGTCAGAATGCCCTTCTCCACCTTAAGTCCATTCTACATGCAAGGTCAATGCCTTTGTGGATGTATATGATGATGATGACAGTTCATCATTCAGAATCTTGCTACAATTGTTAAAGATTGCAAAATTACCGGTCATCTCTTGGAGCATTCGCGATATTTTTCAGCGCAAGCTCCTATCTCTGCACAACCCTATTCGGGAACTTACAAGAGAATGGACAATTGTTGCCAGAGAAATCGCAGAGGCGATTCTCAACAATAGCAGGTTTTTTCTCTTGGCCAAGTGAATTATAGGTGGTCATATGCCCCTTTTTTTGCAGGCAGGCAGGGAGGAGAGAGAGAAACACACATTCTTCTTCCCCGGGCCATCCGCCAATCATCAGTAACTAGACGTGTCAGAGTGTCTCCAGATTTTGTTGTCTGACCTCCCTCCAGTTACTCCCATGAAGGTGATGTTCTACAGAAGACAATCTAGTTTTATTTGTAAATGGCATTTCAAGTACATTCGTCTTTTATAGATGGCAAGTACATTCTTCTTTCAGTGTGATGCAATCAGTCTTGACATGTCCAACATGTACTTCCATATACTGATTCATATGGCATCACAAAAATATCTTATCTTCGCATACTGGGTGGTAGTATACCATTTCCACACCTTTCCATTCGGCCCCAGTCTAAGCCATTGGGCCTTCACTAAGAGTTCAGGACATCTGCCGCAAAGACAGCAATGTTCCTGAACAACACACTACAAAAACATTCAGTAAGTTTGGTTTTGGTTCACAACATGAACAACCTTACTTCCCTCATTATGTGGTGGATAATCAGTGTGGAGAAGTCACACCTTACAACTTATGATAATGCTATCTTCAACATGCAGAGTGAGTGTGCTATATACAATATCCGTATATCTGAACTACATGCAGTTCTGTTCTGATGATTCGGTCATTCTAATGACACAATCTGGTTTCCTTTCTAAGAACATGTTGCCATCACTAGTCAGCTATCAAATAACTATTCATTCCCTCTCCTCGTTCGATCTGTCAAGAGAAGCAAAGCTGTAGGACCCTGTACATGGCATCAGATGCTATCTGAAATGCACAGATAATATCTGGAGCAGCTGTAAAAGACTATTCCTACCGCTGAAGGTGGGAAAGCAAAACATAACCCCACAAACACTGTCCACTTGGCTAAAGGGAGGTATTTAAATCAATGTACTGTGAACTCTCACAGGATCAGGTATGACTAATGAAGATTTGAGCTCAAGAAATACAAGCAACTTCCATGAGCCTGACCTCGAACATTATGTCCATGAGCCTGGCCTCAAACATAATGTCTCAATTTGGGACATAGTTAAGTCAGCTGACTGACACGCCCAGTCTACCTTCTCTTAGATTAGCTTCCATTTGTGTGACATGGGGCCTTGCTAAGGAGAGAACTGAATCTCATTGAGCTAGTGGTAGCTGCATATACAGTGATCATGCCCCATTCTTGAAAGCACAGCCTTACGCCCAGGCCTGAAATTTGACACTTTTGCTGGATTCGTCTGGAAAACTTCTGATGGTAAGATAATAATTAATAGTGGAATCCCACAGGGATCTCCCTCGCACATGTATAAACATATTGTCTTTTGTTGTGCTAAGTTAATGTTAGGAGAAGCTCATCCTTTTAGACGAGCAATCATGCTCCTACTGGGTGACAGGGCAGAGGTAAGATGCTCAGCATTCTCTCCTCCTCTTACCTATTCTCCTAATATTCATGTGATCAGGTAATATATTTTATGGAGAAAACAAATTTCTTAGTAAATTATGTTTCTCTGGTAATACTTACCTAATCACATTACTAAAAATCCCATCCACCCTTCCCCGCAATGCGAGCATCCTATTATAGGTTTTGCTCAATTGAAAATTGGTTACATACAGGTATAATGGTAGCCACCTTTCAAGTAGAAAAGGGAGTTAACCTGTAAGAGTTGCTCCCTTTGTCTATATGATATATAGACAGAAAGACGTTTTCTCGTCTTTCAGGGAGGGCTGGATTCGGAGGTAGCAGAAAAAGTTATCCAAATGTTAATGTGATCAGGTAAGTATTACTGGAGAAACATAATTTACTATAAAAAAATGTGCTTTATCATTCTTGCTAATAAATCTCACCTTTTTTTTTTAGAGCACAATAAAAAGATTCTAAGCGTTTCATTTCAGGCTATTTGCAAGAGCTAAGAACCACATATAGTACTTATCTTCTGATGTTACATAAATTACATCATGAATGAATGAACAAAATGACGTAGAAAACCACTGAGAATTAATTTTATAGAGAGGGAATACTGCATGAGGATAGAATGTCTTAAACCTTTCCTATCAGTTGTCCCCACCTTGAATATTTGTGTAAAAATTAAAAATCAAGTCAGTCTCAAAAGTCAGTCTATCTTAAAAGTAATCCATCATGTCTTAAACTGTCAGTCAGTGCTCAAAATTTGTTGCTGAGTATATTTCATTATTACTTTGTATTCATGTACACTTACATTTGGAGAGATTTATATGTATATAATTGAGATGTAGTCATGTACACATACATTTGGAGAGATTTGTGTTTATAATTTGAGATACAGCCATGTATGCATACATTTGGAGAGATTTATATGTTAATATTTGAGACACAGTCATGTATGCATACATTTGAAGAGATTTATGTGTTTTTTTTATAACTGAGATGCAGTCCTGTATGCATACATTTGAAGAGATTTATGTGTTTATAACTGAGATACAGTCATGTATGTATACATTTGAAGAGATTTATGTGTTTTTTTATAACTGAGATACAGTCATGTATGCATACATTTGTAGAGATTTATGTGTTTTTTTTATAACTGAGATGCAGTCCTGTATGCATACATTTGTAGAGATTTATGTGTTTATAACTGAAATACAGTCATGTATGCATACATTTGTAGAGATGTATGTGTTTATAACTGAGATACAGTCATGTATGCATACATTTGTAGAGATTTATGTGTTTATAACTGAGATACAGTCATGTATGCATACATTTGTTTTATGTGGGGTTTTTTATAACTGCGATACAGTCATGTATGCGTACATTTGTAGAGATTTATGTGTTTTTTTTATAACTGCGATACAGTCATGTATGCATACATTTGTAGAGATTTATGTGTTTATAATTGAGATGCAGTCCTGTATGCATACATTCGGAGAGATTTGTTTTTTTTTTGTTATAACTGAGATGCAGTCATGCATAGATTTGAAGAGATTTATGTGTTTATAACTGAGATACAGTCATGTACACATACATTTGGAGAGATTTGTGTTTTCTTTATAACTGAGATACAGTCATGTATGCATACATTTGGAGAGATTTATGTGTTTATAATTGAGATACAGATACTCTAGACTTTCATCTGTGAAAAATCCAATTATAAAATCTTATGTAAATTTAGGTAGAATGTATATATTTTCTATTACTTCATGATTTCCATGTGAGATGCATTCTCAGTGGCTGACACATCATGCGCTTTGTGATAATTCATGGTATTGCTCTGTGATGATGTAATATATATGCAGTTGAAATGGCATTTTTACTTTTCTGAATAAAGCTAAATTTCAAATTTTTGCATTAAATCAAGTACGAAAAAATTATATGCCTTTTTTGAGGTGAATATGAAGTTTTATAAGCCAGTAAAATTATCATATTGACCTAATCATATTGACCTCAATATATTGACCTCATCATATTAACCGCATCATATTGACCTCTGTTTCTCATCAATCGAATATGAGGTTGACTTGTTCATAAAACTTCATATGCAACTCAACAATGGTCATAATTATTTAATATCACTAAATACAATATTACAATTGTTAAAAATTCTTCTAAACTGTTGTTATGTGCATCACCTGTTTTACTTACATCTCCTAGATTGGACATCAACCTATATTGTAATTGCACAAAAGCCTGTCTGAAAAGTTAGCCTACATCATTAAATAAGCCATTCCAAGCATGAAGGTACTTGTTGATGAAAGTATACAATTTCCATCTATTTGATCATTGTAAAATACTTTACAAAATATTTGCTTGATTTTATGATTTGTAAAGCCATAATCATAACATCACGGATTGCATTGTCACATGGTTCATGACTTAACAAGCTTGATATTACATTTATGCTTGAGGTGGTTCAGATAAGCCAAACAGGATTTATTAATCACAGATGTAAGCCAAGATTGATTGCTAAGGTTTTAGGGTAATCGACCCATATTCACTGAAGAAAAAAAAAGTCTCTGTAATTATACATTTCAGGAGTCCCGCTGTTTCCAGCAAGTTTGTTCTCAACAATGAAGATGAGTTAAAAAAGCGGCCAAGATTCAATGCCATTGTGAATAGAAGTCAGCCAGTTGGTGGTTTCAAGTCTCAGTGATGGACATAAAAGAGGCACATTCTGCTGTAGAACTCCTGTTTGCTTTTGTATACCTTGTCCAGCACTTTAGAACAGAAACTGGTTCAGAAAGGAAAGTTTTCTGAATTTGTAGTTCACTCACCCTTTGAACAATGGTACATCTTGTACAAGGGCCTTCCAATGAGTTAACACACCAGCATCTAAAGAGTAATTGTCATGTACAGTACATACTGTAGCAGAAATTGTGGCATTTTCATTAGGCACCCACATATTGGAGGTGACCTTGTAGCAGAAGAATTGTAATAGTGTATCAGTTGTGCTGGCCAAAAAAACTACTGTCTATACTCACGTATATTTCCAGGTCCAAATGCAAACAACATAGACCCAGATCTGCCCGCACATTATGCGACGGCAGATCTGGGTCTATGCAGTTTGCAGTTGGTATCGGCTTATACACGAGTATGTACGGTAAGAGGCTGCACAGCTTTTCTCAAGTAGACATTACATTTTACATTTTACTGTCGTACTTTGAACATTTTCTTTCTAAATACTATCAATTTATTTTTGCATGCATCAATGTTGTAATTTTGCAAACAATGACATTTTTGTCATTACATAAGTTTGTGGATTGGGGGAATGTGCCCTATTGTTTTCACAGTATGACCATTGTTGGTTCTTTAAAGGTGAGGTGATTAGTAACCATGAAATCCAAGATAATTGATACCATACAGAATCTAAGTATTTAGAGTACTGATGGCTGAAAGGGCTGAATGACACTAATTGACATAAAATCACATGGAAAAACAACTCCATAGATATTTGTTTTTCATTATATTTACCATCACAAACATATTGCTTCAAATAATCTTTATAATATTGTTCTAAATATTGTTTTCTTGATGTCACTAGAGAATTTTATAATAATGTTTGAAACATTTTTTTTGGGAATTATTGTGGTCATTTCAATATAGAAGCATTTGCTAATATTGAAAGTATTTCCATCAGGTGAACAATATATAAGAGAAATAACTACTATTCGGTCTATCCAGGTACATAAGTAAGTTGCCTCCCTTGACATTTACAGCTGACCTGACAGGTTAGTGGATCAATACTTTGTTACTAATTTTTGTAAGACCATGAAGTTTGTTACTGTTATTAGTAATACAAACTATATTTGGTAAAAAAGAATGGACACTATGCTTTTGACATGGAGGAATTGAAATATCTTCAAGCCAAAGTAAGGAATACACAGTAGATAGGTTGTAGGCTTACTTGTTACATGTAGAAATATCTGGCCTCATATTCTTAACATTTTCTGAGGATAAAACTTATATTCAAGCTCAGTTCTGAAAATTTTGACAGTTTGTAATAAATTTTAGATAATTTTAAGTAATTTATGACCTGTATCATGTTTCTGTAGCATTTGTAACATATAATCAAAACATGAACAGTTTTGCATTTAAATTTGTATTGTAGGTTTTGTCATGATATCAGTTGTGTTCCATTGATAGTGTGTAACTACAATGCATTTGTGGTGCATCAAGTGACACAGATTGTAAGATTGTAATGTACAAACGTGTAACATCACTAAAAAATCACTACAGAGAAATGTTAAAAATGCATGAACTTTTTTTCATGGAGAAAATTTTTTATTTGCAATTCTTGAAATGTAATTTTTTTTTATCCGCAATGTATATCTCTTCATTTAGTTTAATATTATTTACTTTATAATGGTCTTAGTTTTATATCATATTTTATGTAGATTTTTATAAAAGCATACAATTTATAACATCTTTAGCCAGGATATACCATTGCAGGACTTGTGCAAAATTGTGCAAAAACAGACAAGTCCTGCAGTCAAAAAACTATGACTTGTATTGTACTTTTAATCTGATACAGATGTAGTAACCACTCATTAAATGTCTAAATTGCTCAAAGATTGTTTTGGAAATATAAACAATATCCATCAAGAGATTTTTTTCCAATTCCACCAGTAGCTATGCTCAGCCTAACTGTTACCCCACCCCACCCCCATTCTTTTAATCCCATATATATATAGTGAAACTTGAGATTTTCCATAAATAATCATGTACTAAGTAAATCCCATAATATTTCTTGTGGAGAATAAGCTTGGTATGCTATCAAATTCTAAAAACCTCATTGAAAATATGAAAAAAATTAAAGTAGTGTATTGAGGTTTTATTTACTTTTTTGACTACAAGAAAAATCTGTACTCTGCAGTTTTAATAAGTCACATGTTTGCAGTCACATTATATGAGCCAGACATAGCACCATTTGCATTTGCAAAGGCATCAAACTTTCGACAAGAGCCAAATATGAAACAACAGTATACTGTTGTATCATTTATTTTTGTGGGGCTCAATTTTCGTAGTGTTGTAAAGAAAGACCTTTTTGTGTGTACTTAAATTTGTGGTTTTGCCTGTCAAATACCCAAAATAAAGAATAAAAAAGAATAAAACTATCCCAATGCAAATGGCAGTCACTTGAATGTTTAAAACAATGCTACCACATGTATGAGCACAAATCAAAGACCTGACAAAAGTTCACTACTTACACCGTGTTTTTTGTCCAAGTGAATAACATCAATGGAAGCCAACACAGCCAACAACACTAAAACAATTTTAACACCTCTATGAACACAAATAAAACTTATGTCAAGGTCAATCACTTACACCGTGTTTCCGTTTGAGTGCTCAACATCAAAGGAAACCGATGGAGGCAACAACACTAATCCAATTGGTTATTACAGTACATATGTATGATCTGTTACTCAAACAAACTGTCCATAAAGTGATCAATACACATAACCGGCTGCCCCCTTGCTCACTGCAATCAGCGGGCAGTGGCAATATTTGATGTGTTTAGAACCCACCAAAGTGCGAAGATATAAACTAAATTGACAGGCATTGGAAT
Organism: Margaritifera margaritifera; assembly: GCA_029931535.1. Taxonomy (NCBI): domain Eukaryota; kingdom Metazoa; phylum Mollusca; class Bivalvia; order Unionida; family Margaritiferidae; genus Margaritifera; species Margaritifera margaritifera. Next base: position 2,669,774 of record JAQPZY010001501.1, on the reverse strand, counting down.
GACTCCTTTGTTTGTGACTGCCTCATGTACAGACCGACTTCAACTATTAGACTTGACAATAAATAAAGAGTACAAAGAAGAATTAAAATCGCACTTCCACAACTGGTATGCTAGACAGGTCATGCCTCAATCACTGAAAAGGAAGATGTTACTAGTGTATTTGTGAACCTTGCAACATCATTAATCAAACCAAGTCACACTGAATGGATAATTGCAGCTCATGCGGCAATGAGTGAAAGATCAGGCCTATTATCAGTGGTTTTGTGAAAGCTGGACTTCTTTAATTCTGCAATTTGCCTGACAAGCATGTATGTATACCATGAGATTTGATTGACACAATGTTGATACAGTGGCTTTATCCAAAAATCATTGAAGTGTGAGCTTGAATACCCAGCTGTAATTAGTGTATATACATAGTGTTTCATTAATAATAGTGCTTGAAGCAATACTTCTGGTATTTTACAGGTTTGTTGTCCTTTTGGATTAAAAATGCATGGATAAAATGAAATGTGCTCTCAGGAGGATTTAAATTTTTCAACAATAATTGTTCTCGAATGAAGGATCGATTTGAATAAGTATTAAATTTAATTTTCAGATACTAGTATTTTGTATCATTCTTTCTTTCATTTTCAGTATTACTAGTGTTTGAATACCTTATGCATTTTCTTGTTTCTCTCTATCCTTACTTATCTCACAAATCGATTTAAGGCAGTGAGTGAAACTTACAGCTATCAGATACCTGATCGCTAACGTGCACATTGAAACAATATAAAATGCTTTATAATTCTTTTTTCAAAGGGTTCAAATAAAATAAACTCATGTAGAAGCTAATAATTTTATTTCCAGATTACAGTATTGACGTTGATTTATCAAATACTTGTAGCTTTGTTAATCTCTAGGAACAAAACACAGTAAGAAAATGGGGGGGGGGGTCATCATCATTTGAGGTTAATTTTTCATTGGGTATTTAAATTTGTGGTTAAGGGCAACAACAGAAACCATGAAAATTAGTCCCCATGAACATTTCTGATACTACAGTAACTAATTTCTTTGCCTCAGTATCATGCTTAGACCTTGAAGGCAATCAAATTACTGCAGATATGATGACTTTGGTGAACAAGCCAGTAAAACCCACAGAAGTAAAGACAAAAGTTCAACAGAAAGTGAAACAGATGATGAAGAATTGGATCCAAAACAATGGAAAAAAAAGAAGAAAAACATTCACACCACCTCAAGATATCACTTGAAAGCTGAAACTTTGGAAAGAAAGATGACTGTAATGTTGAAGGGGTATACAATTGAAGACTTTAACTTCTCCTGCACTGTTAGGATATGGTCAGAGTCATTAAATAGGAGAATCTTAAAGAATTTAATTTATTTGGTGTTTCATTCAGATAGCAGGCAAAATAAACCAAGTAAATGATATTTCATTTGAGTATGAGGTTGGCCCATTATGATTACAACATTGGCTCACTTTTTTAAATACTTTTCCATTATTCTTTGATTTAAGTCAAATCTGGTTTGCTGCTTGATATTGATAAGGCCTAGGATGAGTTAAGTTGTCAGCTTTCTGAGTCATTATATAGCAAAGTTATGCCCTTGGATTGTCAGACCCATTCACTTTCATTTCCATTAACTTTAATGGGCCTTGGATTGTCAGACCCACTCACTTTCATTTCCATTAACTTTAATGGAGCCTCATTTGATTTAAGAAATGATGTAGTACTGGTAGTACTCAAAAAGTCAAGTTTCAAAACAAAGAAATTGTATGGCAGTCATATTAAAAGCAGTGACCTTTGTATTTGAGAAAACTGGTTTTAGTCTGTGATAAAACAAACTTCATGGTAAAGTTGGTGCCCATTTGCATCACAAAATGGGGGGAAAAAAGCAATTTGTTGTGCAGTCTAATGAGCAAATTCAAGCAGTGAATTTTGTCCAAACATTTAAACTCATTTGTTAATTCATTATATGGTCCATAAGATAAAAGCAAGTTTAACACCTTGAAACAAAGTCATGTTACATAGCTATTGGATTAGTATCCTCTTCATTGTTAACAGGACCTTTTTGGAAAAGGAATCGGTTGTGTAATACTGCCTGTTGGTGCACACCTGCATGCATCGATACATGCATAATGTCATAGTTCCTACTTCTATTGTTTGAGATAGAACCTTTAAACCTTGGAATGCTATTTAGGGTAATTCATAGATCTTCTCAGGTCTTAAATTTTGTATTTCTACATAAGGGCAGGGCTTTGGCAACAGGTATGGTATAATAAAGGAGATATATTGATTACTAAGAAAACTATTTAAACAAATTCTTTTTCTGCAGATTTTTAGTTAAAGTTTCTCTGTTCATGATTGTTTCTGCTTGGCTTTTAGTTGGCGAATTCTCCATAATATAAAAATCTTTAAATAAAAGTTAATTTGATATTTTCAAAATGCATGTATTTTTAATCAGATGTAAATTAAAAAAATAATAACTTTACCAGACCATGAGAAAATGTGTAACCCTGACTGCACATAACAGCTTTCCCACACCTGGTTGAATCTCACTGACAAATATATTCTCTCTGAGACACAAGTAGGATGCATTGAGAAGGCAGTACATTTTTTACACCAAATACATACATACATACATACATACATACATACATACATACACACACACAGACACACACACACACACATACATACATACATACATACATGCATACATACATAGACTTGATCTGCTGGTTGATGTGTGCTTTTGTGATGTCAGCTGCACTCATTTTATTTTTCATCTTTCAAAGCACCTTTTTGGGTGGCATTTGGCATATTCTTTATGTACTTAATAAGAGATTATGTAAGAATAATGATAACATAAACTTTGCTGTGTGCAGATGTGTGTCTGAGCACTTACAAAAGATTTTGAACCCTTTGGTTCAAACCCTTTCTTCTTGCTCAGACAAATGTTTGCACATGGCAAACTGTATCATCCGTATATACATACATGTATATGGCAAACTGTATCATCCCAATATATAAATATGGCAAGCTGTATCATTCCTATAAACATATATGGCAAACTGTATCATCCCAGTATACATATATGGCAAGCTGTATCATTCCTATAAACATATATGGCAAGCTGTATCATCCCTATAAACATATATGGCAAGCTGTATCATCCCTATATACATATATGGCAAGCTGTATCATCCCTATAAACATATATGGCAAGCTGTATCATCCCTATAAACATATATGGCAAGCTGTATCATTCCTATAAACATATATAGCAAGCTGTATCTTTCCTATAAACATATATGGCAAGCTGTATCATTCCTATAAACATATATGGCAAGCTGTATCATTCCTATAAACATATATGGCAAGCTGTATCATTCCTATAAACATATATGGCAAGCTGTATCATCCCTATAAACATATATGGCAAGCTGTATCATCCCTTTATATATATATGGCAAGCTGTATCATCCCTATATACATATATGGCAAGCTGTATCATCCCCATAAACATATATGGCAAGCTGTATCATCCCTATATACATATATGGCAAGCTGTATCATCCCTATACACATATATGGCAAGCTGTATCATCCCTATATACATATATGGCAAGCTGTATCATCCCTATATACATATATGGCAAGCTGTATCATCCCTATATACATATATGGCAAAAACACTGGCAGTTACAGTGTGAAACGCTTGGGCATAGTTGTTTCTTGCAATATGCATATGTGATGTAACTGACAAAAGAAAACGTTTTCATTTTATTGTATTCAGTTAATCATTTTTTTAAATATTCCTTACTATGAGTGACTTTCTCACATAGTTTGTTTATGTACTGTTGGAAAAAAAAGTGTTGTTTTAAGTATTATAACTGCCACATGGGACAGGAATGCGCAGCTAGACCCAGGATTTAAAAAGATTCCCACACACACCTGACAGATACTTGACCATCTGAGTTATTTTAGCCCATGTTCAGTTCATCATTTTACTCTAATGTAACTACTAGCTTTAAACTGATCAGAAACTAATTTGGATTTATTTGCTCATTTTAAGAAGTGACTCTGCTCCAAGTTCTCTTGGACACTGGAATCTGTGTAAAAATACATATATTTTTAATTTTGGATGCTTAAATATTCATATAGCTAAGCACTTAGTACACAGGTTTCTTTTGGTGAACTTTTGTTTGATCTGTTTTTACAAGCACATTTCAGTTGGAGAGAGTCCAAGTAATTGTAAAGGGATTAGGTGAAGTTGCATGGACTAGACCTTAATAGATAAGGAGATTAAAACAACTGCATTTATTTATTGTCAGTGTTTTATCATTGGGTTGATTAATTGACTAAATATATATGTGTGATTTAAAGCCTCAATTTAATAAGCGCAACCCATCTGTGATGTTTGGAACACTCACATTTTATTGTATACAGTATTTAGAAAAATAGGGCTGTACACTGGGACTTGTCAGTATTCTATTCTATCATTATATTTTGTGTATTGGAGAAATAAGAACTCCCATGAAGACATCAATCAGCTGGGGGGTTTTGGTGTCACGTGCAGATATGCTTTTGCTTTCAATGATTAATAAATGTGTGTTTTTTTATGGCAACCTTACAAACTTTCTTTGGTACCAAGCTTTCAACAATTAATAAATGTGTACTTTTTATGGCAACCTTAAATACTTCCTTTGGTACCAAGTGCAAGGCTACAAATGAGTTTATATCTCACAAGATTGGATGACACAGAATAGATAATGAATTAACAGAAAAAATGGGATTACTCCCAAGATTTCCTTGGATTAATTTTGAGAAATTCTACAATTATAGCATTGGACAATTGAAGGAATGATGCACCATAAAATCCAAGTAAACCGAGTATTTTCATCTCTGGAAATAGGGATATAGTACATATGTTCAAATCGTGGATAGGTTTATGGTACACATTACCTCTGCTTTTCAGAGATGTACCACTGTATCTCCATTAATCTATCATGTAGTTCCACAGGCAACCTCTGTCCATCAAAATCTGGTTGGATGTTAGATGCAGAATACAAAATGGAGAAATTTGCAGCTGGATTGGGCCTCAAACTAGGAATATCCTAACTCCTCATGAGCAATATAACTGCCTTAATAATCTTCTCCGTCTTAGAATTACAGCCTTGTTGGGCTCGCAGTTATTAAATGGCAGTGGGGAAAAGAGTCACAGGAAACAAAAGTCACGAGAAAAAAGGTCACAATTAAGTTTGGATGAGAAAAAATAAAACCATACAGGACTTAATAATAAAGGAGCTTTAGATGAATGAAAATGGGGGCATTTATGTAATAGAAGTATGTGATCCATGTCAATGTTAAATAAAGGTGCTGATATATGTACTGTTTGCAATATCACAGAGTATATAATGCACAGAAAATAACGCATTATGAACTGAACATGCCCCCACCCCCTTCTCTCTCTCTCTCTCTCTCTCTCTCTCTCTCTCTCTCTCTCTCTCTCTCTCTCTCTGTGAATTCTTCGGATTTTCCTGCGGGCAAGTACCTTGCAAACTTTAGCTTGCCTGAGCTGCATCTGAGCTTGTCCCAGGTATCGGCCAAGTGGATTTCTCCAGCTCTGAACACATTTTGTTTTGTTTGTTTTTATTATAATTTTCAAGGCGGACAACAATAATGAAGAACAATTACCAACGGAGTTGCCTCGGCTCCCCACAGACGAAGAACACTTACAAACAAAAAAATGTGAACAAAATATGTATTTACATACTGTTTTGATACGGTGAAACCAACATTGATATATTAGTACTACCAGATACATTTATAATTATAGTTGTCTCTGGTTCTATGTACATTGTGTACAAAAGCAACGCTTTGTATTAAACACTGCATATTGGGAGGGGTGTGTTACAGAAAAAAACGTGTTTAAAGGTCAAAATGAAAATTTATCCCTGCAAGAAGCTTTCAATATACATGTGAAGGGTTTCATTTTTAAACAGTGTCACCTTCATTACGTAGAACGCAAGTGTTGGTAAACTTTTATATGTACATGATGCATGGGAGCAAAGCGATAGGTGCCCTTACTCGCGGCATGCGGTTGATTCCTGCTTGGAAACAAAAACTAGCAAAGAACAATACAAAAATGACACCAGCCCAAGCGCTTTCGGAATCGACCGATTCCTTTCTCAAAATTGCACAAAGCTACATAGGACGATTACACAAACGAGGCAAGAACAAAACGCTAAAAACGTAATTACGCAGAATCTAATGTTTTTCGCTGTAAATAAAAAAAGTTAAAAGTCGTGTTGCTCAGGAATAATATATATATATATATATATATATATATATATATATATATATATATATATATATATATATATATATATATATATATATATATATATATATATATATCAGTGCAAAACAGGTGTGAAACCAACCAAGAGAGGAGGGGGGTCCGACTATTATTAACTCAAGCAGACCGAAAAAGGAAGTGAAGTACAAAAGAGGTTGCTCTGGATATTGTTAAGGTTCGTCGCGAAAAATGTTTTTCAACTGGAATGTAGTACAGTTTTAATTTCAATATGTCCCTGCAAATCAGGTAACTGACACAATCAATATTTCAAAACGTGAGTTTATTATTCATTGAACTTCACTGATGTAACCCGTCAATTCTCTTAAACAATTTCATTTCAATAATTGTATTGCTTTAGTTAGAAATGGCAATGGAATCAGACCCTAGTCAATAATTGTATTGCCTTAATTAGAAATGGCAATGGAATCGGACCCTAGTCAATAATTGTATTGTCTTAATTAGAAATGGCAATGGGATCGGACCGTAGTCAATAATTGTATTGCCTTAATTAGAAATGGCAATGGGATCGGACCGTAGGTAATAATTGTATTACCTTAATTAGAAATGGCAATGGGATCGGACCGTAGGTAATAATTGTATTGCCTTAATTAGAAATGGCAATGGGATCGAACCGTAGGTAATACCAACTTGTAAACGGTCCTCTCCCTCACAATAATTTACACGAAACAGAACAGTGTGTACACACTTACAATTTAATATGCAACAGTCGAAGTAATATTTATTTGTATATCGTTATGTTGCCTTTAAGAACTATTTTTCTACAAGAGTACATTTCCGTTTGTTTCAGTTGGTTCTGACTTATTTACAACAATTTTTTTCCTCAAAATTAGATCAAGAGTCAAAACGTTACCTTCCTAGCACCGTCGTATGATTTGCACGTGGAGTAAATAGTGAATCCATCTAAAATGAGAAATTTGTACGCTCATAAAGAATGTATTATTCGCCACGAAAAACAGTAGGATTTAACAAGTGCATCATAAAATACGCAGCAAGCGATTTTGTTGTAAGTTTTGTTTACTCTCTCTCTCTCTCTCTCTCTCTCTCTCTCTCATTGCTTGATTGCACGGTTTTCCGTGCCTCTCTACATAAAAGTCCTCAATGAATTGTTAGCCTTTAAACTTTATTGTTGCAGTTTAAAGTTGACAATGTAAGAAAAAAAATTAATTACACGGTGAATAAGTTATCTGCTCTCCTTTGGGCTTAGAAGTTTCGTTTTGTCAATTTTGTGTGTGTGTGTGTGTGTGTGGGGGGGGGGGTATATATGAAAAAACTCCGATTGCCACAGAGCTCGTGTACTATAACTGTAGCAATTTGAAAGTAATTTTTTTGTTTTGGTATTTCCAAGTATATTTCCAAGATGAACACTAATTCGAAGTACTGAGATATAAATAGCCTTGTTAGTCACGTGCTATCCCAACATTCCTCGCGGCAATCTAGATGCAATTCTTTTACGGTAAGTACTTACGTACTCCTTCTCTTATTGATTGCAATAATATACGTCTTTTTCCTTCGTTTTATTGAATTAACAATAATGTTTGTGGTTACATGTACTAATATTTGTTCGTTCGTACTCTTGTATAGTTACTATTCCCCATCTGTTCGTTTTGTTTTATTTTTTATTTAGAACTACTTTCGTTTTCACGTTGACCTAGTCGAGTTCACTTTGTTTATGACGTAAAGGTAGCATAAAGGGCTAAATTACAAGTTTGTGAGCATTGTGTACATCCACAGCCTTAGAAAATACAGTAAAATTTCAATTTATTCAAATCTCTAATAGTGTGTGTTGATATAACATGGTTGGATTCTCCTCTAACTGATTCCTGGTAAAACTCATTAATATATAATCTAGGACTCTGTCATCAAAAATTTGCACTTTGCGTATGGAGGAGTAATTTCCCTTACCAGCTGTAACGTCATACGATGATTCAGCAGGACATCGAAGAATAACTAGGGCCGAAATCCACATGCACTTTTCTTCACGTGATTGCATAATGCATCAGTTGTTTAATATTTTTATAATTTTTAGTAATTTTGTATTTCTGATACTGATTTGTGAACTAAATCGAAAAAGCTAAATAAGTGTTTCTTTATTTCTATTAAAGAACACGTACTTTTTTAATTTATACATTTTAAAATGAGACAAATTTCTTTATACAACCGACATCTATTTTGTTTTTGTTTTTTAAATTATTCGAAAAGAGTTAAAATCTCCACATAGTAGCATTACTTATCGGTATTTCATTAAAATGGATGTACTTTTATCTAATGTATTCGTTTTTATAGGGGTTTAATTTGTAAGCAGTCTAAGCCACAAAAACCAGCTGCAGGTATAACTTCTGTTGGCACACACACTCAAGCGTCGCATGGCATGATGGGAAATCTTGTATTTTCACACGTGAAACTATAAGGATACATTTTTCACATGTGAAAATATAGGAATGAAAATATATGAAAACTATTTCGCCAATAATTTTCTACATTTCACACTTACATATATAATAAAAATGTGTTCTCGTTTAATTTATCCTTTATTTTAAAAAAATAGGATTTGTTTAGTCTACTTGGAATTTTTCTATCGATTTTAAAAAAAATCTTGATGGCCTTTATGGGAAAGATACTAGAAAGAATTTGTCTCTTGATATACGGGGAATGTCAACGAGAGCTCACATACATAATCTTAACGTTCGGTGATTAAGTATTTAGATACGAAAGTGTTCCCGTTTTTTTTTTTTTCTTTCTTTTGTATTTATTTTATTTTTTTACTTGCAATTTATTTATTGTTTAGTGGTACAATATTTATTATCAAATTTGATTTGATGAAATCGATATTCAGGCTTTATTTAATAAGGGAATCAAAGTTAACATTGTAATATTCCTTATTTTATTCCAGTATTTAATTAATCCATTTATAAATGTTACGATAGTTGTTTTAATGTATTTTTTAATTTTTTTTAATTTTTTTAAATGTAAGAATATTTTTTGTCAGTATTGATTTCGGACACCAGGTTTTGGTCTTGATCTTATACGGGGAATAGGTTTCCATAGTTTTCGTTACATCTCTAAGGTATATGTAATTTCTTTAATTAATTCATTTTTAATGTCAGAATGATTTTAAATGTCAAACTGGATTCCTGACATCAATTTTGAATATTGATCCATAAAATAAGATAAGTGAAAAAGTAGTCCATCCGATATACACGATATTCGCAAGCTGCGAGTTTCCTTGAAGAGACATTTACAACTTTCACAGAATGTAGTAATCATTTGATCGTTTATGCTTGCTGATTAAAATCTAACTTACTAATGACAAGTCATGACTATTTGAATCTCTCTCGATTCTTACATTTTTGCACAGCATGGTTTTGTGGATTATTTTGTCAAAACGGTATTTGGCATGGTGGTATAATTAATTGAAAACAGGAAAGATGATTATAAACACACCTGCCAATAAGAGTGTGATTTGGGATTTTTTTCCCTCATTGCTCGTGTATTAGTGCTCAGCAGGTCCTGTCTGGAAAGTTTTGTTATCAACTTCAGATTATAATAACAAGACAATCTTTTATAAAACAGTAATAAAAATGGAAAATCAAAACTTTTTAATTCCACTTATCTATAGAAGATTGCAATCATTTCAGTTTACCTGTTCTCTTCCTTTAACGTCATCCGGGGAAGATAATTAAAACGCCCTACTTATTGAAAGGGTTATATACGACGGATGTTTTTATCTGGTGTTTGTAGGTGTGTGTAGTGTGTGTATTACTGTGTTTTCGAGGGTGAGGTCAATCGTACACAGTATGTAATATGGGAATGTGCAAAATGAAAGTCGAAAGTTATCAGTCGCACTCGAACGGTCATGTTAATACTCTGCCCTTTCTGCCGACTTCGGCGTTTTACTGACCACCTAATGATCTAAGTCGACTTAAGCTATTTTTTCATACTTGGTGAAAGGATGTTGTCAGTGACAAGGTCAACTCTATCTAGCAACTACCTGTCTTACATGGACACTTTTTCAATATCTCCTACGTATTGTCGTAATTACCTCTTTTAAGTAATAAACTGGAATAAAAGGCCATTTTCCTTACTTCCCAGAGGTGACTGCTCAAGACGGGTTTTAGTGCATTGACTTTCATTACGTAATATCATATGTTTAGTTTGACCCTTTGAACCAATGAAGTAAACTAAATATAAACATAGATAATATTTAAAATTAGGATATATGTTAGTCACAAATATTAAACCCTATTAAAGTGTCACTTTCACTTTCATTCCAGCCCAGTCCAGACTTAATAGAAGAGATCAGGACATCGAACTTGTGTGTTTACACTGCATGGTCATATATCTTCAAATATTTCACTACTTGAGTGAGTATATTTACCTGGACTATTTCTTAATACCTCCCACCTCTATTTTGATCCAGGTATTGTATGTCTGTGTGCTTTCTATGGTGCACCTGTTGTGTGTGTGTGTGACATTATAGCTATTATTGGGAAATAGCAAGAATTTATTCTAATATTGTTTTAATAATAATAATAATATATTATTATTATTATTATTATTATTATTATTATTATTATTATTTTAATTAACATGTGCCAATATTTATTTAAATTTTGATCTCCAATATACAACTCCAATATGTAATGGAGGGGGGGGAATGGTTAATGACCACTATGCTTAAATAAAGAACAGCTTGGTCACAAATGCCAGGTTCGTAAAAAGCAGACAATCAAAGCTTAATCGAATGACCAGTCACATACAACACTTTTAGCTTTCGTTTTTTGTAATACATTCTAAATTTCTGCCGCTTAAATATACACCTATATTCATATACAAAACACAGTAGATTACTGTATGTTATAAAGGTTCAGTGTAGCCATTTTTTCCAGTTATGTGTTGTGTTTTCACACTGTTAAATTTCGCGCTCAAGAGATTTTTAGTAAACATTATTTTATACTTGAACACTTTCACGATCGTTTTGTATTCGCACCAGAGAGATGACCGCCAAAATAGCAAAACTAATAAATTGCCAATAAAACTATCAGGTGAACAGTGTTCACTTTTCTCATACTTTCTCTTAGTTTACTTTTCTTTTAATTTCTTTCAAGTCTAATAACGTTACAAAATACTATTAATAACTTTGGTTTTACTTCTCTCTCTCTCTCTCTCTCTCTCTCTCTCTCTCTCTCTCTCTCTCTCTCTCTCTCTCCCATGAGCGAGCTGAATGAGTGGAATTAATATATCAGAAGATGTTATTAAACAATTAAGCGTCGTGTTGATAGAATTTTTAGCTCTGTGCCATATGCGTTATTTTTACTATGTTCTGTATGATTCGTTCCTATCTTATGATATGTCATGTTCTAAAAATACAATTGTGTTGCATGATTGCCATAAAACGCGGTAATACAAATTCTATTGTGTTCTCGGGACAATGACTTGAGGTTGTATCGAGTAATTCTTCCTACAGAAGTACACTTTGAAAGAGCTTTAATAATTCTAACGAAAAAGTCACCAACAGATTTATTGTATCACATGTCACTGTTTTTTTTTTTGTCTTATGTACACACCCGAGACAACGGCATATTGTGCTTAAACATTGTGATGTTTCTGCATTAATGACTAATCGTGTTTGTTAACGCTTAATTTGTTTTACAAAAGTCAAAAGAAGACACAAAGTAATTATATGGCTCTCCTTAAGAAATATTTTTGATCAAGGAATGCTAGTCATATAGGTATTGCAGATATAAAAGCAGAGCGACACTTCCAAGCCCAGAAATATGGGCCGTACCTTAAGGTGGGTAGATATCTTCTCTGGGTTGTAGCAGAGTTCTTCCACGCAGTGTACAGTTCGTCTTTCTACTTACAAAATGAAAGGTCCATGTCATTCGTACAGTGTATGAAACTTAAGCTGTACAGAGAGAGAGAGACAGACAGACAGACAGAGGGGGGGCTGAGGTAGCATCCGCATTTAGAGAAGTGCTATTGTCATTACATAAAGTGTGTGTTCCTCGGAAATTCCTTAGGTAGGGAATCTCGTGGCGTTAGCAGAAACTCCAACGTATATACGTGCTCAACAAAAGTCGTGAGTCGTCGATTATTCGTGATGTGTGGTGGAAATTGTGCAGTATAATATTGGGGATTCAGGTTTAAATTTGGTTTGGTTTGCGAGAAGTTCTTGAGCAGTACGAAGTAGCCAGTCCATTAAATCAACGCATAATTCTGGTTTGGTGGCGGTCCTATTTATTAGAGTTGTTTGATATATTAGATACCGGTATTTTTCGAGCTGCTTTTATTTATTGAAGTAAAATAGTACGTTTTTATTTGATTTTTCTCATTACTTTTGCACGCTAAATATTACAGTGTACCCGACAATATTGGACTGTCTTTGTAATCGGATTTAAAGTGCAAGGCTAACTATAGTAGGAGAATGGTGTACCAGGCGCTAGCGATGTAAAATAAAACAATGTCCCTGACAAGAATCTTTATGGAGGATATAATGTTCCCTTTCCTTTTTTTCTGTATGCGTTGTTAAGGGGGTGAGGGTAATAGACCGAATCGTGCAAACAGCAGTTTTAAAACACAATGAGTGATCTATAAAAAAAAAATTAATAATCTGCTTCAAATAAATCATTCCTTCTTATCCTTGGACATCCTTCTCAAGTCAGACATGGATTTTAGAATGCCTGCGTAGATACATCTTACACATGTTTTGTTTGACTTTAAGCATGCGTAGATACATCTTACACATGTTTTGTTTGACCTTTAGCATGCGTAGATACATCTTACACATGTTTTGTTTGACCTTTAGCATGCGTAGATACATCTTACACATGTTTTGTTTGACCTTTAGCATGCGTAGATACATCTTACACATGTTTTGTTTGACCTTAAGCATGCGTAGATACATCTTACACATGTTTTGTTTGACTTTTAGCATGCGTAGATACATCTTACACATGTTTTGTTTGACCTTTAGCATGCGTAGATACATCTTACACATGTTTTGTTTGACCTTTAGCATGCGTAGATACATCTTACACATGTTTTGTTTGACCTTTAGCATGCGTAGATACATCTTACACATGTTTTGTTTGACCTTTAGCATGCGTAGATACATCTTACACATGTTTTGTTTGACCTTTAGCATGCGTAGATACATCTTACACATGTTTTGTTTGACCTTTAGCATCCGTAGATACATCTTACACATGTTTTGTTTGACCTTTAGCATGCGTAGACAAAACAGATCATAATTACTTAGTCTAATACGCCAGAAACTCTTAGGTACGCAGATATATCGGATTGCATTGTATCGTATGTGCCAAATTTCATGTAACCGCTGACCAATCCAATCGAGTTATCGCTAAATGGTACGAAGTAGGTCATATTTATCACATACACTTTTGTATATACAGTCATGAAAGTCAGGATGAGTAAAATCACCGCCGGCAGAAGATACAAATAGATAGAAGTAACATGTACTTTTCATGATAGGTCAGCACTCGTGAATAAAATAAATTGTGATTGTAATTACCTACTTTTCTTGCTAAATTGGCTAAGTTTTTTGGATTATGTACCGGACATGGCATTCTACAGAATTTCGCCTTCAAATTTGTTTCAGTTATAAGCGTCAAAGAACAAATATTTTAATTTGGATTGATTTCATGGATGGGAATCACAGAAACAACTTGGTTTCATGCAGTTTCACTCGATTGCTATCTTCGTGCTTTTCTCAAGTATCAGTGTTATTCTTGTACGTGTATTACATCAGTGAAGCTGACAAAGTACGGAGTTCCTGATAAGAAGCTGAGCTTCTGGCCTTGAAAGAGAGACTAGTGAAATAAGTAGTAAATTTGACTGGAGCTAGATTATTCCTCTCCACCGCAAAGTAAATGTAGAAGACTTCAGCTCTTGGTTCTTTCGGTTAGTGATATGTATTGAAGTGTTTTCGGTTGCAGCTAAGTATTGGAGTTTTTTGGTACACTCAAACAGCGTGCATTATATTAAGTCATGGTAAATCTTGTATAGATAACGCCTGTTATCTAGGGGACCTTGTGTTCTTAAATAGCCACATGGGGCCAGCTCAGGCACGTGTACTGTTTGGGTAGGTTCTGGTGTAACTTGAGATCCGCCTACACAATTATACCGGCCACCACACCGCTGTTTGGTACAAGAATATTGATAGCTATTTTCCATTATACACAACTGCCTGAGCTAGTATCAAGCATCAAACAAAAATTAAGCGACGATTTTTTTTCCGACAGAGAGTCATGCCCTGTTGAGAATTGATGCAGATTGACATATATAGGGTCCAGGTGAAAAGTTAGTCGAATGCAGATCCAATAGGTGATGTACCAAACACTATGATAACTTGTCTCAGCAGGCAAATCCTCAAAGATGACGTTATTCTATCGGTACTTGTGCGGATTTATTGTAATTAGTAACGTCGATTCGTCCACCAATGCATCCATGTATCCGTGCCTCCCTCTGTCACTCCCTGTAACATGATCTCCATCTACACATACGGTTATGGTTCATGAGGATGATTAGATAACCAAAATGGTTTCAGAGCTGGGCTGCAGCACAAGGGGAGGAGGAGATCGGTTTAAAAGCTAACATTTTCATAGATAAAATGCAACTTTCCTTGTTACCTGAGCTCGATCTACACTGTTTAATGGAGGATAATCATATTTGGTATGATAATTTTAGAAATATCAGTAGACGACAACAAAAGTTTTCGGTCCTGGATGCAGCCCTGGAGGGAGAGAGGGGGTCCAAAATATAAAAGTGCGGACACTTTTTATTGCTGCCTTGTCCAGTATATACTTTCGAAAAGCTCTACTTGTTACGACTCTAGATATTAAAAATATGTAACAGAAAGAAATTGAGACGAACAATGTAAGTAAAATCAACAAGCAATTTATTTTCAGACAATGAAATTGAAAATTCAAAAGACACTTAAAATTTGTGAGTTCAATTCAAATAATTCTAAATGTCCTAAATGTCCTAATCACAAGTCCAAAATAATAGAATGTTACGAATGAATTCCAGTAGCCTTGAATGTCCTGACATACCACAAAGATGTAATCCAGAATGTATTTGAATGAGTTCACGTAAATCCCAAAATCAAATATTAATCCAAAAGTCAATGAGCATTTTTTTATATTTCCAATACAGATTGTAAATAAATAATTCCTCTCAAATTATATCTGATTTCAAGAACACAACTAAAATAGATTCCTTACAGACTGATCTTTTAGAACCGAAATTCTAGAATATAAATGAATTTGTTTACCAAAATCTGTATGTAAATACACTTGCCTATATGACCTATGTCGCATAAGTCTAATTGCGAAATGCCTATAAAAATACTTTCCTTCCTGACACATGTCACAACAGGACATGTTGCGAAATACTATGTAAACAACTGGACAAAAGTTAAATATGTATTTTCAAATAACCATACAACTTACAATCATGGACAAAAGTTAAAAGTAGATTAACATCATACATAACATAATGTCATGGTTCATCTGCTGTAATTAGTGTCCATTTCCGCCACTATATAAATTAATGTTTGCCTGTATAAATGCAAAGATAACTTTTTGTTCCAAAGTCTCAGCAAATAGGGCCTCGGCATCAAGAAATATAATACAAAAGATAGTGGTTTTGCCATAAAAGTAAATTCAAGAGAAATGTGACGTGTAATATATAATGAGCATTCCTAAATCAAAGTCCGTCTTCTTTTTCATCAGACAATGGCTGACGCTTCTGCCAAAAATAACGACCATAAATACATCGAGGATTTAAAAGAAAGGTTTCTGACTTGCTGCGTTTGCCATGAGGAGTTTGATGAAGCTTCCCACCACCCAAGACTCTTAGCATGCCTTCACTCCGTCTGTTATACATGTCTCGAGAAACTGGTCAAGGAGGAGAAAGTCAAGTGCCCACTCTGCAATGACATCTGCACGATTCCTGATAATGACCTGAACGTCATCCGGAAGGACAACACCAGACGAGATCTTCTGGACTTCGTGAGCGTCCGAACTGAGGGCACCGGAATCAAGTGCACCCAGTGTGAGAAGGACACAGCTATTTCGCGATGTTCCGAGTGCAAAGACTTCCTCTGTAAAGACTGTACGCACGCGCATATGGTTACTAAGGTCACGAAGTCTCATCCCGTGTCATCCTTCGAAAGACTGCTGAATATGACCCTGACAGAGTTTAGCGGGAAATTGAAATGTCAGAAATCTGGACATGATCAGTATACACTTGACCTCTACTGCTACAAAGATGGATGCAGGCACCCCATATGTACATTGTGCGCGCTGACGGAACACAAGGAGGCTAATGAACATATAGTAAGTTTTTATATTGTAAATGATAATCTTCATTCCCTGTTTGAAAAGTATTTTATGTTTCTACTCGGTATTCTCCGGCACAAATAAGATTAGCTTGTTTTCGAACTTTTGTTCTGATTCTTTGCCAGTACATATTAGTTTCTGAAGAACTAAGGTCATGGGCTACATTATAGAAGAAGAATAACGTGGACAATAGATTTGCTTGTCTTTAAAAATAAATTAATGAATATAAAGTATTTTTTTTTTAAAAATCTCTCCAGTAACAAAGAAGGCTGAAGATGAGGAAAATAAATAATTCGAATACGTGTCCCAAAACATAACGGATGTATGTATTGTTCATTTCTATGTAGATATATCATGTACCATAATTGCAAAAAAATAAAAATAAAAGTCACTGTTTCTTTTACAGATAAAGGATGTACCCGAGACATATGCAGCGGAGGTGAAAGAGACTAAAGAAATCCTGGCACGAGCCGTGGAAACTGAGAAGGAGGTGGGGAAAGTGATGAACGAGGTGAAAGATGAGATTCACAACGTAGAGGTGTGTGCTATGAAACTGGAGGACAACATCAAAGCAGCCTTCAACAACTGCAGAAAGATGCTGGACAGGCGAGAACAAGAGCTTATTCTACAGGTCAAACAGCATTGTGAGGGAAAGGTGAAGACCCTAATTCAACAGAAAGCTTGTCTGGAGGAATTCAAGACAGAGATGAATGATTCCATTTCTTTCACGAACGGTGTCCTGAGTGGATATGGCCCAACAGCCTTCCTACAGGTGAGTAAAAACACAAATTGCTACTTAACGTGGGTCATTCGTCTTCTTTCTCTAGTTGCATAAAATATGTTTTCGCTCTTTTTCATAACACCCCTCATCACATCTGTTTGTCTGTAATTTATAATTTATTTTCCACCACCTCTTTGTTTGCTTCCACTTCATTTTTTTTTTACTCTTCCTGTCCTATTTTTCTTATCATTCTTTTTTTCTTCCTGACGTTTTTAATTTGCTGCTTATTTAGACTCTAGTGTTCTTATAAGAGACCTATTCAGTTTATTTTCTATGAAGATAGACTGTTCTCATACTTCATAGCATTTATAATATTTGGGAGCAATATAAAAAGGTATATTATCTGAATTTCATTGTATAATTTTTAAATCGATAACCGTCTTATTTCCCAAAGGTCCACGGGCGAATCAATGAAAGACATGAGCATTTATATGCCAGACGCTTTGACCAATGTCCCCATGCAACAGCAAATATGATTTTCAGTGCAGTCAACATGGGCGCAGACTTTCAAAAGCATGTATTTTCCCTGGGAAACGTCGAGAGCTTTGACATCTACCCAGCACACTGCAAAATTGAGGCATCTGATGGCTTAGTGGGTCAGCCATCCAAGGTTATCAAAGTTTCCTTATATGACCGTGAAAGAAGACCATTCCCAGAGGAGAAGGCCGATGTACAAGTTAGGATTCTGGACAGGTCCTCCCAACCAATGACCCCTTTTTATGCTGCTGTATACTCCAAGCAAGATAACGCTTTCATTCAAGAAGTGACTGGAGATGAACCTGGGGACTTCATGGCAGAAGTATATGTTTGTGGGATTGGGATTGGAGAGAAATTAATGTTCAAAATCAAGGATAACAAGTCTGGTGCTGCAGGAGGAGATAAGGGTGCTCGTGCAAGAGAACCCCCACCAAAAAAGAAAACTACCAAAGTAGAACACACAGGTATGCTTCCAGAAGACTTTCATGTACTTATTACGTAGCGATAATGTTTCCCAGTTATTCTTAATCAAAACAACTGGAACAAATCACTAGATTTAGAAAAGTTTTGATGACATTTACAAAGACTTAGGACAAATACCTAATTTACCATTCTTTTCTCTCTTTTTTGTGGCTCTCGATGGCACGACAACTACATTTTTATCTTGGAATATTAGCCATTAGCTGAAACAACCTATGCTACTTTGTATGAGTTATACCAATGTAACTAAAACCAAGAATTTCAGTCGGTCTGCTAGTCTTTATTCATTTTCCCATTATGACATATTTCATCCTACAGACTCGACATCCAAAATGAACGGGAAAGTTGTGATGGGAAAACAGCCCCTAGGTACTATGGACATTAGAGTGGAGGCGACCCCAAGTCTCCCTGGATACGAGGGATGTGGAACTATTGTCATCACTTACACATTCCAGGGTGGCATACAGACGGTATGAACTAGTTGATGCCATTAATGAATACCATTTAAGAAAAAAAATAGTTTTCTCAAAATAAGTGTCAGGCCAAACTCGTTCATATTAGAACATTTAAATCTCTCACTCTCTCTGTGACACAAACACACACAGACACGCATTCTTGTCAAATTATTACCAGATGCAGTTACTGCTGTAATCCTTGGGATTCTTTGACAAACAAAATTACAAAATAGAGTCCGCTTCTCGGCCAGCCTCAGGAATGCAAGACCATGCTGAAAATAGCATATGTTAGACAACATTGCTCCGGCTACAACTGAGAAATCTTTCATTCGTTTCTTTGCGTTTAGTAATGAAAGATTAAATAAATCGTGAATCTATACAAAATGTATCTTTCAGGAAGACGACCCCAATCCGACGAAGCCGTACAGTGGGACAAAACGAACGGCTTATTTTCCTGACAATAAGAAGGGACAAAACATCACTATGCTACTGAAAGTGGCGTTTGACAGAGGGCTTTTGTTCAAGATTGGTGTGTCACAAACCACTGGAGTTGACAACTGCATCGTATGGAATGGAGTTATGCATAAAACCAATCGCCACGGAGGACCGCCAATGTAAGGCTTCTCATAGACTTAGAACATTTTAGAATATGGAAATCTTATTTGTCTCATGTTCATACCTATGTCTGTATTCAATCGCTCTGATTTTTCAATTTCAACCTTGATTAGCTATGTATTTATCTATCTAGTATACATCGAAGGATATTTTATTTTCATGTGTTATACAAGATAAATTGCATTGTCTGGTAGAAAAAATTCGTTTTAACAACTTGAAATATTATGTAATTTTTGTGGCACAATATGAACTATATTTGATATGAACGCAGTAAAAGACAAATTTATTTTTATTATATAGCAATATTGTTCTTTAATCAAAGTTTAGAAGATATTACTCATCCTTCAACCCCACCACCTTGTGTAAGTTCACCTCAACTTGAAATATTCGAAGAGTTATATAATACAAAAAGTGTCCATTTAATAGACAAGTGGGTTTGGGGTGCAAAATGTGCTGTACAAAATTACATTTTTGGCGAAAACCGCAGTAGCTCAGTTGTTAGATCGTAGGACTCATTATCGAAGGGTCATGTGTTCAATACCCGCTCAGATCAGCCCGGACTGGCTTGTTTATGGGAAAGGCACTAAGCTTCCATTTCCTCTGCATTATATAGCCAACAAAAGTACTATTAAAACCAATAGAAAATTCCAACAACAAAACGTGCTAGACATATTATACTATATTTTCCCATAAAGTAAGCCGCATCGAGTGTCACGAAAAAAACGTAGAAGGAAAGCCAACAGTGAGAAGTCAAAGATATGTGGCAATAAAATAATTTCCATGCATGAAAGAAAGTAATGTAGTTTCCATTTATTTGTTTTAGGTTACCTAATGCTCGTTTTTCTTGTTGCCAGTATAACTTCTGTAGGAGCATGTACATAATCGTTACGTCATGATGGTAAACTTGAACAAATATGGAAAATATTTCGCCAATAATTATCCATTTTTCGTACTTAAGGTCGATATATAATGCCAAGATTTGACTATATTGTTAAACGTTATGCAGGCTAAAATACAATACACTTTCATTTTAAGGTTTGGATACCCAGATCCCGATTATCTGGATCAAGTCTTGGTTCAACTTGCGGCTATGGGAGTTACTGAAGCTGACCTTCCTAAGTGAAGAGATAACAGATGTCTCCCTGACGTCATTCTGGGGCGAAACAACTGACATTTTTGTCAAACACTTTGATAAATTTATAACGATAATTTTCCTTGATGTTGAAAATACAATCACAATTGATGATCAACAGTCACTAAAATATTTTCTGAATTGGAAACTTAACTATTGTTGATTAGACTGGCGACCGTGGGACTGCTATTTCAGAAGAGAAGACAGTATTGCATGTGTTTGTCAAAATATAACTTGAATATTGTCTTTTTTAACTTGTAGAAAATTACTTGTGAATATCTATACTCGAACAACAAAATAAGTAATTTTGATGTAAGTATGAAAGTAACATTGATTTTGAGCTTATCCTTCAGTTTGTCAAACAGTTTCATATATATATTCTGTGCATGACTAATATCTTATTAGGGTAATATACCCATATACATTTTCTATATGTAACACCTTTTATCACATAGTTGGACACACTTATATACAGTAACTGCGGTTTATTATTTTTTATATATCAACAAGTTAACATATCACTTTCTCTGAATCTGATTGGTCCACATAAGCCAATGAAACCCTTGCGCAATATTCTCATTATTGATTGGACGTGACCATTGGAATTTTCTTTCCCCGCCTTTCGGAACCACTTTAGGGGAAAAACAGGGGACTAGCTCAAAAATGCACAGTAGTGGTTACGTATGTCGGAATATGGCCCATTTACCCTACAGAGAATTCTCCAAATGCCAAACTTAAACTAGAATATGTGTAAACACGCCGAATGTTCGCCTGGTTAAACCAGATTGTGGGAGAATCACAAAAATCCATCACGCTGTCCAACACGAACGTACTATTTCTATCCAGAGAAACGCCCGGCAGCCTATCGTAATGCAGACTTTACATTGCCGCTACCTACCACGTGGTATGGATCTTGCACCCCACCTCTAGGACAGGCATGGTTTAAATGTCAACCTATAGGAGTAAATAAACTCACATCTTATAAAGAGAATGTCGACAAATGCTGGTCTCCCAACTGACAGAAAGTTATCTAATCACAGCATTCTTCCAAAAATGAAAATATCCGATCACGAAAGCATTCAATATGGTAATCGCTAGAGCCATATGAATGCAGATCAGCAACGGCACGTATTCTCCATACTCGGGCAACACCTCTGGATTGAGTACATTTTATGCATCTAGTAATCACCCCTTCAGAGAAATATCGAACAACTGGAATGCTTTTTCTTCTTCCATATCCAATACTGCATCTGTAGAGAACGTCCATTGTGAAAATCGACACACTTTTTGGTAGAACCTTTGTAAACAGTCTCATCGAAATCCAGCTGATCTTACCTGAGTGAACTATGTTTGACCAAATAGGAATTTCCATCGGAGATCCAGTGTTAAAAAATGACGCTGTTTGTGTCAAATGTTCTATTGATTAGAATGGACAGTTGCTCTTTAAATTGTTGTTTGTGAGAAACCTTATCTATTTCTAAATGCTACTGGTATCAAATTGTGCAATATTGCAAATTATTTAACGAGTTTCATAAATTCAATCTTAAATTGTTACCCATTTATAATCCTCTATATGTCGTCACAAATGACGTCATGTAATGCAATGACCGAGTTATCCGAATGTATTCCAAAGTTATTTCACTACATTGATTAGTAATTTTTGTCAGGTGATAAATAGAATCTTATATTTGTCCTCATTTTAAATACAAATGATGAAAGTCATCGAAGAATTCGATTCGTTCGCTCGATAAGGCTCGCAAATTATTCGACTTGTTTCGTAAATTGCATTTGAAATGTGCACTCGTGTTAGATCCTCTATTTATGCATTTTAAATACAGTATTTTGGCTTTATTGGCAAATTGCAAGATTTTAAATACAATGTTGTGGTCGTCTTAAATTATTTATTGGAAGAGCTGATCACTGGTAGAGTTTTTAAAGTACTGTATTTCCAGAAGGATAGAAGAAGCATATTTATCTTGGATCCTTGGAAATTCTTTTTGGCCAGTAGAGCGTCAGCCCCTTCGATGTACCCTTGCTCCGGATACTTTTTTCGTGAAAGAAAAGTGATATCTTCATGAAGAATGTCACTTTCTTGACGAAAAAGTGCCTTTACACATGTCGACGCAATACTTTACACATAATTTTCATGAAGAATGTCACTTTGTCAACTTAAAACGTGCCTTACCTGTTTGTTGCAAACTTGTCACGAAAAGTTATTTTTTAGCAAACAAAGTTCAATCTCAGTGAAAAATTTCATTGTCATGAAGACTGATGACATTTTCGTGAATAAAGAGTACTCCTCAGAATATGTTCCTGCATGAAAAAATTGCTGCATTTTTTTACATGCTCGGCTAGGGTAAAGTCTTTGGTATTTGGCAGTTTCTTGAAGAAAAGTGACTTTATTGTGAAAAATGCATTTGTCTCGCGAAAATTCACGAGAAACTAAAACTCACCTTTTTCGTGAAAGCTTTTCTATGTAAAAACAAATTACCAGCGGCTATTGCTAAATCTCCTACTTGCGACTACTATGGGCCAGTTGGGTTTTACCTTGGGTAGCTACGGTTCTGTTGGCTACCACCCAGGCCCCGCGAAGGTCTAGTTTGGTTGTGAGCCGGATCGATATATTTAGAGGGACTTTCCCTTTAATTCTTTACGTTAAAGAATAATTTATTGACCTTTCTTTTAATATATATTTGCCACTTTAACTTTCATTGCACATTTAATATCTTTATTAAGACAATTATCTCCAAATTAACCGTTACTGATACTCATGAATACGAGTATTCTATTATACTAACTGCAATGCCATCAACAGCATCTGGATTTCGGAAACCAGGAAAGAAAGATAAGGCATCTTACTGGATACGCCGCCTTAGAACATCGAAATCAAACGGCTTAAGACAAGAAGTCTCCAAAGAGGTGCCCAAACGAAAATAAGATCATTATCTTTTTCGAATCCGTATTTTTCAATTAAATAATTCGTTCATTTAGTTTATTTATTCAATAACTTACCCATAATTACTGTTGTTTTGTAGTTCCTTTTTGGTATTATTGTTGTAGTTGTTATTGTTATTAAGAAACAATGAATTATCATGGATATAATCAACGGTTACACAATTTTACTTTCAAAAAAATAAATGTCACTATCGCTCTTCTTTTTGTTGGTCAGTACAAACTAGGATACTATTTTATCATCCGAGTTCAAACCAATAAGGGGCAATATCTAGACTGTTAAAAGAATATTTCCTTTAGACTTGCAATCATGTTAAGTTGTGTTACTTCAACGCTTTCCTTTGTTTTTATTGTTTGTTTTTGTGTTGTATACGCCTTTAACAAAGACTGAACGATAGCCAAAAGTCTTAGTCTATTTCGGCGCTAGTTTTGCAACACTGGTCAGTTTTTACACACACAGACACACACACACACTGTGTGAAGAATTTGTGTTGCAATAAACCAATTGGCCTTTGAGCATAGATACAATATTTAAAATATTAATTTAGCTACCTTGAAGTTGTAACCTATGAATAGATAGATAGATAAATAGTGAAATCATATCATAATTATCTCAAGCGGACCAACACAATACCCCATTTGTTTAATCATGAATTTATTCGGTCCGAAAGTGGTTTTAAAATACAAGAGAGGTTGCATTGGGTATTGATAAGCTTCGTCGCAAGATGTGTTTCTCAGTTGGATTTTAGTACAGTTTTAGCTGTATTATGTACCTTTGGAATCGCAAAGTTTGCAGGTAAATAAAACAGTATTTCAAATTCGTGAGTTTATTATTATTTGACCATGAACAATTCTGCTTGTCATTTATCTGAAACAATTTAATTTCAACAACTGTATTGCCTTAATTAGCAAATACATCGCAAAGGGATCGGACCAGAGGTTATCCAACCATACAGATGAACCTCTCCCTCATAATAATTATTACGTGAAGCAGTACAGCACTTACTCAAATAAAATTTAGGTTGTAAATCCTCAGTAGTTATAATCTATTTGTATATCGTTCTATTCACTTTAAAAACTATTCTTCTACAAGAGCACTTATTTAAAATAAAAAGGAAAACCTTTTCCTCTTCTTCAGTTGGTACAGAATTATTTTCACGAATTTTTCCAAAAACAAAGAGTCATAATATTCCTTTCCAGTATTATCTTGTGTTTGCACATGAAGCCAAGAGTGAAACCCTTTTAAATGCGAAATTTGTACGCGCAGAAGGAATGTAAATTCTACTTGTATAATACCCGGAAATATGTTACATGAAAAACAATCGGAATAAATTTTACCTATAGTAAGAAACTCTTAGACATGGCTAGCAATCACGGCGATTTATCTTTAAATGACCACTAAATGACTCCGGATCTAATTTATACTTGATGGCATCATAATTCATAATCTTTCTTGTCATCAAGCGATTTCTTTGTATGTTAAGTTTACTCTCTCTCTCTCTCTCTCTCTCTCTCTCTCTCTCTCTCTCTCTCTCTCTCTCTCTCTCTCACACACACACACACACACACACACCTGTACCCTGCCTTTATAAATACAATCCTAAATACATTGTTTGCCTTTCAAACAAAAAAGACAATAGTAACTGCATTTTAGTGAAGATAATGTGGGAAAATGAATTACACGATAAAGAACTTTTCTCCTATTCTTGGACAACAAATGGTCATTTTCTCCCCTTTTGTTTACTTTGATTCTCACAGACCTTGTTTACTATCACGGTAGTAATCTGAAAGTAAACTATTCATTTTAGCGATTTCCAAGTAGAAATTAAATATGGAATTTCCAGGAAGAACACTCATGCTAGATGCTGAGATATAAATAGCATTATTAGTCACGCGCTATCCCAACGTTCTTTGCGGCTATATAGCTGTACATCTGCTACGTAAGTATTTACCTACTGCTCTCCTTCTAAGCTGCAATAATATGTGACTTTTGGTTTCTTTGCTTGATTTAGGAATGATTTTTGTAGTTAAATTTACTTATATATTTACGTTCCTACTCTTGTATGGTTGTTATTCCCTATCTGTTAGTTGCTTTTTGAATCATATATTTTTACTTTCATTTTCTCATTGACCTTAATTGTTAGTCAACTTCAGTTTGTTTCTGCAGTAAAAGCAGCGTGAACGCCTAAAATACAAGTTTGTAAGCGTTGTGTAAATCCATAGACTGACAAAATCCAGTACAATTTCAATCTATTCAAATCCCTGTATTGTGTGTTGATATAACAACTTTATATTCTCCCCCTTTCGCTGATTCGTGGTATGCCCGTTACCCTATTATCTATAGACGATCAGCAAACCGCACTTATCTCGTGTAAAAGTTATTTCCCTTAGGGGTTGTCCATAAAGGACGTCCGCAGATAATACATGTTTTCCTAACCCCCCCTCCCCTTGTCCGCTTTTGTCCGCATGTGGCTTACCCCCTCCCCCCCCCCCCCCCCCCATGCGGACGTCCCCATCTAGCATTATACACTGTTCTATGGTCTGGCAGTGTAATAGCTGGTGCTCTCAAAATACAACGCTCACTGATCTCATCACAACATGTAGCTCAAAACAAAGAAGAAAATAAACAGAAAGTTCTTTCTTTAAAAAAGTCTTTATTCAGGCACTAGCTCTGCAGTCGCATGGTCAGCCAACACATTCATATATATTCTGTGGCACGAATCGTACAAATTTAAATTAACAAATAATTTATACTTAGGGATCACCCATAAAGGACGTCCGCAAAACATACTGGAATACATTCAGTAGGCCTAAAGCAGCTGTTCAACACAGAATATTATAACAAAAAATACTAGCTTGCGGACGTCCGCAAGGTCCTTTACACCCCCTCCCCCCCTTGTCCGCAGTTGTCTGCATTTGAACACCCCCTCCCCCCATCTTTGCGGACGTCCTTTATGGATGATCCCTTACCAGATGTGACATCATACGAGGACTCTTCTGAAGATTGAAGAATAAACTAATGCGGAAATCCACATCAGCATTGCTGAATTTATTAAAGTGATTTCTTTGAAGCATCATTTGTTTAATATTTTGATAATTTTAGCAAATTTGTATTTCTGATAATGATTTTTATGCTCAATGTAATAAGCTAAGTAAGTGTTTATTTATATTGAAGACCACACATTTTCTTTAATTTATACATTTTAGAATTTGAAAATAATTTATTTATTCAACCTAGATTTATGACGTCGATTTACAAATAAAAATAATAATCTAGAAAGGTGATACAGAATAGAGTATAAATAATTGCCGGTATTTCACTAAAATGCATGTGTTTGATTTATTCATTTGTAATGCGAGAATAATTTTAGGCAGCACGTATTTTTGACCTTGGTTTTTTTATGTCGATCAGACAAATTTGAATAGAAGTTTACAATTACATTCCCTGTTTTACTAAAGAATGCGAATTAATTTATTTTATCCTTTTCTTAATTTTCGGATTTGCTAGTCTATTTTAACCTTTAGATCGTTTATTTTACTCTTGATCGCCTAAGAAAGAATTGGTCCCTTGATATACGGGGATTGCGTCAACATAATTTTAAAGGTAATTTTAAGTACTGAGGTAAGGATGTCAACATAGATGCATTCATTGTTTTACTTTTTAAATTATCCATTGTTCAATGTGAAAATATTGATTAGCAACCTGGTTCTTATAACATCGATTTTCAAGCTTGATCATTTTTGTTTTCATTAGATTCGTTCATTCATTCATTTTATAAATGCTCGGATAGTTGTTTTGATTCATTTGTTTATTAATGATATACTGTATAGTCAATCTTGATTCTGACATTAAACTTTCGGTCTTAATCTAAAACGGGGAAAAGGTTTACATAGTTTACCTTTCCGTCATCAACTACGTGTAATTTCCTTAAATAATCAATGTTTAATATTATTGTAGATGTATATGTCTCATCAGTTTGCAGTATTGATGTATAAACAAAGTTTGAAACAATAATCCATCCGATGTATAGGAACTGTAGAATCGGATTGTTTCCTTAAAAAGACAGCAAGTTACGCAGAAAATAGCAATTATTTGATCGTGGAAGTTTGTTCATTAAAATCTAAGTCATTAATTGATAAGTTAAAACTATTTTAATCTGTCTCGATTCTTAAATTTACCCAGCATCGTTCTGTGGATTACATTTTCAAAAGCGGTATATAGCGTGGTAGTATAATTCATTTTAAACATCAAATATGATTATCTCATACCCGCCTATAAGAGTGTGATTTTTACTCTTTTGCTGATTCCTCGTGTATCAGCGTTCCGCGGGCCCTGTCTGGAAAGGTGTGTTATCAACTTCAGGCGAGAATAACCAGAGCTTTCTTTATACAACAATAATGAAAATGGACAATCAAAACTTTTGCCTCCCAAATTATCTACATACACTAGCAGCCATTTCAGTACATGTGTAGATTTTACCTATGATCCTCATTTGAGGTCATTCGGGGAAGATAATAGAAACTCCTTCTTGCTGCAAGTGTTCTATAGGACTAATGTTTATCTAGTGTTTGTAAGTGTGTGTATAAGTGTGCGTATGTCTGTTCTTTCGAAGGGTGCTGTCAATCGTATGAAATATACAATATATATTAAGGGAATGTGCAAAACGAAAGTAGAAACGTATGAATCGCACTCGAATGGTGATACTAATATTCTGATCTTTCTGCCGACTTCGGACCTTTACTGACCACCTAATGACCGTTGTCGACCTAGCTGTTTTGTCGTAGTTGGTGAATGGATGTTGTCAATTACAGTCAAACCTGCCTTAAAGGTCAGTTCTATTCGGCAAACATCTGCCTTAGACATCCACTTTTTCAATATCTCTCGGTACAAAATATTGCCGTGATTCAGCATTTTGAAGTAAAGACATGTCTTAAAAGGCTATTTTCCTCACTTCCTAAAGGTGGCTGCTTAAGACAGGTTTTACTGTATTGACATTATGCCTCTCGTAATATCATATGCTTAGTTTCACCCTTTAAACTAATGAAGTAATCACAATATGAAAATAATTAATATTTAAAACTACTATGTATGTTAGTCCCGGAGATTAAACCCTATTACAGTTTCACTTTCACTTTTATTCCAGCCCAGTCCAGACCCACTAGAAGAGTTCAGGACATCGAAATTGTTTGCTTATACTGCATGGTCAAACGTGTTCAAATATTTGAACACTTGAGTGAGTGAATTTATTTCGACTGTTTCTCAATACCTCCACCTCTATTTTGATCCAGGTATTGTGTGTATGTGCTTGGTAGGGTATATCTGGTGTGTGTGTGTGTGTGTGTGTGTGTGTGTGTGTGTGTGTGTGTGCTTCTGTCAGTCCATTTGCCTTACGTTAATGCATGTTTGTTGTATGTACACAAATATATGTAGAAGTGTTAATATTCGTGATCAATGTGTTATTGTTATTATTACTGTTCTGCTTCTTCTTCTTCTTCTTCTTCCGATTATTATTCCTACAGTGCACACTACCTTATGCTTGGTGTACTCTCTTTTGTTGTGCCTCTGTATAACACCTGTGTACGCTCTTAACTACATTATACACGCACCTTATACTGGTTTTAAATATTTGTAAATGTCAATTTTTTTTATATCCAAGCCCCTGTAACTAAACATGTGTGCACTTATGTTGGTTTGTGTATGTATTCTAAAGTCGTGATTTATAGCGGAGTATGACTTTTTACAAGAACACACGCCTATAGAGATGCAAAAACGCTAGCCTTTTGACTTTGCTAAAATACACACAGACTCGTGCTTTTTCTGTGCTGTTTATATTTCTGAAACCTTTTCTGCAATACATGCCGCGTTTCATGTCTTGCAAAAATTATGTATCTTCTGTAATTCATATTACATTTTACCACTGTACGAATTCAGTTCCTTTACAGCATTAATATTTAGGCTGTTGCTATGATGCGCACTGAAACAATTGCCCAGTCATGTCCAGATTTGTATAGATGTTGTATATTGCTTTATGCAACCTAACTAGTAAAGTCATTTAAGTTCATGGAGTTAGCTATTCAGTTAGATAAATAAATTGTCGAATCTCATGTCTGATTGGTCTAGTAATTTTGCTGAATTTTGTGAAATAATACCCTTGAGTATGGCTGTTCCAGTAGTGTTTCTTTTATTTTGTGAAAATACTATCGCCAAGTATAACTGGTCCCGTAAGATTAATTTCCTGATTTGGTATTGGCATGTCAAATATCAATGGTTTCATTTTGATTTTTTTTAAACTAGAAACAGTTGTATATATATTGTAATATTTTTCAGGCGTGTGATATTTGACATCTAACATTTGACCCTGATAACAATTTTCAGCAAAATCCCGACTGCTCTCTCCCTGGTCCGTCAGTTCATAGGGGAGGTTTTAGTGCACCTTACCGCCTTCAGAGACAGGAATCGTCGCTACCTATTACGGTGGATTGGTGTGTGTGTGTGTGTGTGTGTGTGTGTGTGTGTGTGTTAACGCCATTAGTTTCCTAGGTCAGATCGGCCAGAATGTCACTGAATCACTTCATTTACTTGCTCTGTTTCTACCCTCTCCCCCACTGGATCTTTTGATCTAAACAAAAAGCTACGTGTTTAAGCTGGGATTCAACTGGTATGCATGCTAAAACAGTCCTTAGAGATTTTAGGTTTCACAGTCAGGATTGATTTTTTATTTTAGTGTTGTCGTATCTCTGAACGCTAATGCACAACAAAAATAGGTAAAAGAATCATCGAGAAACATTAGGAGAGACAGTATACCAATTTAGTAAGAAAGAAAATTTGATACAGAAAGCATGGTTCCAAAAAGTTATGCAGATTGGTAGGTGAGGATGAAACCAGCCTAAAATATTATCTGGTCCTTGAAGCAGTCATGTTTTATAATGTTGCAACTGAGGTGCAGTTTTTCGAATATACATTTTATTGTTTTATCTTTGATTTGATAAAACACAAAAGAGTCGTGTTCTATTGAGGATTGATGCAAATTGACCTACATAGGATCCAGGTAGAAAGATAGTCGAATGCAGAGTCATTAGATGATGTACCAAGCACTGTGATTGTCTCTGACGGTAAATCGTCAAAGATGACGTTATCATTTCAGCACTTCTCAATATGTATTGTAATTAGTCACGTCCATTCACCCATCAATGAGTCCATGTGTGCGTTCCTTCACCCGTCACTCGCTTCTCCCTGTACTCTCATCTCCATCTGCACGTAAGATTATGGTTTACGATGATGATTAGATGACAAAGAATTTATCGAAGTCGGGGTGCACCATCAGGAGAGGAGGAAACTGGGGGAAAAGCTAACATTTTCATAGGTAAAATGTAGTCTTGCTTGTTACCTAAGCTCCATATACACTGTTTAATAGAGGAGATTCATATTTAATATGATGTTTTATAAATAGGGTGTCATAATGTAAAGGTTAGCACATTTTCGATGGCTATCTCTCTGTCTAGTATATACTTTTGAAAAGCCCTGCTGTCACGATTCATCTGCTGTAAGTAGTTAGCATCAGCGCCACTGTTTAAATTAATATATGTAAGTATAAAAAGTAAGATTACTTTGTGTTCCAAAGTCTCAAAACATAGGGCCTCGACATCAATAAACATCACACAAAAGGTAGTGGTTTTGCCATAAAAGTCAATGTATAAACAAAACGACGTATAGCATATACTGAACCTTCCTAAATTAAGATCTCTCTTCTTTTTCACCAGACAATGGCTGACGCTCCTGACCCAAGTAACGACCATAAGTACGTCGAAGAATTAAAAGAATCGTTTCTGAATTGCTGCGTTTGCCAAAAAGAGTTTGATGAAGCTTCCCATCATCCACGGCTCCTCTCATGCCTTCACTCCGTCTGCTTCACTTGCCTCCAGAAACTGGTCAGGGAAGAGAGAGTCAAGTGCCCGCTCTGCAGTGATATCAGCGTGATTCCCAGTAATGACCTGAATGTCATCCGGAGGGACAACACCAGGCGAGATCTTCAAGACTTCGTGAGCGTTCGCACCCAAGGCACCGGAATCAAGTGCACCCAGTGTGAGAAGGACACGGCTGTCTCGCGATGCTCAGAGTGTAAAGACTTCCTATGTAAAGACTGTACGCACGCGCATCTAGTTACTAAGGTGACGAAGTCTCATCCTGTGTTTTCCTTCGAGAAATTGCTGAATATGTCCCTGATAGAGTTCAGCGGGAAGTTAAAATGTCTGAAACCCGGACATGATCTGTATACGATGGACCTCTACTGCTGCAAAGAGGGATGCAGGTACCCCATTTGCACGTTGTGCGCGCTGACGGAGCACAAGGAAGCTAATGGGCATATGGTAAGTTTTAGTATTGTACAGAATAATTTTTGTTCCTTTTTTTATAAGACTTTAGCACAAATAAAATCAGCATGTTTTCGAACATTTGCTCAGATTCTTTGCCATTGCTTACTACTTTCTGAAGCACTAAGATCTTTGGCTACATTATAGATGAAGAATAGCGTCCACAAAAGATTTGCTTGTCTGCAGGAACAAATTAATGAGTCAAAGGTATCTTTTTTTAATCTTTCCAGCAACAAAAAAGGTTGAAGATGACGAAGATAAATAAATCTAAAATGTGTCGGAAAACATAACGGATTTATGTGTAAATTTTGCTTATCTCTGTGCAGATACATCATGTACTATAACTGTTAAACAATTCTAAAATAAAATATATATAACAAAATATGAAAATAATTATACAACATTAAAAAATAAAAGCCAGCGTGCTTTTATGCAGGTCAAGGATGTACCTGAGACATATGCAGAGGAGATGACAGAGACTAAAGAAATTTTGACACGAGCCGTGGAGACTGAGAAGGAGGTGGGGAAAGTGATGAACGAGGTGAAAGATGAGATTCACAACGTAGAGATGTGTGCTATGAAACTAGAGGACAGCATCAAAGTAGCATTCAGCAACTGCAGACAGTTGCTGGATAGTCGAGAGCAAGAGCTGATTCTACAGGTCAAGCAACACTGCGACGGAAAAGTGAAGACCCTAGCTCAACAGAAAGCTTGTCTGGAGGAATTCAGGACCGAAATGAGTGATTCCATTTCTTTCACGAAAAATGTCCTTAGTGGATACAGCCCTACAGCCTTCCTACAGGTAAGTAGAAACACAACATTTCTAATTTTCATGGTTTATTACTCTTTTTTTTCCTGCTTGTATAAAAAAGCCAACAAAAAACTCCCCTTTTCCCTCTATTTCGACCCCCCCCCCCAATCCTATCATCATGGTGATAAAAATCTTATGTCATCGTCGCATCTCTTTGCCGTAATTTATCTTTTCTTCTCCATCTATTTGTTTGCTTCGACTGCTTTTTTCTACTCTTTCTCTTATCATTCTTCTCTGTTTTTTCTTCCTGGTTTTGTTTCTTTTGTTGCTTATTTCAAATTTGGACTCTCGTGTTCTTAAAAGGAACTCATTCAACTTATTATCTATGAGGATAGACCGTGCTCAACTTCGATATTATTTATTAAATTTGGGAACAATCTAAGAAAGTATGTATCTGAATGTATTTGCATAATTTTTAAATCGATAACCGTCTTATTTCCCAAAGGTCCACGGGCGAATCAATGAAAGACATGAGTACTTATGTGCCAAACGCTTCGACCAATATCCCCATGCAACAGCAAATATGATTTTCAGTGCAGTCAACATGGGCGCAGACTTTCAAAAGCATGTATTTTCCCTGGGAAACGTTGAGAGCTTTGATATCTACCCTGCACACTGCAAAATTGAGGCATCTGATGGCTTAGTTGGTCAGCCATCCAAGGTTATCAAAGTTTCCTTGTATGACCGTGAAAGAAGACCATTCCCAGAGGAGAAGGCCGATGTACAAGTTAGGATTCTGGACAAGTCCTCCCAACCAATGACCCCTTTTTATACTGCTGTATACTCGAAACAAGACAATGCTTTCATTAAAGAAGTGACTGGAGATGAATCTGGGAACTTCATGACTGAAGTTTATGTTTGTGGGATTGAGATTGGAGAGAAATTAATGTTCAAAATCAAGGATAACAAGTCTGGTGCTGCGGGAGATGATAAAGGTGCTCGTGTAAGAGAACCCCCACCAAAAAAGAAAACTACCAAAGTTGAACATAAAGGTATGCTTCCAGAAGACTTTCCTGTACTTCTAACTTAGACGTCATGCTTTTTATTTATTCGTAATTAAAGCAACTCAAACAAATGATTAGATTTGGAACATTTACAAAGCCTTAGGAAAAAATACCTAATTTACTATTCTTTTCTCGGATGTTACAACTCTCTTTTTTGTAATTCCCTATGGCACGACGACTACATTTCAGCTTGTAATATTATCCAAATAGTTGCTTCTTATGAGTTATACTAATATAATTGAATTAGGAGTTTCAGCCTTTATTCTAGTTTTAATTCATTCTGACGTATTTCCTACTGACAGGCTCAACATCCAAAATGAACGGGAATATTGTGACAGGTAATCAGCCTTCAGGTACTATGGACATACGAGTGGAGGTGACCCCAAGTCTCCCTGGATACGAGGGATGTGGAACTATCGTCATCACTTACACATTCCAGGGTGGCATACAGACGGTATGAACTCGTTGACGTCATTCATGACTACAATTTAAGAAATAAATCGTTTTTCTCAAAATGAGTTTCTGCCCAAACTCGTGCATATTAGGACATTTGAATCTCTCTCTCTACTTCCCTCCCTCCCTCCGTCTCTCTCTCTCTCTCTCTCTCTCTCTCTCTCTCTCTCTCTCTCTCTCTCTCTCTCTCTCTCTCTCTCACATACACACACACTTTTTGTCAAATTATTACCAGATGCAGTTGGCCGTACATTGAGGAACTTTATTGCTGAACTTAGTGCAGTTATCCTTGGGATTGTTTAAGAACAAAGTTTAAAAAATATGGTCTGCTTTTAGGCCAACCTCAGGAACATAAGGCCATGCTGAAAATAGCATATGTTATGTAAAATTGATACGGTTTCAGTCGGAGAAATATTTCATTCTTTTCTTTGTTTTTAGTTAATAAATGATTAAATAAATTGTAAACCGATACAAAACTTATCCTTCAGGAAGACGACCCTAATCCCACGAAGCCGTACAGTGGGACAAAACGGACGGCTTACTTACCTGACAATAAGAAGGGACAAAACATCACGAAACTACTGAAAGTGGCGTTTGACAGAGGGCTTTTGTTCAAGATTGGTGTGTCACAAACCACTGGAGTTGACAACTGCATCGTATGGAATGGAGTTCTGCACAAAACCAATCGCCTTGGAGGACCGCCGACGTAAGGCTTCTCATAGACTTAAAACATTTTAGAAGATGGAAAGTATATTTGCCATGTTCATGTCTATATATGTACTCATTCACTCTGACTTTCTTTTCTTTGTTCATGAATTAATTGATAGATGGAAATTTATTTATGTATTTATTGCGCGTTTGAAATATTTGCTTTATTTGGATCGCGCGGATGAATCACAAAATTAAATTTTAAACTTGATTTAGCTACCTATTTATCTGTCTACCACATATCTGGAGGATACTTTCGTTTTGTGTGTTATACCAGATGAATTGCATCATGTGGTAGAAATGCCTCGTTTTAGCAAGTTAAAATATCGTGGCAATATTGTACCAGAAGAAGAAATCTATCTGATATTAACGCAATAAAAGACAAATTTGTTTGCATTGTATATAAATCTTGTTCGTTAATCGAAGCTTAGATAATATAACTCATCCTTCAACCCCCACCCCCTTGTGTAAGTTCACCTCTGCTTGAATCATATGAAGAGTCATATCACATAAAAAGCGTCGATTTAAGAGAATAGTGGTTTTGGGGTGACCTAATATGCTGTACAAAATTACATTTTGGACGAGTGCCGCCGTAGCTCATTTGGTAGAGTGCCTGACTCATGGATCAAGGGTCGAGGGTTTAATACCTGCCTGGGCCAGCACAGGATGGCTTGTCCATGTGAAAGGCAAATATCTCCCATTTTTCCTCGACATTATATAGTCATCAAAAGTGACGTTAAAACCAACAAAAACAACAACAAAAAACAAACAAACAAGAAAATAAAACAAAAATTGACAGATAATGCAATATTTTCCCCATAAATAAATTGTTAAACGTTATACAGGCTAAAATATAATAAACTTTCATTTTAAGGTTTGGCTACCCAGATCCCGATTATTTGGATCAAGTCTTGGAGCAACTGGCTGCTAAGGGAGTTACTGAAGCTGACATTCCTAAGTGAAGAGATAAGAGTTGTAGCCACCGACGTCATTCTAGGGCGAAACAACAGCACCTTTTGTCAAACACTTTGATACATTTTTAACGATAAGTTTCTTCGATATTAAAAATGAAAGAAATGATTCATTATCATCAGTCATTTACAAACGTGCTGAAATGGGAACTTAGATATTGTTCATTAGGCTGGCCACCAAGGGACTTACACTTCAGAAGTAAAGACAGTTTAGCGTGTGTTTGTTAAAATATGAACTTGAATATTGTGTGTTCTTTATTTTGTAGAATTTTTTTTTTTTTTCATTGATATTGCAACAACAAAATGGGTGACTATTTTGTGAAGGATAAGTAATTTTGATGTAAGTAAGAAATCATCACTTACTTTTGTATTGCACATCATGGTTAAATATATGCATATACATCGCATGTCAACACTGTATGTCATTACAAGTGACATCGTGCAATGCAAAAGCGTAATGATCGAGTTATCCGAATGTATTCCAAAGTCATTTTACTGCACTATTCTGCGATTTCGTCAAAATATCAGTACATTTTCGTCAAGTGATAAAAAGAATCTTTCATTTGCCCTCATTTGAAATACAAATGATGAAACTCATCGGTTAATTTGATTCTTTTGCTCGCCAAGGGTCGCAAAGTATTAGACTCGTTTCATAAATTGCATTTGAAATGCACACTCATGTAAGATCCTCTAGTCATGCATTTTAAATGCAGTATTTTGGCTCTATCGGCCTCTGGTAGAGTTTGAAATGTACTGTATTTCAAGAAGGACATAAGAAACGGACTTTTATTGGAGTCCTAGAAATTATTTTGGCCAGGACAGCGTCAGTCCATTTGACGTACCCGTGTTCAGCTTTCATTTACTGTGAAAAAGTGTGATGTTAGTGAAGATTGTCACTTTCTTATCGGAAAGGTACCTTTACATGTCGACGCAATACTTTTCACGAGATAAACGACTAGTTTCGTGGATATAAAAAAAAAATACAATTTTCATGAAGAATATCACTTCGTTCACTAAAAATGCGCCTTTTCCTCTTCGATGCAAATTTGTCACAAGAAAGTTATGTTTCTCACAAAGAAAGTTAAATGTCGATTAATATTTTATATTCGTGAATATTGGTGAGATTTTCGTGAAAAAGGAAACTCGTCAGAATAAATTTCTTCATGAAAAATGTCTGCGTTTCTGACAGGGTAGGGTACACACTTTGGTATTTGAAAACTTATTGGCTTAGCAGTTTCGAGATTGTTGTTGAAAAAGACCTTTCATGTTGCAAAAATTCACCCCACCCCACCCATTTTTCGGGAAATCTTTTCTTTGTAAAAATGTACTACATCAGTTACATTAACGGCCATTGCTATACCTCCTACTTGTGACCGTTAAGGGGCCAGTTGGGTTTCCACCTAGGGTAGGTACGGTTCACTTTGCTACCATCCAGGGCCCACGACGGTCCAGTTGGGTTCTGAGCCGGATCGATGTATTTAGAGGACCTTGCCCTTTATTTATTGAATTTAAAGAATAATTTATCGACCTTTCTTTTACCGTATATTTTCCAATTTTATTGCACATTTAATATCTTTGTTACGAAGGTTATCTCCCATTTTATCCTTACTGATATTCATGAAGACGAGCATTTTTTTTACTGACTGATACTCATAAATAAGAGTATGTATTCTATTATACTAACTGATACTCATGAATAAGAGTATGTATTCTATTATGCTAACTGATACTCATGAATAAGAGTATGTATTCTATTATACTAACTGATACTCATGAATAAGAGTATGTATTCTATTATACTAACTGATACTCATGAATAAGAGTATGTATTCTATTATACTAACTGATACTCATGAATAAGAGTATGTATTCTATTATACTAACTGATACTCATGAATAAGAGTATGTATTCTATTATACTAACTGATACTCATGAATAAGAGTATGTATTCTATTATACTAACTGATACTCATGAATAAGAGTATGTATTCTATTATACTAACTGATACTCATGAATAAGAGTATTCTGTTATACCAACTGATACTCATGAATAAGAGTATTCTATTATACTAACTGATACTCATGAATAAGAGTATTCTATTATACCAACTGATACTCATGAATAAGAGTATTCTATTATACCAACTGATACTCATGAATAAGAGTATTCTATTATACTAACTGATACTCATGAATAAGAGTATTCTATTATACCAACTGATACTCATGAATAAGAGTATTCTATTATACCAACTGATACTCATGAATAAGAGTATTCTATTATACCAACTGATACTCATGAATAAGATATGAATAAGAGTATTCTATTATACCAACTGATACTTATGAATAAGAGTATTCTATTATACCAACTGATACTCATGAATAATAGTATTCTATTATACCAACTGATACTCATGAATAAGAGTATTCTATTATACCAACTGATACTTATGAATAAGAGTATTATATTATACTAACTGATACTCATGAATAAAAGAATTCTATTATTCTAACTGATACTCATGAATAAGAGTATTCTATTATACTAACTGATACTTATGAATAAGAGTATTCTATTATACTAACTGATACTCGTGAATAAAAGAATTCTATAATACTAACTGCAATTGCCGTCAACCGCAACTTGAGTTTGGAAACCAGGAATGAAAGAAAATGAATCTTACTGGATACGCCGCCTTAGAACACTGAAATCAAATGGCTTAAATCAAGAAGACTCTCTGGGGTATAAAAACGAAAATAAAATTATTATCTATTTAGAGTTCGCATTTATAACTTCAATAATTCGTTCATTTAGTTTATTATTCATTCACTTACCTATAATTACTATTGCTTTTGTAGTACTTCTTTAGTAGTAATATTGTTGCTGTTATTGTTATTACAGAAATAATGAATAATCAGGTATGTAATAAATGGTTACACCAGTATATTAAAAACACAGATGGCGCTATTGCTTTTCCTTTCATTGGTCAGTACTAACTAGGTTGCCATTTTATCATCGGAATTCAACTAATAAGGTGCGATATCTATGATTTTAAAATAATATTTTCTTTAGACCAACAGTTATGTTAAACTGTGTAACTTCAACGCTTTCTTGTGTGTTAACTCGTTGTTTCTGTATTGTATATGCCTTTAACAAAGACTGAATGAGAGCCAAAAACGCTTAAGCTATTTCGACGCAAGTTTAGAAATATTCGTTGTCAGTTTTTACACGTACAAGTTTGCGTGTGTGTGTATGTGTGTGTGTGTATCAGAAGAAATTGTTTTGCAATAAACCAATTGACCTTTGAGTATACATAAAATATTATCTTAATTACACTGAAGTTATAACTTATGAAAACATTGATAGTAAACTCCGCTTAAAATTATCTCAAGCTGACCAACACAAATCTTTTACAGAGGGTCTTCTCCCTCAAAATAATTATTACACGAAGCACCTACACAAATACAGTTCAGTTTGTAAACGTCTAAGTTGTTATTATATATGTGTATACCGTTGTATCGCCTTTAGGAACTATCCTTGTATACCGTTATATTGCCTTTGATAACTATCCTTGTATACCGTTATATTGCCTTGATAACTATCCTTGTATACCGTTATACTGCCTTTAAGAACTATCCTTGTATACCGTTATATTGCCTTTGATAACTATCCTTGTATACCGTTATATAGCCTTTAAGAACTATTATTGTATACCGTTATATTGCCTTTAAGAACTGTCCTTATATACCGTTATATTTCCTTTAAGAACTGTCCTTGTATACCGTTATATTGCCTTTGATAACTATCCTTGTATACCGTTATATTGCCTTTAAGAACTATTCTTGCATACCGTTATATTGCCTTTAAGAACTGTCCTTGTATACCGTTATATTTCCTTTAAGAACTGTCCTTGTATACCGTTATATTGCCTTTAAGAACTATTCTTCATACCGTTATATTGACTTTAAGAACTGTCCTTGTATACCGTTATATTGCCTTTGATAACTATCCTTGTATACCGTTATATAGCCTTTAAGAACTATTATTGTATACCGTTGTATTGCCTTTAAGAACTATTCTTCTACAATAGTACTTTTAAAAATGGACAAGCCTTTTTCTCTTTTTCAATTGGTAAAAAATTATTTCCACGATTTTTCCAAAATCGACAAGTGTCATAATATTCCTTTCCATTATTATTTTGTGTTTGCACGTGGAATCAATAGAGAAACCATTCTAATGAGAAATTTGTACGCGCGGAAGGAATGTACATGCTATTTGTATATATCAGGTAATATTGTACATGAAAAACAATCGGATTTAATTTTATCTATAGTAAGAAATATTCAGACATGGCTTGCAATCACGGTGATTTCTCTCTAAGTAACATTAAATGTCTCCTGGCCTAATTTATACTTTAAAGCATCATAATTCATAATCTTTCTTGTTGACAAGCGATTTCGTTCTTTCAGTTTGCACTCTCTCTCTCTCTCTCTCTCTCTCTCTCTCTCTCTCTCTCTCTCTCTCTCTCTCTCTCTCTCTCTCTCTCTCTTACATTGCCTTCATAATAATAATCCTAAAGAAAATGTAAACCTTTCACACAAAAAAGACAATAGCAGTTGCATTTGTAAAGAAGATAATGTGGAAAATAAAACAAAATAAATTACACGATACAGAACTCGTCTCATTTTCTTTGGCAATGATTTTTCACGTTTTCCTCTTTTTGTTTCTTATTCGGATTGCCACATACCTTGTTTACTATCACTGTGGTAAATCTGAAAGTACACCATTCGTTTTACCGATTTCCAAGTAGAAATTAAATATGAAATTTCCAGGAAACACTCGTGCTTGATATTGAAATATAAATAGCATTATTAGTCACATGCTATCCCAACATGCTTTGCGGCAATCAAGCTGTACCTGTGTTACGTAAGTACTTACCTACTGTTCTCCTTTCTAATTGAAATAATATGTGCCTTTTATTTCGTTTGATTGATTTAGGAATGATATATTTAGTTAAATTTACTTTAATTCTAACGTTCCTACTCTTGCATAGATGTTTTTTGTATATCCGTTTGTTGCTTTTTGAATCATATATTTTTACTTTCGTTTTCTCATTGACCCTAATTGTTATTTATTTCAGCTTGTTATTGCCGTAAAGGTAGTACGAATGGCTAAAGTACAAGTTTGTGATCATTGTGTAAATCCAAATCCTGACAAATTCCAGTAAAATTTCACATTTTTTAGATCGTTAATATTGTGTGTTGACATAACAAGGTTAGAATCTCCTTTCTTTGATTCGTGTTATGCCCGTTAAACTATCATCTATAGACGATCGCACTTATCTCATGTAGGAGTTATTTCCCTTACCAGCTGTGACATACGAGAATTCTGCTAAACATCGAAGAATAAGCTAATGTGGAAATCCACATCAGCATTGCTGAATTTATTAAAGTGATTTTATTTGATATATCATTTGTTTAATGTTTTGATAATTTTTAGTAAGCTTGTATTTCTGATATCCATTTTCGTGCTTAATGTAATAAGTCAAGTGTTTATTTATATTAAAGAACGCGAACTTTATTTAATTTATACATTTTAGAATTTGAAAATTATTTATTCAATCTAGATTTATGACAGATTTTTTTTTTTTTTAAATGTTGATCAAGAAAAGGTGATACAGCATATAGTATCATCACTTGCCGGTATTTTATTAAAATGCATGTGATTTAATTTAATTTATTTATTTTTAATCGGAGCATAATTTTAGACAGCCTGTATTTATGACTAGGACTTTTTTATTTCGATCAGAAATTTGGGAAAAGAAAGTTTACAGTTTCATTCCCTGTTTTGTGAAAGTATATGAATTCATTTTTTTTTTATCCTTTTCTTCATTATTACTCTTAATTGCATAATAAAAATTGGTCCCTTAATATACGAGAAATGCGTCAGTGGAGAGGGAACATAATTTTAAAGACAATTTTAAGTATTTAGGTATTAAAATCTACATAGTTGCATTCATTGGTTTTCTTTTGAATTTATCCATTTTTCAATATGAAAATAATTATTAGCAACCTGGATTTTAAAACATCGATGTTCAAGCTTGATCTTATTTTTTATATTGTTTAATTAATTAATTTTATAAATGTTAGGATAGTTGCTTTAATTTAGTTGTTTAATAATGATAGATCACTTTTTATTCGATCTTGATTTCTGATATTAAAATTTCGGTCTTGATCTAAAACGGGGAAAAGGTTTACATTGTTTATCTTTTAACTAAGTGGAATTTCTTTAATTAATCCATGTTTAATGTTAGGATAAATTTAACTGTCAACATAGATTTCTGACATCAGTTTTCAATACTGATCTATAAAAAAATGGAAACAATAATCCATCGGATGTGAAGGTAATGTACAACCGGAGTCTTTCCTTGAAAAGACATTAAGTTACACAGAATATAGCAATTATCTGATCGTGGAAGTTTGTTGATTAAAGTCAAAGTTATTAAGTGATAAGTCAGAACTATTTTTATCTAGCTCGATTCTTAAATTTGTCCAGCATGATTTTGTTTATTACCTTGTCTAAAACGGTATATGTCATGATAGCATAATTAATTGAAAACAAAAATATGATTATCTCACGTCAGCCAATAAGAATGTGATTTTGAACTATTTTCGCTGATTCATTACGTGTCAGTGCTCCGCGTGCCCTATCTTGAACGTTTAGTTGTCTAGCTTTATGTGATAATAACCAGACCTTTGTTTATACAACAATAATTAAAATGGACAATCACAACTTTTCCATCCCAAGTTATCTACAGAAACTAGCAATAATTTCAGTTCATGTGTAGATTTTACCTGTTATGGTAAATGAATGATGTTTATCTAGTGTTTGTGAGTGTGTGTGTGAGTGTGTAAGCGTGCGTATGTCTGTGTTTGCGAAGGTTGTGCTCAATCGTACGCAATATATAATATGGGAATGTGCAAAACGAAAGTGGAAAGATATTGTTACACGCAAGGGGTCTCACTACCGAGCGAATCAACCAACACCTGCTTAAGT
Source organism: Margaritifera margaritifera (assembly GCA_029931535.1). Lineage (NCBI taxonomy): Eukaryota > Metazoa > Mollusca > Bivalvia > Unionida > Margaritiferidae > Margaritifera > Margaritifera margaritifera. The sequence goes on along the minus strand of JAQPZY010001501.1, from coordinate 2,626,764 downwards.
CTGCCTTGAGGTCCAGTGTTTCCCCTGTTTCCAAGGACCTCGAGACAACAGTCGTTGTCAACTAAAGGGTTCTTAAACGCTCAAATACTACAAATAATTTCCTCTAGTCACCTAATGACAACCCATCAAGAAACTCTTATTTCACACTTGCATGGTTTTTCTTGCTTCACATTTTTATGACTCATAAGTAAGCCGAAGATTGGTACTTTACTCCATGCACCACTTAACACAACCCAAACACATAATACAAAGAATTATTACTGCCTGAAATTACTAAACACATAGACATTAGAATATCCCGAGAACTCCTTATATTAGGAAATTAGGTAGGGTCCATTTTACTAAACTAATCCATACTACCATAAAGTCTCGTGAATATTGTACATTATGACGTCTGCTTCTAGAAATTGGCTAAATACTCGGTTTGAGATATATCTTCCCAACACCGACTCCCCATAATTAAATAACAATCACTAAATTCCAGCAAAGCTATAAACGGAGACTTAAATACAAATATCACATACTCTAGGTTTATTACAGTATCAATCGCACTCGAATCGTCATACTTATACTTTGGCCTTTCTGCTGACTTCGGCGCATTACTGACCACATAATAACCTTAATCGACTTAAGCTGTTTTGTCGTAGTTGATGAAAGGATGTTGTCAATTACAGTCAAACGTGCCTTAAAAGTCAACTCAATCAAGCAAACACGTGACTTAAACAGACACCTCTTCAATATCTCTCAGTACAAAATATTGTCGTAATTAACCTCTTGTAGGTAATAACCTGTCATTATAGACTATTTTCTTCACTTTCCACAGGGACCCGCTTAAGACACATTTTACTGCATTGTCATTATGCTTCTCGTAACATCATATGCTTAGTTTGACCCTTTGAACTAACGAAGTAATCTAAATATAAACATAGATAATATTTTTAACCAGGATGTATGTTAGGCCCAGACATTGAACAGTATTACAGTGTCGTTGTGACTTTCATTCCAGCCCAGTTCGGACATTTTAGAAGAGTTCGGGACATCGAAATTGTGTGTTTACACTGCATGGTCATATATGTTCCAATATTTGACTACCTGAGTGAGTGTACTTACCTCTACTATATCTTAATACCTCCATCCTATTTTCTGATCTACTCAGTGTGTGTGCTTTATTGTATTGCATCTGTGTGTGTATGTGTGCGTGAAATATATATCTCTTTCCTCCCTGGTCTGTCAGTCCCTTGTGGGAGCCATCTCTGGAGATTTGGGTTTTGGGTTCACCTTACCGCCTGCAGAGATGGTATTCATAGCTTTCTCTTATGGTGAATTGGAAGGGCCGTTGCCAGTGGTTTCTTACGTCAAATCAGCTGGAATGTTGCACGATCACTTTCAATTATTCCGTTGAATTTAACCCCCACTGGACGTTTAGGTTGAGACGAAAAGTTAGGAAGTTCGGAAGGAATTCAACCTGTAGTCATAATGAAACCGTCTACGGAGATTTAATGTGCAGTTTCGCATACCCTGTAATCTGAAGTAATGTCAGCTCATAACCTTGGCAACCTATTTGATGTAATACTCCATTGACTCAAACCATTCAGCCGAATTATACTGTTGTATTTTACGATGAATTGCCGAGAGATAGAGAGCAGGTTTGCTCAATTAATATCGAAAAAAATCAATTCTGGCAAGAACTAAATCGGATAAGTTTCGACCTATAATCCCGCGCGACATACCTAGACCATGCGCCCTCTGTTACTCATGCACTGTAAATATAAACTAAATGAGCTTTTGATGTATACTGACATTTGATGCTCTCTTCACTTCGCTCAATTCAAACCATATGCGATAGCTAGTGATCGTACCAAATGTATCCGTGGAATGCCAAGGGTATACCTTGCTGAAGACGACGCCTTGCATTTTATCATCTCTATTTATGCAAGATTTAAAATAGCACGATAGGAAGGTCGCCAGCAAATATCGATTTTAGTTAGATAACAAGACTCAAATTTACTGCTCCAGTAAATGTCTCTTTGTGTGCCATAGTGATATTGCGCCAGTGAAGATTGATTTGTTATTTTATTGTTGTCGTATCTCTACACACTACTGGATAGGTGTCTTGCGATAGTGCGCTAGATATTTGGGAATTTTTCCGATTTAGTGTTGTCATATGACTGGGTTGGTGCACAAAATATATACTGCGCCGAACTCTCATGCACTTATTTCTTCTGCACCTTTTTTATTGTGGCATGTCACTGAATATTTTATGCATGCCCAGTATTATCTTATGTGTGATATGTATGATTGTATTAACGCTGTATTTGTCTTTTATGTACTGTCTGTACAAGACTCGCTAGAGCTTGTTATTATGTTAATATACATGTCCAAGTTAAATACAACTTATATTCTTATCTTAATAATTTTATTTCACTTCGTTGAGAAGTTCATGACTGTCATGGTAATTTACAGGGCACTAGAAAGAAAGTGTTTGGATCTACTTTTGATACCTCTTTTCCCTCACTATTGGGGCTTATCCTTTGTTCAGAACTTAATATTGTGTCAGTCACACGAATACATTACTTCCTTCATTATTGTTTTATGTTACGGTCCTGTTTTCCTTACAATTAGTGGGTCTTGGGTGGCCCAGGGATCTAAGGCGTTCATCTTTACAGATCACTCACATATTACCTCTGTCCGCATGAATTCGAGTCTCGGCTCAGCCAGCGTATGTGAGAAAGCATGCCAGTACCTTCCCGTGGATCGGTTGATCTTCCCGGGGTCTTCACTAATTCTTCCTCCACCAAATATAATGGCCGCCAAACTATAGCCTATTATGTACTGAAAGATGGCCTTAAACCCACAAAATCAAACCAATCCTTACAATTATTCCGTCTCTTATTATTATTTTTATTATTATCTTGAACTACTATATGACAAAATTTATTTAAATTTTGGTCTCATTTTGTCACGAGTACGTACAATTTATTCGATTAAAGAAGTTCTTATCCGTTTTGGACAATTGATAGTCAGCCCCTTTTGTAACAACTCCAGTTTGCAAGGTGAGGGTTAGGTTACCTTGGTATTGAAGTGTATAGTCAGCATTGTAAGCGTTCTTGTCCTAATCGATTTAATTTTATAACTTGTATTCTCTCTCTTACACCCTTCTCTCTCTCTCTCTCTCTCTCTCTCTCTCTCTCTCTCTCTCTCTCTCTCTCTCTCTCTCTCTCTCTCTCTCTCTTGGATTTAACTTGTCAGGCTGTCTTTAAACAATTAACTGTCAGGGTGAAGGAGAGTGGATTTAACTTGTCAGGCGATGTCTTTAAACAATTAACTGTAAGGGTGAAGGATCTTTTCACGCTTTGCCATATGTGTTATTTTTACTATGGTGTGTATGATTTGTTCCTTTCTAAGGACCTGTCATGTCATCAAAACATAACTGTGATTGTATAATTGCCTAAAACGCAGTAATTCACACTCTTTTGTGCCCTCGGTACAATGACGGCTGGTGGTCGTGTATTCCTATCGAAGACACGAACCGTGAGCAGTCGATTATATTCGCATTGTGCAGCACGAAATCGGGGTTTCGTGTTAAATTTGGTTGGTATGCGCGAAGTGCGCGAGCAGTAAGAAGTAGTCAATCCATTTAGCCAAGGCATAGTTTGGCTTTATACACATATCAGGTCAGTTAAGCTTACAAAGGCGTTCCTTGTAAAAAGCCGAGCTTCTCGCTTTGAAAGAGAGTCAAATGAAAGAAGTGCCCGTTTGGACTGGAACTTGATTATTGCTCTCCTCAGCACAAATAAATGTAGAACACTTAGGTTCCTGTGTATTTGGTTACTGTTGGACATTAAAGAAGTATTTTAATTACATTTATCAACGCACATTATATTAAGCCAGACTAAAATCCTCCATAGATAACGTTTGTTATCCAAGGTGTATTATGTTCGTGAACAGCGACATGGGGCCATCTCAGGTACTTATTCGATACATTCTGGTGTAATTTGGGATCATCTTACCCAGTTACCGGTCTCCACACTATTAAATTGTAAAACAATATTGATTCTCTGATCACTGAAGCAGTCATTTTTAAAATGTTGCAATTACAAATCGAGGCACGCAAATAATTGTATACAATCGCTCTTTACAAAATCACGCTTCTCCTGGTCCAGGACTGATGCAGACTGACCTATATAACATCCAGGTACAACATCAATCGAAAGCAGAGTCGCGAGGTGATGTACCAAACATTACAATGAACTATCTCAACAGGTAAATCCGTCCATCTATATGCGTCTCCATCCGTCACTCGGTCTTCCTTGTAAAATGATCTCCATCTGCACATACGATTATGTTTTACGGGGATGATTAGATAACCGCAACGATTTCAGATCCTGAATGCAGCCTCAGGGTAGGACAGGGTAGGGCTCAAAGGTCACATTGTAATAGATAAGATGGAATTTTCTTTTGCAACATGAAGCAATTAAATGATGATAATAATATTTGATACCGTGTTTCAGAAATATCAGTCGATGACAACAAAAATTTGGATTCTGGATGTAGCTCGTGAGAGGAGGAGGGGTAGAGATGGGGGAAGGGGATAACACAATTACAAAGTACGGATACTTACAATGTCCGTCTTGTCTAGAAAATATGTTGGAAACGCCCTACTGTCATGGTTCCGCTACAGAATTTACTGTGCATCAGCGCAACTACTGTATTTAAAAAAATAATATACATGTATCAATACAAAGATTATTTTTGTGTTCCTAAGTCTTGACAAATAGGTCCTAGATATTAATAAATATCACACATAATGTACTCATTTTGCTCTAAAAGTAAATTTAACAAGAAAGTTACGGGTCTGATGTGTCTTATATAATGATCATTTAGCCAACAAAATCTGTCTTCTTTTTCATCAGACAATGGCTGAGGCTCCTGCCCCAAGTAACGACCATAAGTACGTCGAGGAGCTGAAGGAAAGGTTTCTGACCTGCTGCGTTTGCCAAGAGGAATTTGATGAAGCTTCCCACCACCCACGACTCCTAGCATGCCTTCACTCCGTCTGTTATACATGTCTCGAGAAACTGGTCAAGGAGGAGAAAGTCAAGTGCCCACTCTGCAATGACATCAGCACGATTCCCCATAATGACCTAAACGTCATCCGGAAGGACAACACCAGACGAGATCTTCTGGACTTCGTGAGCGTACGAACCCATGGCACCGGAATCAAGTGCACTCAGTGTGAGAAGGACATGGCTGTCTCGCGATGTTCCGAGTGTAAAGACTTCCTCTGCAACGACTGTACGCATGCACATAAGGTTACTAAGGTGACAAAGTCTCACTCCGTGTCTACCTTAGAGACACTGCAGAGTATGACCCTGACAGAGTTCAGCGGGAAATTGAAATGCCAGAAATCCGGACATGATCAGTATATACTGGACCTCTACTGCTACAAAAATGGATGCAGGCAGCCCATATGTACATTGTGTGCTCTGACTGAACACAAGGAGACTAATGGACATATAGTAAGTTTTAAAATTGTCTAAGATCATCTTTATTCCTTGTTTGAAAAGTCTTTGCGTCCGTACATTATATTCTTTGGCACAAATAGGATCACCTTGTTCTAGAACGTTTGCTCTGACTGTTCGCCATAGTTATTAGTTTCCGAAGAAGAAGAAGACGTGCACAAAAAAATTTCTTTATCTTTAAGGTTATAATTTATGAAAAGTATCTTCTATTTTATCTTTCTAGTAACAAAGAAGTTTGAAAATAAAAAGAAAATAAATAAATCGAATACATGACGGAAAATAACGGATTTCTGTGAAACCTTTTCTCCTGTCTGCTCAGATACACTATGTTAATTCATTTTACCATAACTGAAGAAAAGCATTAACCGGTTTTTTTTTTTTTTTTTTTTTTTTTTTTTTTTTTTTTTACAGATAAAGGATGTAAATGGTACATATGCAGAGGAGAAGAAAGATACCGAAGAAATTTTGGCACGAGCTGTAGAGACTGAGAAGGAAGTTGGGAAGGTGATGAACGAGGTAAAAGATGAGATTCACAACGTAGAGGCTTGTGCTATGAAACTGGAGGACAGCATCAAAGCAGCCTTCAACAACTGCAGAAAGATGCTGGACAGGCGAGAGCAAGAGCTGATTCAACAGGTCAAACAGCATTGTGAGGGAAAGGTGAAGACCCTAGCTCAACAGAAAGCTTGCCTGGGGGAATTCAAGACCGAAATGAACGATTCCATTTCTTTCACGAACAGTGTCCTGAGTGGATACAGCCCAACAGCCTTCCTACAGGTGAGTAGCAACAAACAATTAGGTACTTTTGATAGGTAATTAATCCTTTTTCTGGAGTTGTATAAAATACCTTTTTTTCATCCTTTTTACAAAAAACTCCCCATCTGGGGGAAAATGTTTCCTGTCATGACATCTATTAGCTGTAATTTGTCCTTTCTTTTCGTCCACCTCATTCTCTGCTTCGACCTCCTTTTTTCTTCTCCTTCTGGCCTATTTTACCTTCTCATTCTCTTTTTTCTTCTCGAGTTTGTTTCTATTGTTGCTTCTTTACATGTCATTGTTGTTATAAGAGACGTAATTAGTTTCTTTGCAAATGACAATGTTCGCATTAATCTTCCATATCATTTATGATGTCTTGTAGCAATCGAAGGAAGTATATTATCGAAATTTCTTTGCATCATGTTAAAATCGATAACCGTCTTTTTTCACAGGTCCATGGACGAATCAATGAAAGACACGAGCATTTGTATGCCAGACGCTTCGACCAATGTCCCCATGCAACAGCAAACATGGTGTTTAGTGCAGTCAAGATGGGCGCGGACTTTCAAAAGCATGCTTTTAGCCTGGGAAACGTCGAGAGCTTTGATATCTACCCTGCGCACACCACAATTGAGACCTGTGATGGCTTAGTGGGTCAGCCATCCAAGGTTATCAAAGTTTTCTTATATGACCATGGAAAAAAACCATTCCCAGAGGAGAAGGCCGACGTACAAATTAGGATTCTGGATAAGTCCTCTCAGCCTCTGACTCCCTTCTATACTGCTGTATACTCCAAGCAAGATAAAGCCTTCATTCAAGAAGTGACTGGAGATGAACCCGGGAACTTCATGGCAGAAGTTTACGTTTGTGGGGTTGAGATCGGAGAGAAATTGAAGTTCAGAATCAAGGATAATAAATCCGGTGCTGCTGGAGAAGATAAAGGAACTCGTACAAAAGAAACCCCACCAAAAAAGAAAACTACCAAAGCGGATCTCGCAGGTATGCCTCCAGAATAATTTCCTGTATTTTAGACATACTTTTGGGGTTGTGTTTTCCTGTTATAATCCTAATCAAACCAACTCTAACAAGTCATTATATCTGAAACATGTTCGGTGACATTTACAATAACGTAGACGAAATACATAATTTACCATTTGTTTTTTTTTCTCATGTTATAACTCTCTTATTTGTAGTTCCCTATATCACGAGGACCACCATTTTAGCTTGCAGTATGAGCCAAATTGCTGTTACAAACTTCTTAAGAGTTATACTAACGTAACTGAACTAAGAATTTCAATCAGTATGCAAGTCTTTATTAATTCTGCCACTATGACGTTTCTCATACTTACAGGCTCAACATCTAAAATGAACGGAAAAGTTGTGACGGGATGTCAGCCCCTAGGTACAATGGACATGCGAGTGGAGGCGACCACAAGTCTCCCTGGATATGAGGGATGTGGAACTATAGTCATAACTTACACATTCCAGGGTGGCATACAGAAGGTATAAATTCATTGACGTCATTCACGAATACAATTTAAGAAAAAAAAATCGTTTTTCTCAAAATGAGTGTCTGTCCAAACTCATACAAAATCTCTCTCTCTCTCTCTCTCTCTCACACACACACATACACACACACATACTTTATTAAAGTATAACCAGATGCAGCATGAGTTATATTGATGAAGCTTAGTGGTGAAACTAATGCAGAAAACGTTGGGTATGTTTGACAAAACATGTCAACAGAAACAGAGTAAGATCCCAGTCTAATTTCCAAAACGAAGTTAAAATGGCATGCAGTATATTTATAAACTGTTATTGTTGCAGTCAGAGAAGGTTTTCATTCTTTTCTTTGCATTTAATTAATGAAAGATTAAATAAATCGAGAATCAATAAAAATTATCTCTTTCAGGAAGACCACCCTAATCCCATGAAGCCATACAGTGGGGCAAAATGGACAGCTTACTTGCCAGACAATAACAAGGGACAAAAAGTAGCGAAGCTTATGAAACTGGCGTTTGACAAAGGACTTTTGTTCATTGTTGGTATGTCACAAACCACAGGAAGTGAGAACTGCATCATGTGGAATGGAGTTCAACCCAAAACGAACCGCCATGGAGGACCGCCGATGTAAGGCTTCTCATAGATTTTAAAAGATGGAGAGCATATGTGTTATGCTCATATCTATTTCTGTATTTAAACGCTCTGAATTTGTGTACCTTTTTCATGAATTAATTGATAGATCGAGATTTTGTTTTCTTCAATTATTTGAATATTGTTTTATGCGGATCGCTTGGGTCAGTTGGTAGAGCGACGGACTCGTAATTCAAGGGTTGCAGATTTGATACCCGCTTAGGCCAGCCCGGGTCTGCTGTCTCAATGTGTCCTTGGAAAAGGCACTTAGCTCACATTTCCTCTGCATGATATAGTCAATAATGTGTTAAAAGTGCTGTTAAAACAGCAAGAACAAAATAATAATAATAATAAATGCCAGATATATTCTATTGCGAGGTAAAATAAAATATGACGCGTATTTTTGTATCGCAAGGTGAAATATATTTGATATTGACGCAGTAGATGCAAATTTCTTTTTATTATATAATAAGTTTTCTTTTCAATCGATTTTTTGTAGTTTTACCCCATCCTTCAACCTCCTCCCCTTTGTGAGTTCGTATCAACTTGAATCGTATTGAGAGGTTTATCGTACAAAGAGCGATTTAAGAGAACAGTAGGTTAAGGGTACCATTTGCACTCGCTTTTAAGTAGAGTACATCTGTAAACAACATAGACCCTGATCTACCGTCGCATAATGGGCTGGCAGATCAGGATCTACACTGTTTGTGCTATTGATTATTCCTAACAAACTGCATAGACCCAAATCTTCCGGGGGATTATGCGACGACAGATCTGGGTCTGTCCAGTTTGCAATTGGATTCGACTTATACGCGAGTACATACAGCATATAATAAATACAGAGTGCCTTCTTTTCCAAAGTTAACCATATATATTTCATCACGTGATACAAAAAGTGCGATATTTTTACGATTTTTTTGTACCAAGAGATGAAATCTATCCGATATTTACTTAGAAAAAGAAAATTTTCTTTTGACCATAAACCAAATCTGCTCTTGAATTGGAGCTTAGAAGATTAATCCCACTCGTCAGCACCCCCCACTGACTCACCCACCATTTCACAAGTTCACCTCAGTTCCAATCGTATTAATAGGCTTATCGTAAAAATATCAGCTATTTGTCGCAAAAAATTACAAGTTTGACATTTTGTAAACTATTTTACCCTGTCCAACCCCAAAACGAGTCCAACTGAGCGATTCAGCACACCGGATTTTTACCATTGTTGGTCAGTGCATATCTGAAAGGTTATGCAGTTTCCATTTATTGCTCTAGCTCTCAAACGATGCTTATTAAGCGTCGCGGTGCATGTTGGGAAATCTTGAACTTTCACATGCTAAAATATAAGGATATATTTTCAACATGTGAATAATATAGGATTTACAAAATATTTCTCCAATCATTTTATCACACACACACACACACACACACACACACACACACACAGACAAACACGGTCATCATTCTCAAATAAATATTACACTGTCGATATTTTGATGTCAAAATTGGATTACAATGTTACACAGTCTGTAGATTAAAATATATATTCATTTTAGGTTTGGATACCCGGACCCAGATTATCTAGACTCAGTCTTGGGGCAACTGGCGGCTAAAGGAGTTAGTGAAGCTGACCTTGCCAAGTGAGGAGAGAAGAGTCGTCTTCCCGACGTCTTCCAAGGCGAAACTGTCAACCACTTTGATAAATTTATAAGCATGATTTTCTTCGATATTTAAAGTAAAACTTATAATTCATGTTCATCAACCATTTAAATACTTCTTGATATCATGACTTAAATATTGTTGATTAGGTTCACCATCTTGAAATTTATACTTCCGGAGTAAAGATAGTATATTATGCACGTTTGTTAAAGTAAGAACTCAAATATATCTGATCTTTAACTTTAAGAACATATTTTTGGGTGAACCTATCGATACTGAAGGAAGAAAATATTTGATTATTACATGAAGGATAGGTCAAAAGCAAGACAATCTTTGATTATCTCATGAAGGATAAGTCAAATGCAAGAAAATCTTTGATCATTACTTGAAGGATAAGTCAATTTTACAAAAGTAAGAAATAAGTGCTTGCTTTATAATACATAATATGTTGGAATCTTCTGACCTCCAATTCGTCAAACAGTTTCAATAATACATATATATATATATATATATATATATATATATATATATATATATATATATAGAGAGAGAGAGAGAGAGAGAGAGAGAGAGAGAGAGAGAGAGAGAGAGAATGTATGTGTAATTAAAATATTGTGTATGAAATTCACTGTTAAACCATACCAATTCGACTTGTATGTCTCTCTTACATAAAGCATTTTTGCTTTTTTAGCAAAAAATATATAAGATCCTAGATTAAAGTTTGTGGTCTCTTAGATAGATTGTCTATAAGAAGAGCTGACCGCCGGTAGAGGTTGACATATACAGTATTTCCATTGTCGAACATGTAGATTTGCATGAAAACTTGACAACAAATTAAAGCATTCAACCAAGAAGGCAGATCATCCTTTTGCTATAAATCAAAATGATGTTGCTGTAAAGCATGTCATATTATGTTCTATAATCTGTAAAGTATGTCATATTATGCTCTAATTGCTGTAACTATGTCATATTATGTTCTAATTGCTGTGAAGTATGCCATGTTATATTCTGATTGCTGTAACTATGTCATATTATGTTCTGATTGCTTCTTGAATCATTTGAAACAGGATGAACTGTCATTATTTTGGAGTTCATTCTGTAGTTGTGATCAAGAAATATACAATGGTTAATTATATACAGTATATTGTTTAATTAATGTGTATCAATTAAGTAATATCAAACAGGATTGTCAGGTAATCAATGTATAAATATGTAACGTAACGAGGGAATGCTTAAGATAGGGACTTTTAATACTACTACTACTACTACTACTACTACTACTAATAATAATAATAATAATAATAACAACAACAACAATAATAATAACCCCAGGAGTAAGTTCATAGAAACAGAGTCCTAGTTCTCCTCAGTCGGGAAGAGATATAATTAACATATATGAAATTCAATCGCGCTGTTAAAAAGGAAAAAATCAAATTGCATTTTCAAGACAGTGAAATCTACAATACATATTTAAGTATATTCGCACTTTACATTTATTGCTTGCGAGTGAAATAGATAACATCATTTTACAAAATAAAAAAATAGTTTATTAAGCATTGAATATACAATATGTTAATAACCATATTATGTACATTGTCAACATATTGCGAATATATAATACATGTATATACACCGTGTTGATTGGCTTAGCAAAAATACAGAGAGTTAGCAGAGGGCAAAAATACACAACTTATCATAATAGTATGTTATCTACTAATTTCATCACAAATATATATTTAGCTAATATTGCTTAATAAAGTAACTTCATCAACAACAAATTTTTATTATAAAGGTTCTCGGTCTGTTTACAGGCATGGAAAAGTATATATTGGGTTAAGGATAATACTTAACTCCGAATATATATATATATATATATAATCCGTAAAATCTTTTGTTATTATGTATGTAAATAGTGTCGTGATTTCTGATGGAGGTAAATGTGTAAAAACTTATTATAGTCCTCGAATGTGTGTGTGTGTGTTCCGAGCACTTTGAGAGTTTAGTGTACCGGGTTTGCCATGCCATATATAGGACTTTCCAAAAGGCTGGATATCATAGGAATTTTCACTTTGCGCAGAGCAATTCCAGAATCGTTCGGGCGTGATTTCAGAATCGGGGCGATTTGGAAATTCTTAAATTGCGCATGGAATTGTTCGTGCATGATTCGTGAATTCGGGCTGCTTATTTTATGTAAGAAATCCTTGGATGAAAAAGTAACTATATCTAATTGTAACTGAAAACAATGACACTTTCTTTTACATGCAGATCTATATCTTAATTAAGCTTCATTATTTTAGATAGCCGAATATATATGTAAAATTAATTCTCATGTGAATATAAAACAATTTATATTATTTATATTTTTCTGGTATCTTTTTTTGCGAATGAAATGAATAATGCCCTTGAGATATTAAAACGTGAAATTTTTATTATCGTCAAGAAACAAAACAATGAAGCTAAAATTCATAAAATAGATGTATGTACAGACACGGACATACATTTACCAGCACTCCAGTCATTTTCTTTAGAACTTGTTTAAATATGCCCACATTACGCAGAGTATATTATATTATGATGTTACCAATTTTGTTTCCGCACGCTAACTCGAGTTATCCACCATCTACATGTACCAAAATTTGTGGATGGCTTCCACTTGGCGTAAGGAAGAAACCAATCAATTTTGGGTCAAAAGGCGAAAGGCCAAGGTCAATGTGACTGAAAGTAATAAAAATGTTTTCTGCACAATTGCATTAATTTTACATAACATACCGGGACCAAACTTTGTGGATGGCTTGCACCAAGGGTAATAATAATAATAATAATAATAATAATAATAATAACAACAACAATAATAATAATAATAATAATAATAATAATACAAGATAGATTCTGGTATCTAAAGGTCATTGGTCACTGTCATGTTAAGTCAAATAAGAAAATATTAACTTCTGCACAGTAAGTTTAGTTCAAGACCGCATACCTTGACCAAAGGTCCAGGTCATTGAGACCCGTTGGTCAATAATCTCCATAGTCAACCAGGTCCGACTAGTACCTACATAAAGGACTATTACTTACGGGTTAAGAGTACAATGTTCCGTTGACCGTACTCTTGTTCTTATGGTAAACAACATACATTCCTCCTCTCTCAAGACCTTTGGACCAATGACAGATCATTTTTTTCTTTTTACGTAACTATGTTATTCTTTTTAAAGTTGACATTTTATTTAATTATTTTCATGAAAGGAAAATTAATTCGAAAACTTGAATCAAGGACTATATCAGTATTTTTATGTCTTGTTTAATCTTGGGGTGAAAAGTGGACTTTATTTTGTGACCTGTTCGCATTTGTATCCTTGCGCAAGCTATCTTCAGTACTCAGTTCAGACGATGTGTATTGACATTACATCGACGGTCTCACCACTGTTCTTTGAACGCTGATATGTGTTTAGACGTAAGCCCAGCTTTTTACGCTCTATCTTAAGGTGAGGAAATTGTCAGTGTTTGTTTTGATATTTAAAGTTGCACCGGTATTCATGATACTCCATTTTTACTTGCAGTCTTATTTCTCATAATTCTTCATTATGCACAGGTGTTGGATAGGAATACTCCACCTTCTAGTTCAGAATTTTGCGTCACCTTGCCGAGTGTCTGACGTACAGTTCTGACCCTCGGGTGGAATTTTCGTATCCTACACTGATGCATAGGAAGGATTCGATTAGTTTCATGCACATTTGTGAATATCCGGCTGTAAAATTGCACAGGGTTGCATATATACTAAACAAATAAGTTGAATTCTCAAAATTCCCCTTTTTATCAAGCATTTTCCAAGAAATTTAACCCAAAATGGGCCAGAGAAAAAGGAAAACGTTATTGCGCATCAACATTAACCACATATCTGGTCCAGAAGAACGAAAGTTAAATCTTACTGCGCATCTACACGAATTACATATCTAGCCTGCTCAACAAAATTTTTCAAGCAGTTTATGAGCAGAAGCAATGAAAAGCTGAATATTCGAAATGTCCCTTATTTGGCAATGTTCCAAGAAATTTCCCCCAAAATATGGCAGATGAAAAAGTACGACCTTGTTACACATCTACTCCAATTACACATCTAGCCCACAAAGTTTGAATAAATACTTTCAAACAGTGTTGGAGTAGAAGTGATGACGAACTGAATTCTAAAAATACCATTTTTGCCCAAGTTAAAAAAGGCCCCAAAATATCTGCCAGAAAAAAAGCAGACTTTATTACGCATTTATACCAACCACATATCTAGCATATAACGTTTAATTAATATCTTCCAAATGGTGAGGGAGCAGAATCGACGACGAACTGAAATTCTCAAAATACCGCCTATTTCACAAAAAATGTCACCAAACATGGGACACAGAAACAAAAGTAAAACCTTAATGTGCATTTACACCAACCACATGTCTAGCCTGCACAAGTCCAATAAAATCTTCCAAGCAATGTAGAGAAAAAAAATCAACGAAGGATAGAATTAAAAAATACTCCCTATTTTGGCAATTTTTGAAAGAAGTTTCTCCAAAACTGGGCCAGAAAAAAAGTGAAACTCTTTTGCTCATCTACACCAACCTCATATCAAGCCTTCAAAGTTTCACTAAAATACTTCAAGCAGTTTAAAAGGAGAGATACGACAAGATGAATTCTCAAAATACTTCTTTTGACCATTTCCCAATACATTTCCCCAAAAATGTGCCAGAGAAAAAAGTAAACCTTTATTTCGCATCTACAGCAACTACCTATCTAGCTTACAAAGTTTCAAGAAAATTCTCCAAGCACTGTTGGTGGAGAAGTGACGACAAACTCAGTTCCCAAACGATCCCCTTTTATGCAAATTTTAAACAAAATTTCCCCAATATGAGTCACAGCAAAACTAGTTAAATTTTAGCCACATATCGAGCCGACAAAGTTTCAATAAAATCTTCCAAACAATGTGGGAAAAGCGCCGTGACGAACTTGATTTCCCAATTATCCCCTTGTGACAAATTTTGAAAAATGTCCTCACAAATGGACTTGAAGAGAAAAGCTGAAACCTTATTGTGCATCTACAACAGCGATATATCTAAGCTATCAAGTTTCAATACAAAATCCTATGATCGGTGTTGGAGGAGAAGCGATGTCGAACTCAATTCCAAAAATTCCGCTTTTTTTAAAAAAAAAATTGTCAATTAAATGTCCCCAAAAATGAGTCACCAGCCGCCTATCAAGCGTACATAGTTTCAGTACAATCCTCCAAGCGGTGTGGGAAGAGAGTCAATGACAAACAGATTTTCAAAATACCCCTTTGTGACAATTTTTCAAGAAATTTCCCCAAAACTGGACAATAGAAAAAGGCAAAACCTTATTGCTCATCTGCACCAACCACATATCTAACTCACAAAGTTTCATCGAAATTGTACAATTGGACAATTAATGTGTGAGGCGAAGTGATGGCAAGTTTTGTCACGGACAAACGGACATAAGGATGTACGGGGACAACGACAATATCCCTGCTCTTCGCAGAAGTGCGGGGATATTGAATGAGGAAAGAAACAATGTTACACTACAATTGTCATCTTTTATACATAAAATATTCATAATATAGAACATTAAATTCTTTTTGTTTTTTAAACCCTTAATATTTGAAAAGAGAACTTAATTTTAATTGTATTATGTCTTACTTTTTTCCCTTCCAGCATTGAACAGGTAAAATAAATATATTAAAAATTTCTTAATCTAATTCATATAGGTCATATTTCTATTATTCTGTTGAAATACTTGCTAATGACTGGATAACAGGCAATGACAACAATATTCTGCAAAAGCTCACAGCAGTTCTCAAACTGCACAGAAGCGTGAAGCAGAATATGACATAGGACAATATCACTTGCGCAAATTGTGGAATCGAACAAGACAAATCTACAATAGCGGTGGAGTATAATCATGTCTTCGTGCATGCTATTTTCTTGACATTACCTATAAAATATTATTTTCTGTAAAATAATGATGATGTGTACAATAATTAAGTATTGGAGGATTGACAAGAGTGCACCATACTTTTTAATAAGTATAGTGTCTTCATATAATAATCCCCATTTGGAAGCTGCGCTTCTAAGAGACTCCTCTCATGTACACCTCAGTTAATTGTATATAACTAATTCAATATTCTTTTCTTTTTCCTTTGTTTGCATCCTTATCTCTGAAAAGAGGAAATAAAGATTGATGATGACGATTCCGAAATCGTAATTATTATCATTTTGCGTGGAAGATATAGTACAGCAAACAAGTTTAATTTCTTGTTCCAACCTTTAAGAACGTTTCATTCCGTTGTCACACATGTGTTTCATGTATCTTTTTTTATCGCAAAGAACAATGTCCTCATATTCTTATACATGTTCGGATACTTTTTCTTGCAAATGTCACATAAAATCTTCTGAAGATCATCTTGCAATTCTTATAGGGAATCTGATTCTCTTTTGAACACATATTGTGCTTTTGCTGCAAGTCGTAAGGCGATATTAAAGCTATTAGACAGTCTGAAGCTCTCGCATTAAAATATACAAACTCATTTCACAATGAATATCAAATATAATCGAGTTTAATTAAAGAAATCTGATTTAAATGACAAATAGGCATGGATAACGTATCAATACACAATGCGGTCCCATTTTAATAAAGTATTAGGAGTGTACGCTTTTCATGCTCTGTGTTGACAGCGTCCTTTGAATTTACTGTTTCAGTGGGTCTCGGTGTCTGCTAGTAAGTAGAGAATGGTAATCGTTGTCTTTTGAATTGTCACTGATGAACGCAATATTTACATTCCCTGACAGGAGTTTATAGGTTCATTTAACTACCAACCTTTTTTAATCTACTTGATTATGAACGAGAGCTTCCGGAGCTAAACAGAACCCAATTCACGAATGGGCGAAAGGATCGAGTTACGTATCACACATTATCGAATGACGTAAATTAATTGTGGTCAAGACTAAAATTGAGAGTCTACGTCCGACTCACCTTTTCGGTGGCGGATAGTCCAATTCCTGGTTTCTTTAACTTCTATCTAATGATGAATTTGTCGTTCCCTTTGAAGCAGACATATTTGTATACGGTTATAATTTGGTCCGCCTACATCGGGCGTGTTTGGGGGCAGCGTTGACGAAGAGAACGGCCAAGTCTTGACGGCCAGTTCCAATACCTGAATATACAAATGAGCTGGTATATATTTTGATTGCACTTAGTGACGTCAGTTTTCGTCATCAAAATTGTATCTGTGTCCCTTGGCGCTACTGCGAATGGTAGATATGACAACGAACAGTACATCAGTCATGCATAAATAGAGACACAACAAGTTGCACGTGCACAGCCAGACAGAACATTGAGTAACAATAGGGGTAATCCATCACTAAGTCTTTCAATTACCTGATTGTTTATTCAGACAATTATTTGGCGGAGAGAGAGAGAGAGAGAGAGAGAGAGAGAGAGAGAGAGAGAGAGAGAGAGAGAGAGAGAGAGAGAGATACGCGGATTTATAACTCTGTTATTTCGAAGGAAGTAAATTGTTTTAGTGTGGCGTATCGAATGCAAATATTGCTAAATGCTCTCGATTACACCTTCGGTGCCCTTGCTCACAAAATGTTCTAAATTGTAAAATTATTGAAGATTATTTATCACCCTTGATCTCGTGTCATCATATTTGGTCCAACAGTGCGTCGACGTTGAAACATCAGATTTTAGCTCTACGATTTGCCATATATGGAGTTATTGATAGATTGCATGGAAACTTTTTCTTGTGTCATAGAGTAGGTGGATAGAAAATTAAATCTATTTGAAAACTTTATAAGGACAAATATTTATATACCCTGCGCAGAGAAAAGTTCTGAAGATACAAGGTAAACTTAAAGTGCAAATTTGAGAGTCATTCTCATTACCACATTTAGAATACTTATAAACAGGGCCGGATAAAGACCTTTAGAGGCCCTAAGCACTGAAAAGAATATGGTCCCCCCCCCCCCCCCCCCCCCCATGTAATTCAAAACGACCACCACTCGTAATTATGATTTTTATTTTATTTTTGGTGCCCCTACTTACCTGGTGCTCTAAGCACATGCTTAGTCTGCCTAGTGGGTAATCCAGCATTGTATACATATAAATTTAGATTTATAAACTCATGTACGGGCAGAATGGAGACATGAAGTCAGTTTCAGTTCCTGGTAAAGTAGAAGAGTAGCAATGTTGATTTAATAGGAAATTCGAATTTAAGATAAATCGCCTTACAAGGAATACCGAAGCAAACTTTTTGATTGTGTATGTTGCAATTCAGGGGACACAAATCTTGTCAATGAATGTATAAGGCGCAAGTATTGATCATCCGTAATATTATGAAAATTTTGACTTCAAAAATGAATCTGTTAGTATTTGTGGAGATTTTAGTTTGGTGTTGGACCCCGAAAAATATTGACAAAATTGTATTCACGCTAATAATCCTAATGCAAGACACAAGGTTTTGCATATACTTGAAACAATGAATCACAAAAATGAATGGAGAATTTTACACGAAGGTGGAAAACAATGTACTTCGTATAGGAAAAATACGAAACAACAGGCTAGACTGGATTTCTTTTCAACGTTGCAATATATTTTTAATGTGACAACTGAAGCAGCCATAGTGCTGGGTTATAGATCTAATCATTCTGGGATTAAGATAAAAGTAAAACTCAGTAATAATGAGACAAGAAGAGGATACCGAACATTCAATAATTCATTGTTAGGAGATAAATAATATGTTAAATTAATTACAAATATTTCTCAAGAAGATAGTTATTTATTCATGTGAAATAAACAATATAGATTTTCACAATGGCAATATGCGAGAGATACAATTTAACATAAAGGATCAGTTCTTTTTATAAACATTATTATTAACGATAAGGGGAAATACTATTAAATATTCATCGACGAGGAAAAGAAAATGGTCAAGAAAAAAATAAATTAGAAAATGACATCGAAATGTTTGAAAAAGAAGTATATAGGAAATGTTAAAGTAGTTGGATTGAGCAAGAGGAATTAAAAAAATGAGTTGATGATGTGACGGTGAAAGGCAATATATTCTAAATCTTGTTCAAAAATCTACTAGTTATTTTTTCAATCTTGTAAACAGAAACTATATAAATAAACAATTTCTAAATTAATTGACGATGATGGAAATAAATATTGTGAAACTAAAGATATTTTACAACAACAAAAAGAATTTTATCAAACATTACACAGCAACAACACACACACACACACACACACACACACACACTATATATATATATATATATATATATATATATATATATATATATATATATATATATATATATATATATATATATATCCAGGTTGAATTGGAACAAAATAATGTGAAATTGGACGATTCAAATGCACAGTATACAGAAGTGGAAATTACTTATGAAGAATTAGTACACATTCTTAAAGTTGTTAAAAATATACAAAACGGAAAATATCCTGGAACAGATCGCTTTACGTTTTATTTTAATTTTCTTAGGGATATTGGACAGGATGGCACCCATTTACTCCAAAAGAAAGGATTATTAGTTGTTTACCCAAACCGGTTAAAATAGACTCTTTCTAAAAACTTGGACTCTTTCTAAAAACTTGGACTCTTTCTAAAAACTTGGGGGTCTATATCTCTTTTCAACCTTGTGTATAAGATGGCATCTTCATGCATAGCTGATGGAATTATAAAAGTACTAGATTAACTAATACAGACCACGTCGGTTTTAAAACAGGTAGAATTATAGATAATAATTTAAGAATTATCTATTACTTTCTTTTTGAAACTTAAACATTAAATATACCCGGACTTATATTATTAATTGATTTTGAAAAGGCTTTCAATACTATCTATTGGGCCTAATTATCAAAACACCTCGTTATTTTAATTTGTGTGAAACAATAGTTAAAGGTATATAATTGTTTTATAATGATGCCACAGTATGCATTCCACAAAATGGCTTCATATCCGATTTCTTCCACTTGAGAAGAGCCTGCAGGCAAGGAGGTTTGATGTTGCTATAAAGTTTATTCTTTGCGAAGAAATGTTGGGACAGATGATTAGAAATAATCATCAGTACATGGTATTACTGTCAATGATAATGAATACAAGTTGAACCAATATGCCGATGACAGGCACATATTTCTTGATGGCAAAAGTTATCAAACTATTTTGTGTTCCTTGTGAAATCTCACAAGATGTGCTAGAGTAGAAGTTATAGAGTGGTGTGCTGATTCACACTATTAATTCAATTGTTTCAATAGTGTACCAATTAACACTATTAATTTAATAGTTAGATTAGTGTGCTAGGTCATTCAGGTTTGTTAGAGTATTTAGTATACTGAGAGATTTGGAATTAGAATATATCATTGGATCATTTTCTTTTTCACTTATTGTGCGTGAAGGCCAAACGTGGACTAATTTTCTCAATATACTAACTACTAAAATGCTCGAAATCCAACTATTTTAAATTGCTGTGTGTACGATAAACTTGGTTCAAATTCAAAATTCGTCAGTAAATTGATACTACAGAAATCCAAGTTACGCCGATGGAAAATAACGAGCCATATCTTTTCTAAATAATGGTGTCAAATGCTTGAAGATAGGGACGATAAGTACTCTTTCAACATCTCATAAATATAAAGATGCATGCCAAATTTGTTGGTAAAGTAAAACACTGTTAGTATGACGGTCAATCAGAGGGCGTAATTCTTGTAAATAATGTTATGGAACGCTGGTATTGGTCGCATCAACATAAACTGTATGTCTTATTTGGTTGACACCAAAAATAAATGCTGCGGAAACGAAAGTTGGAGGGGGGGGGGTAGAAATAAAGTACCGTAATTACTCTAACTGACGTCACGGAAAGCTGAAAATTGAACTCTTTGGAGGTCTCATCACATCAGTATAAAACATGACACAAATTGTGGTTCAAGTGTTAATGCATGTTTACAGCCAGATTTTTTTTACCTCATTTAACAACGTGGCATGAGCATTTGTATGTAAAAATATCATGCATGAGCTTGGGTATCAAATTGGAATGTCTGTTTAAATTTTTAAAAAATATAAATACAAAAATAAAAACTTTACATTAGAGAAAGAACTTGATTAGAAAAATACATAGAGGATATCTATGTTTTATGAATGGATACAAGGAAATCTTTCACAAGTGAAGTGGAAGCATTGTATTGTCACGAGTGAAATATTTGCTTATATCTACTCTAAAAACGTTGATTTTCTTTTTATTATATATTTGAAACGCAAAAACCTTCGATTTGCATGGAATTGTTTCTCCATTCTGTGTCAATGTGATTAACGGCTGCATGACTACATCGATAAAAAAAGTACCGCAATTTTACAATCATTTTAGGACAGCGACTTTCTACAAATTTAGAGTGTTCTTAGAATGCTTTAAATTGTTTTAATTTGTCAAATTAATGAATGTTATCGTGCGAAAATGAAGAGATTTTTATTTTCGTTAACGCATTTACTGCGTGGATTGATACAGTGAACATTGCTGGGGTTGGATTACTAGACCTTATAGCAACACGAGAGAACGTTCCAACAGGCGTCAGAGCGTAACATCATTAAACAACATATTTTAATGATTGTGAGTGTGTGCTTCTAAGGTATTTTGGCTGTTTTTTAAAATATTTTTTAAATATTTTTTTATTTCTAGATTCAGACGTGAATAATTTATGCTGGCAGGCTTGCAGTCGATTTCGGTAAGAGACGCTGCATGTAATTTATATTGACACTTAATTGCGGTTTACAATCGACGCTAATCAATGTCTGATTTCTCCATCGTTTTCAGACATTGTTATGATTATGATGACAGTTAAAAACAGTTCTTAAACAATTTTATTAATATATGTAATCAAGAGTTTTTTCTTCAAAATGTGTACCATTTGTCGTTTAGTGTAACAGGTATGATCCTGTATGGGTGACACAGAATATGGAATAGCAACAGGCCATGTAAGTTGAATCACTGACAATTTGTATGATTCATGTGGAAAACTAATTATAAAGAAGTTAATACTTGAAGCCTGTTTTTTGACGTTTGGGGTCCATTTGTATGGATTCTTGACGGCGCCTTGTCATTGATTACATAAATGTATACTAGAGGGTCAACAGTCTTGTTACATTTTAGGATCTATTCATCTTGATGAGGAGAGAGAGAGAGAGAGAGAGAGAGAGAGAGACAGAGAGACAGAGAGAAAGAGAGGGGGGGGGGAGAGATATGTAATGAAAAGAAGAATAAAAATAAACTAGGTCTAAATATGGGAATACATGTCTGAAGAACATACATTAGGGCAGAAATACTTCCTAAATGGAATAAGAAAGTAGTTCCAAAAGTGATATCGCCATTGTGGCGATAAAAGTGTCATCGCCACTGAAGAGATATTACTTTTATAACCACTGATATATTTCAATACCTCATTTTGAAATATGTAATAGAATATATTATATATTTTTACTTAAATATGACGGAGTGGTCTTACGCTTGCAGCCTTGCATATTAGGAACAAAACTCATCTGTACCATAGACATGTACTATCACATCACGGAACGGTTGAGAGTGGCCTGGTATATTAAGGTATCACTACACTAATTGAGTTAATCAGCTGTTATTGCTGTTATTGTATCTTATTGTAATCCATAAGAAAATCAATAATATTATTTCTCTGATTGTTCCTGGAAATTTGATAACCAGTGGAGAATGTTACTTGTATCAAATAGAAAACAGTATTAAAGCCTGAACATAAAAATGGGTTTACTGAATTCAGCCGCTTTTGCGCAGGATGACAAAGAAAACATGAGCGATTCGACTGGATCCAGAAAGTAACTTGGACAAAAATCTAAGAGTCATTTTTATTATTATCTGGTGACCGGCCTAAATTGTCAAACGAATAGCATAGGCCAGTAACTAGTAAATCTGTGTCTCCCGATTGGTTAGTCAATGACGTCATTCGCACAACAGTGACGTAATTCGCGTAACAGCTAGTTTGGAAACTTTCCCCTGAACGAAGATTCCGTACTTTCACTAAAAATGGAGGATGATAGTTATTTGCGGTCACACAAACACAAAAATCGTGACTCAGTTCTCAGCGAATTCCATTAAGTTCAGTTATTTCCGGAAAAGGCGACATAACCTATGCTGATATTTAGATACGTTGTGTCCAGGTTAATGCTTAACATAGGCATGAGGATCTTGGTGCAACTGAAATGATAAACTATTCATCAGATTTCATATAAACTATAGAAAAACGAAATGACTATTAAGAAACCCAATGAGTGTATTGATAGGTTAGGCAACATCAAGAGAAAAAGATCCACGTGCATAATTTAAAAATTGGATGTTTATCCACACACACACACACACACACACACATATATATATATATATATATATATATATATATACTCGCACCTCCATATTTCGTGCGCTTAACGTGAATTTTAACTCGTTCGTTATCATATGGTGAGAATCTATTCATATAACCATAGAAAGTGTTCAACTATATCTACTTCATTTAATCATTGTTAAAACATTTTTGGCATTCATGTACATTAGTACAGAATTACCGTTTTTCCGAGCATATGTAAGTTTACTTATTTCCGGAAGTGCATCCATGGTTCGTGCCACTGACTAAAAAGTCACGTGGCTTATAACCGAAATGTGCCAGTTAGGCCATGGTATGAATATTATTAGTTTATAGCGTCTCCGAGTTTTTGAATTAATAAAAAAAAATAATTTAAAAATGAAATTTTTTTCCCGTTAATTTATATATGCAGTTTGTGCACTTACAATACTGCTTGTTTGTTCTTTACCTTAAAAATACATGAATCAATAGACTGATAGAGACAGACAGACAGACAGAGACAGAGGAAGACACAGAGACAGACATAGACTGAGACAAAGAGACGGGGGGAGAGAAATTTAACAATAGACACACGTGAATGGATACACATTTTATTATAATAGATTCAATGTCTTTTGGTGTAGAATATATGTTTATGATGAAATAATACTGAAATGAAAAAGTCCATAGTAAATATACATTTCCAGTGTAAATTTTTCTTACGTTGTATAAGAACCCCACATGATTAAAACCGGATATTTACATTGGCTTTGCCATTGTATAAATTCCCAAAGTGGGTTTTCCTGTTCAAGAAATGTAAACAAAGCCAGCATGTGATCTTTAGCATATAATACAAAATTCAAGGCGAAAATGTATGACACAAATAAGGCAATAGTCAAAATATAGATTTACATTCTGATTTTTTTAAATTACATGAAATTACCTATTTAAATCTCATTTTGTCTGATTTTACTTGTTAAATACTTGCTGTCACTCTTGAAGAACGCTGATGACCCAATTGATGACGTCATTATCTAGAAACAAGCGCGTCAGGTCGCGAGAAACATGGAGCACAATTCAAGGATGAAAACTAATTTAGGTGGGTCGAAGATATATATATATATATATATATATATATATATATATATATATATATATATATATATATATTGACACAATTAGGGTGGGAAATATCAGGTTTAGATAAGATTCTTCTTTTTATATTCACCTAATATACACATTAATGTTGTCACATGGTTGCATAGTTTTGAATTTATTTGGATGCAGGTTAAACTGGATTAATAGTTGTTACTTTAATACATTTTCTTCACCCTGGTGTAGTGTTACAGTGTAAACAGGACATATCCAGGTGGTTCTGTTCTTCCAATGTTTTATGATCCTGGTAAAACGGTGTAATATTTAATCTGTCTTGACATGAATTGTGGACCCAGACGTTTCTTTATCATTTTACATAAGATTTTGATTTGTCCTTTCGAAAGAACTTATATGGTTTTCTTCTATCAAAGGGACCAATGACTAAAACTAAAAACATCACTTATACTGCGAATGTTGTGATGGTTAGAATGACATCTAAATTAATGGTCGCACTGGGAAGTGAAACATCTTCCTATATCCTTATCTTCGGTATCAGACTTTCAGAGAGTATTCTCGATTTTCAAGAATGTATTGTCTTCATGATTGTGAGAGATTCGTCAACATTAAATTTCAAGGTAATATGAGAGGTCGTACACGTCAAAACACTGAGATCAATGGACATATAGTTGGGATTCATAGATTGGCCACTATGGTGGAGAAGAGTAGATGCCAAGGTCACATTCATTAGCGAGACCTACTTGTTGCTTGACACAAATTAAAGGAAACTTTTAACGTTCTTTGTGGCATCTTCTGTACGTGACCAAAACATGAGAGAATTAGATTATCAAAAGTGGTATTTGTTTCTTCAGTCAGGAACAAAATATTTGATATTTTTGTAAGTCAAATCTGCCTTTCCTTTAGTGCTTTTGCTACCTATGCACACTGTCATCCCTTTATATTCTCTGAAACTGTGTCCAATTAAACATATATAAGCAGTGGGCATATCGATGTATTTATGTTATATTTTAAGAACCAGTTTGAAAACTGATAAATAAGACTGTCTTGTTATACTCGTAGTTGTATGTCCTTACACTTCCGGGAAAATTTAATCCTATCTATAAATTCCATGATACATCAGTATCTCACTAAATGATTTACCGTTATTGATGTGATTTTTAATAATCACATATCATATTTGTAATATCTTAGAAGTCATGACGTCACCTAAGTTTAAAGACTGAACTTTTTGTTTTTCAAGCGGTGCTTTATATTATAGACTAAATCCTACACTGGCTTCCATTCCATCTGAATTTAAGAAAACTTGTAGTCAAAGGTCGCAAAAAATAACTACAATAAATCTTGTTTTATAAAGTTCATATGAAAAAAACACTCAAAGTATGTCCTCTTCCAATCACATTATACACAAATATCATTAGACAAATAAACGACTGGGGACTTTCGGACTAGAACGCTTTATTCATAATACGACATATATATATATATATATATATATATATATATATATATATATATATATATATATATATATATATATATATATATATATATATATATATGGAAACATAATGAAACAAGAGGTCCTGGATAGGCATAAGCTAGCTCACCTGTCCGACATGTACTTAAAAGCCAAATGGAAATGAATTAGTATGATCTGATATTTAAAGGTTTTTATACTTAGTTATTAAAGGCAGGCACATTAGATGGTGGATTAGCACAATTAAGTGCAAGCTTAAAATATCTTATTCCAGAATGTGTAACTTGTGGTCAACATTTGTTGATTGTCTTTTAAGAAGAAGTTGTGAAAAGGTTTTTCTATTTTTTTTCACGTAATAAATAGTGGATCAGCATCACTAGTGGAAACTGGATAGTCACTCTTGCAAGGGTACGCTCTAGATGAGATTCTGTTTAGCACCTTTTGAGAATAACTTGTTATTTTTCTATATTTTGGAACGGTAGCAATATTGGACAGCGGATTTGCATAATTTAAAGGCTTTAATGCCAGACTGTTTTCTGTCAAATTTTGTCAAATTCTGTACACAGCTTTGTTGAAAAAGTTATGTTTAAGTATTTATATTTTTAGAAACGGCTGCGATATTTGTTAGCAGCGGCATTATTTATATACATTTAAATGGTTTTTATATCAGGATGCTTTCTCTCATATTTTGGTCAAATATTTTTCAGCATTGTTTTTAGGGAGAAGATGCCGAATAGATAGTGGGAACTTTTTTGTTTATAAACTGTTTCATATTTAATGGACGAACGGCATCATTTGTACCAATTCGAAATGACTTTATACCAGGATGCATTCTGTCAAATTTTGTTATGCTGCTTTTAGTAACTGCGGCAACATTTAATGTTGGATTAGCATCATAAGTGCAAACTAAAAAGGACATTATGTCACAATACTTCGGTGCAATATGTTTGAATTCTGTTCAGCAGTTTTTTGAAAAAGTCGTTTACAATTTTCTTTCCTATTTTTAATAATGGCGGATGTATTTGATAGCGGATTGGTATTATCTGTAAAGAAGACTGAAAGGCCATGATGCTTTCTGTCAAATTTGGTCAAATTCCTTTCCGCGGGTTTAGATAAAGTGTTGAAAGATGTTTATATTTTAGTAGTAGCCAATCTGCATCGTTTGGGCTAAATTGACAGGATTTTATGTCAAACTGCTCTCTGGTAAAGTTTAGTTGAAACTGGTTTCGAGGTATTTGAGAAGTTGAAAATAGCATTAGCTGAGGGACAATGGACGATGCACAACAAACGACGGATGACACTGTTTTCTCTCATATGAATTATGTCATTACATCCTTTATCACATGCTTCCAACTTTATTATTAGGAAGAATAATCCTTCCTTCATTAAACATACAAAAATAATAAAACAAATAACTTCCTTCTTAAGAAAAAAAATTAAAACGTAACATTTCAACAGAAAATGTGAATTTAAAATATTAAACAGTGCGAGATTAATGGAAAATAAAACATGATATAGTAGAGTAACATAACCAAATGAAGTATTAAAACCGCGTCGTAGACACATGATAAAATCCACATATCATTCCAACAAAAAGACAAATAATGTCTAACAAAAATAACTGTACAATAAAGTGTTGATGTTATCAAGCATCAAATCTGTTCTCTTAGATACAAATATATTGGCTACATTTTCCATTTAATTTCCACACATATTGCATTAGACAATATTGTGAATAATACTTGTAAGCAATCATTTTATATAATGCGTAAATTCATATTAGATTGACTTTTGTTATGTGTCTTAAATAGCCAAATCAAAGTTTTTCCATAGACATCTCTTGGTTATTTGTCAAACAGATGTATTCATAAAACAATATTTGGAACCTCATTCGATTGTTCTATTACATTTTGAGACGCAAACGTCTTGAGTGCATTCTGAGCCGTAGTTAGATCAATAATACTATTATCTTTCTGTTCTTTCTGTTCTTTACGTAGAATCGACTGGAAGTTCTGGATTTTGGCCTTGATCCAAGGTCTGTTCACATTGCTGTCAGAACCACACATTTGTACTTCAAAAGCATTTCCAATGCAGACATCAGCAGCACAGGGTTTTTGCTGTCTGCACATGCGCGACCTGAATCGGATGAAGTTCTCACATGGTGTCCATCGTCCCCAGTTAGACCAGCCACACTTCCATTTGTTGTAATCGATATCTGAGACACAACTGCAATTCATCCTTTGGTTGCTATAAGACACAATATATTTTTAGGACATATGAACAATAATAATGTGCAAAGGTCCCTGTCAAAATAAGTGCAAAGCAACATGATATTCTGTAAATTTGTGGCATATAAATTTTTTTCAAATTTTTTCTTTTATCCGTACTGTAGAAACTTCTCGATATTTTACAATTATATATATATATATATATATATATATATATATATATATATATATATATATATATATATATATGAAGAAAGAATATTATCATATCATACAAGAGTAATTCATCCCATACTGGGAATAAAATCCGGGTCCGCGAGGAAACGGCACACATTGCCTTGACTCCATGCACCAACCCCCATACCCTCTCCACTAGGCGCTCATCTCCAAGAAAGATTGAACTTAGGCATGAACATAAACATTCTTGCGTTTCAGATGCTCGTGCTAGGCGAGTCGATAATTAACTCTGCTCTAAATACACAATCACTTTGGATTCCTGCGAAACAAGTCAAGGTATATAAAAGCTATTATCTAAAGTTGAAAAATACACCAAAAAGTGCGAAAAGTGCTAACTTTGCATTCAACAGGAGGATATGTGACAATATGAAATATAAATAAGATGATAATATTATGTCTACATGTAAAGTTCATTTTCATATTGTCACACATTCGCCTGTAGATTTTAGTTTTAGGTATAACACACACACACACACACACACACACACACACACACACACACACACACATATATATATATATATATATATATATATAGAGAGAGAGAGAGAGAGAGAGAGAGAGAGAGAGAGAGAGAGGTCAGACATTTTAAAGCTGTCATTCCCGTAGAAATAGTTATATAAACTTTTGTAATTTGACATAATCAATCCCTGACACATGCGATCCCTTGCTGGATCCAGTGGATCTAAAAGAACTGTTCTTTGCCATATGATTTGCACTCATTATATATATATATATATATATATATATATATATATATATATATATATATATATATATATATATATATATATATATATAAGTTTATGAATATTATTCAGGCACAAGCACGATTATGCCATTTTCCTTAACATGAATAACGATCACATCACAACGCATTCAATAATGAGCTCTTCTTAAACATAACTATAGCGATCAATATATTGCAATAACACACAAAAGAGAAGGAGTTCAGTTGTTAGCTTTTCGGACTTTTCGAAAAAAGGGCCCGTTGTGCCCCCATGGTGTAACCCTTGTGAATGTACTTTACACTGTTTGCTTCTGCACGATATAACAGTTCATGTATTGATGTGTTGTTAAATATCAATTGATTAATCGACGTACAAAGACTTAACAGTGAGGCAAAATTGAACGACTAACGTAAATAGATCAAAGACATTTGTATTCTGGATACTTTTAAAGCCTTTCTATGTAGCTGTTAACGTGCAAGCTGGAAACAGACTATATTTTAGTGATATATTAAATATGAGATCCTTTGTCTATATATTTCATCATATCTGCACTTCGCATTCCATCTTAGAAAAGAATTACCCTTCAGCAAAGTGAAATACATACCTAGCATCAGTGTTGTTGATGAATGCGTTTTTCGGGATGTAAGTTATTCCTGTATTTCTACAAATAACCTTTGACAGGGTTGTTTTTCGAATCTCTTCTAATTGCTCTAGAAGAAATAACATGAGACACGAAATGTGAGTAGTATGGACTTGATGAAGAATAAGTAAATTAGTTAGACACTGAAACCACATATATCAAACCAGACAGCACTATCTGACTACAGCCAATGACTTAACTGTACACAACGTACTTTTTTAGTCACATAATTAAGTGATATGGAAGTGATTACATTAGATGCTGCAGCTCATTATCTCAAGTTACTGTCTTTTTCCGCTTAATTTAGGCAAGACAACATTTAATATTCTCGATAAGTTTGATTTTTTAAAATCACGCTTCTGTCTCAAAGCTAAACGCATTTCTTAATTTTGTTAAATACTTGTATACAATAATCAAAGAAACAAACTGTTTGCGCCATCAACGTGTTGCCGATTTTGCAAACTATATTTCATTTTTTGCTACAGCAGGCAACACAAAACCTTGATTTGAGAGTATAACAGCAGCGTTTTCTACAAATTTTACAATCTTCCTCTACCAAATACATATAAGTTTTAGTTGATAATATCTATTTGCTGCATAATCACCGAACTGTGAAAATACAATGAAATTTGAAGACGCAAAGAGTAAAGGTACTCTCCTCTTGCGGCTTGTTTTTGAATATATTTTTCAGGTCTTCGTACAAGTTCACTCTCTTGGGCCAATTTCCATTGCAGATATACTGGAAAAGCATATAAGATATATTTTTGCACAAAAATTAAATCAGCCATGGTTAAACATAAGCTAATGTGTAGCGCCATGCCACAGTTAAATATTGCTGCTTATTCACTCTGATGATTACCATAGAAACGGCTAAAACTGTTATATTGGGTTGAATGTATTGCATCTCTAACATCACTCTTCAGAATCATAATGGGTACAATCACATACATGTTTTGTTTTGTTATAACATAGGTAGGAGTATTCTGAAATATCAGGGTTTCCGCCGCTACTCTGCCCGTGTGTCAAGACCAAAATACAAGTCAAGTTAGTGCTTAATAAAATAGGGGTCTAACAATATGCAATTCAAGTTTTTATTGAAAATATTACTATTATTGTTGGATGAAAAAATAGTGTATTAAACGCAAGATTTCCATTATATTCTAATTGTTTTCAAAAGTCCATGTTTATTTGGTACTCGTTAGCTCTGGTAAGCACAGAACGTATTAAAACATATGTAAGCAAACAGATAACGTCTCCTCTAATAATATGTAACTTACCAAGTGTGAATGCTTGGTCACCCGAGTTTTCGTAGTAGTATCTATCTCCCTTTTTCAAAGCTTCAAATTGCTTGGCAATGATACAGGCAAATGTTGGCCCAATCTTGCCTCCAGTAAGAGGTGTCTCAGAAACTCCCGCAGAGAACAAGTCAGTGTCATTGGGGTTCCTAGAAAGAACGAATTTCTAACAATATCAGCTCAGATTTTCTTTCAAGGTATTTCTAGTTTATAATGCTTTTATATAAGCTGTGTTGTTCATTTAATCGATAAGTATTAAACTCAGAGACGCTGCAGCACCAGAAATTAAGTAAAGGTGAATATAGTTTGCTCAGCTAGGTGAAACCACCGATGGTCCAGTGGATTAGAGGTTTTGTGCGATACAGATCAACTCTGAAAACGGCTGCCATAGGTTTGAGTCTAAAGATCCAATATCTGCTGTAGCTATAGTTTTTATAGGCTTTATATCAAATCGAGTCCAAGATCAACAACAACAACAACCCTTGGTTTTGATAGAACTGCGTGATCTCAGATAAACAATTCAAAGTAATGTATGTCTTACTATTCCATGACTTTGTCCCCCATAACAAAATCATGTTACATTTAGGACCACTGCCACATCAGAACTTTGATGCTAATCCTACAGAAAAACAATGCATTCTTTGGATGAAGAAACACATGTATATTCCATCTCAAAAAGAACACAACAGGACTTTTTGGTATAGGTTGATCAAACTCTTGCAACATCTAAATTTATTGACTTTTTATAGTTAGGGCCTTTCAAAATAATTATGATATCTCGCATGGATGATATATATATATATATATATATATATATATATATATATATATATATATATATATATATATATATATAAATGATAAACATTAACATTATAAATTCGCAATCGAAGTAAATTTAGCAAAGAAATAGAATAATTTTCAATCCGTAAATTTTTAATTTTGAACTAATTTCAGTTTCTTTTTCATATTATTTTCAAACTGACTTACCGGTAGAGAGCGCTAAGCGCATTCCAGACGGAGGGCTTGTGGACGTTGCCGCTGACGTTACAGATTGTCTTGATAAGCTGATAGAACGGGATCCCGTGATCCCTTCCTCTCTGGATGTTAATGGCTGCTAAGTCGCCACCAAACCCGGGCTGGCGTTCAAACAAATGGCGGGTAAGCTGGCTGCTCAGGGGCTCATCAACCTGCAAAAGTGCAATCTTAATCATTCAGACTTCAATATATACATTTACATATATTTGTATTTCCGTGAATAAGAGAGCTAAGTGCCATGATTCGGGATATATTTGAATATTCTCACGTTGTGGTCCCATGAATAAGAGAGCTAAGTGCCATGACTCGGGATAGATTTGAATATTCTCACGTTGTGGTCCCATGAATAAGAGAGCTAAGTGCCATGACTCGGGATAGATTTGAATATTCGAACGTTGTGGTTCCATGAATAAGAGAGCTAAGTGCCATGACTCGGGATAGATTTGAATATTCGAACGTTGTGGTCCCATGAATAAGAGAGCTAAGTGCCATGATTCGGGATAGATTTGAATATTCGAACGTTGTGGTCCCCCGAATAAGTGGCTTTTGAAACGTACTTGTCAGGCTCCAAAACCGATCTCAAAGTGTTTCAAAAGAGAAAGAATAAGAGGTATTCACACTTGTCTCAGTCCTACTGTTTTCAATGCTTTAACAGAGATTATATTTTATCAAAATGAATAATCAATCTCATTATTCTCTACGAAATCAAATTACAGATAAATCTCGTGGAGAGTGGCTATCCAAACTAGTGTTTTTGTTTCAGGTGCCATGATATTGATTGTATGATAGTTGTTAAACATCATTTATACAGGGGACAAACATATTGGAAAGACAATTTATCCTTTGATAGATCTACCTGAAAGTGTCAAATGAAAAGCCTAAAAATTATATCTTGAATGATGTTTGGTGCGGATGGTTTGAAACTTTTTCGGATATAACAGAGCAACATAAAATAGGGGGAAAAAAGAGAAATGTCCTTCTGATCTTATGCGTTCTGCTGGTTATTCATAATTTGATTTTACTCCGACACTCTAGTTCAAAACACATAATATTTCGTGCATGGGAATCCGAAGGTGAAAAAGTGTACGAACACTTAAAAACATTAAAGTAGCTTTTACACTTTCAGAGTAATTTAATGGGAAAAGACAATTTTTAGCTTAATAGAAAGTTACCTACCTTTTGAGAATATGAGTCCATGAGACCTTTGGTGATGCTATCAACTCCACCATTTGTATCGTACAGTGTAGCAGGGTTGAGGAAGAGATCTTTGAAATAGCGATCTCCGCTGTTATATTTTAGCGAATCGCGGACCATGCTGTGACCAAATCTGAAGGCGGCAGCAGCAAATTCATTCTTGATGGCAGGATTAACGCTGCTTGAGTACCCGTTGAAGTACCTGTTTGTGAGAGGTTTCAGGCCATATGTATTCACGATGGAGAAGCCGAGGATTTTGGGAAGGTACTCCTTGTAGGTGATGTGCTGAAGTATCGAACCGATGATCTTTCTGGCTTCATCATAGATCATCTGGTCCGACCACCCGTTGTTCAGGGCTTCAAGTCCTGCAGCAATTCTGTTGTGCTCTCTCATGAATATTGTGTGGAGTGAGATTAGGCCAGGGTGCTGGTTGACACGCGTGTCTCCTAAAATGCAGATGTAAAAGTCATGAGCCTTAACATTTTTACAGAATCAGACAATGGCTTACTAAGACAGTATATCAAATTTTATGTTGCATAAATCACTATGGTGGAAAAGGAAAAAGTAAATAGACAGATAATTTTTACCTGCTAGGAAACACGTGACATTGGGATTGGACGCCGGCAGAATGCAATTAGCCTCATTAGCTGTGTCCTTTGGCAGCAGATTTGAAATGGTCGTATCCGCACCGGTTTTAAGTCTACCTGCAAATATATAGAGCCTGGTAGCATCCTCTGGGTTTTGCTTTGTATAATGGAGATAGAGTTGTAGATTCATATGAACATGTTGTTATGTATGATGCCTATATAATATTATAAATATTTTAGGAAATTATAAATGTTTCTTCACTTTGATGTTTGCTTGGATCTTAATGTTTATCGGGAAAAACATGTATAACTAGTGTCCTTGAATTAGGTTGTTTTGATCAATATGTTTTCTCAATTTGAAGGTCAAGGTTGATTTTGTTTACAAGTAAAATTCCATTAAGATGACACACATTCTAGAACATTCTGTCATGTGACCAATCTTTATATATATCATGTTTGGTGGACATTTTTTCAGTTTTGACATTACCATCAGTCTTGTAAAGAGCTATTACAGTTGTGAAAATTCATTCCAAATTCTAAGAGAGGAATTATTTTAAATATTCATTGGATTATAACAGTGCTCATAAACTTTTGGATTTTGGATTTTTAATTGATGATTTTGGAATTTATGTGAACTTATTCAGAGATTTTGGAATACTTCATTTTGACATCAGCACATCAAAGATTTCTAGTACATCAGGACTTTGGAGACCATTAGCACATCATAACATTCAAGGACACAGCCGTGAATTCGGAACATTCTATATTTAGGACTTGTGATTAGAACAATCATTCTTATTGGATTATTAGGATTTCAAAACACATTACTGTAAGTGACTTTTTGATTTTTCATTTTAATTATCTAGTAATAAATTGCTTGTTGATTTTTTACTTGATTTGTTGGTTTCACTTTCTTTCTGTTACATTTTTCTTAGACCATAGAGTCGTAACAATGTATATTACTTTATTTGTAATAAAATGTTTTTAAAATAAACTAAAACTAGCAGCCTTAGGAGTCAATCAAAAGAAAATCTACTGTCGGGCTTTTAAATTTTCACTTCACGTATCACTTTGTGATAATTCGTGTAACGCTGCGGAGTAAATAAGTAAATATGTTGTTTTATTTTATTATAATGTAGGAAATTCAACTTAGCATCCCTACACAAGGCTTTTCTATCCGCAAAATGATCATTTTTATCGAATAGAAAGATCAATAAAGGAAATACCCCTTAATGGTAAGAATATAATTAATTCCCTTACAGCTCCAGATTTCAGAGTTTAATAAAAGAATATAGATCTGGTGAAGTATTCTTGTTTGTAAGTTATATATATATATATATATATATATATATATATATATATATATATATATATATATATATATATATATATATATATATATATTACGCTTAACGTGGTTACTAAGACAGATTAAACAAGATGTTTGCCAATGAATATTGAATGGTATTATTATAGATATTACTATTTACCTCCAGATAATGCTCTTAGGGAGTTGCTTGTATTTACGTCTGATCCATAGATCTGTGACCCGTCGATGTAATGAGTGTTTTGGTTTAATTGCTGTCTCTGACCTATATGAAAAAAATAATGATGTTAAAATTAAAATCTAACGACATTAAATCGGTAATGACTTCCATATTTTCGTCTGTTATTTTCTTCTTTCTTGTTTCATGATTCTTGTAATATTCGTATAGAAAGATGGAGACTGTTAAGTTAGAGGCTAATTTGTCCACTAGCTCTTGACGATTTCACTCCAACACGCCATTTGTTGCGTCATTTGCATATTGGTTTTTTTAAAAATATTTTTTTACCAAATTTGTTTTGCTACCATAAAGTAGAATCCGAAAATTAATTGTTCAGCATCCTGGATTGTTATTTCCTCCAATATGTTTGCCCATGCAAAG
This sequence comes from Margaritifera margaritifera, assembly GCA_029931535.1. Classification (NCBI taxonomy): domain Eukaryota; kingdom Metazoa; phylum Mollusca; class Bivalvia; order Unionida; family Margaritiferidae; genus Margaritifera; species Margaritifera margaritifera. The sequence goes on along the minus strand of JAQPZY010001501.1, from coordinate 2,590,807 downwards.
AGTGTATGCCAAACAGTTTATGCTTGGCCCATGCAAAGAGTCTATGCCAAACAGTTTATGTCTGGCCCATGCAAATAGTCTATGCCAAACAACTTCCAGTCTCATTTGAGCAAAGTTAGACCCAGTGTTTAAAAGGATGTGTGGCAGACATTGGTGCATTTACTGTAGAATATACACTATCGATCTTTTAAGTTAAGAACTCTTTATTTCAGACTGCATGGTCTATATATCTAAATTAAAATATAAAATAAAGAAGTATTTTAAACATAAAAGTTCATAGGTGTCTTATGTACAAATATACAGACCCATCTATAACTACAGAATGTTTCTGTCATTGTTAAGAACAAAATTTACTTATTGAAAACACACACTTTCTCATTAATTCTTCAAAACTGAATACATTATAGTTTATAAACATTTTAGAGGCACTATTCCATCTTGGAAGGCTTAATAGTAAGCGAAGACTATTATTATAACCAATAACTAGTTTTCTTTTCATACATTTACTAAAGTTTGTTTACAGAGGAGCGCAGTACATTGTTCAGTAATAAGATTTGAATAATCTAATCTTGATATTCAGAGAAAAATTCTAATTTACGTAAAAGCATGTTTGTTCGAGTACACAAATATATGTAATGTCTCATCATATCTTCATCATCTGACGGATTGAATTTTAAAATATGACCCAGAGATGTTGGCTGAAAAACCATATATATGATATCATTCTCAGCTGAGTAATGTTCACATATCTTTAATAATTTCCTTAAACCTGTGACAGAAGGACTTATCTATGACATATTATCAGGAGAACTAAATTTGTTAAGAAATAGCGCATTTAGTGTCAAATGTATCCCCACGTGACACTATTACAGCTTACGATTTAAATTGTCAATGTATATATTAAATAACACAGGCGAAAGAACACCTGTCTGTCTCACCACATGGGTTACATGGAATGAATTTGATACTGCATTTCCCCAACATACATAGTACAATTGTTTGCCATACCATTTAACTAGAGTATGAACTATGTAGACGGATATTGATTGTCTAGCAACTTTTGGAACAGTGTCCAATGATTGACCCTATCAAATGCCTTACTAGCATCTAAAAAACATGCAAACAGAGGGCTACCATGTTCTAAATAATAGTTGACAGTTTCCTTAAAGGCATAGAGGCATAAGTCTGTTGAATGCTGTTTTTTAAAACCAAATTGATTATCAGAAATTGTGCCTTCACATCGTTGTAGTACAATATATTCAAATAGTTTTGAAATAATTGCCGTGAGAGTTCCAGGTCTATAATAATGTTTGTCTGCCAGGTTACCAATTTGTCTTTTCAGTACCGGCATAATTGTAACTTTTGTGAAATCATCAGGAATAAAGTTATGTAGAAACATGCAATTGAATAAAATCATTAAAAGAACATGCAGTCTTATATCTAAAAAAATATTATGTTTTACATATAAAAAATCTAATCCTGGACATGTACCCTCATTTTGTTTAGCTATGGCACATTGGATCTCAGACAATGAGATCAGTTTAATAAGACTAGAAGGGGCCTTGCATGCTGAAAGAACATACTCCTTTTTCGAATCGTTTTTAACACTACTGAGTAAGGCTTCAAAACGATTTTTCTACATGTTGCATATGTTATTTTGGCCATGTTTCCCATCAATGCAAATTGGCAGCCTATTGGAAGTTGTAATAGTATTTTGTTCAACTGCTTCCATTATTCACGTTGGTCTAAAGTTTCAAAAGTATTTGCAAGCGTGTTTGCTCTATGTTTTAATTCTTCCTTCGTACATAGTCTAAGAGCATACTTAAATTGAACTCTAGTTTGGCCCATATGGTTACTGAGAGGCCCATGACGAAGGTTACCGTTATCACGCCACATAAGGCAAGCATTTTGTGCATCGTCGTGCAGTTTTTTGACAAAGTCATTCCAGCCTGGTATAACCCGATAACCAGGTTTGGATTTTTTTGCCAAGCATTTAACAGAGTTTGACAAAGTTGTTACTGTATCTGTGTAAAATTCATTAGTCTGTTTTATATGCACATGATTACTACAGCCATGATCATTACATACCGCTACACAATATGGGATCTCTATCTTGCTTAATAAGAATGCAGATGTTTGAGTATAACTCAGGTTTTCGTGGGCAGTGAGGTCTGACCAATTGATGTTGTATTTCAAATTTAAGAGTTCATGGGGGCAGGTCAGCATTGATAGTCATTAAAATAGGATAATGGTTGGACCCTACTAGAGTATGAATTATTCTCATACTACATATAGCGGAATGAGCAATTTGTGTAGAGACACAATGATACAACCAAGAGACAGTATTGTGCGAGTCACCGAGAAAAGTAAAATTTGTTGTGTGGCCTACTATATGTTTTAAGTCCGATATGATATAACCATATACATCACAAAATTGGCAAAGTTCATATCCAAAGAGAGTGGATTTGAGCGTATTAGCATTCTAATCTCCTAATGCATAAACATTTTGGTGTCTTAGCATTTTCTACAATACAATTAATTTTACCCAAATAATCGACAAATTCCCAAAATTTTCAACAAGTTCACAAGGCAAATAGACATTTACGAGAAGCAAAGATGAATCACCTGTCTTTATTGTAATACCTATTAATCTGGATCATCGAGGTGTTGTACTGCTATAACACTTGCAAGAGATCTACGAGATAATACACCGACACCAACGAATGCGTTTAGAAGAATGAATCGGTGATACTCCTGAACCATAAAATCCTCATGTACAAGGGATTTTGTAAAGAAATCCTCTCACAGTATTACTTATTTCACATGTCCAACAATAATTCATGACCTTCTAACTGTATGACTCTTCAAGAAATAAAGAAAGCCAGTGTGTGTGTGTGTGTGTGTGTGTGTGTGTGTGTGTGTGTACTTTTGTGTGAATGCGTTGTGTGTATGTCCAGCAAAAGCATAACAAAATCAAAAATCAAATTAAACTTGGTTGTATTGAAATAGTGACTTACCGAGAGAACAATCAAGTTTCGGAGTCGGCAGGGCCCTGACGAAGTTCATACATGTTCTGTTGAACTGTGAATAGTAGGGGTCATCTGTTGGGATCTCAATGGCAAGGCATTCGGGCCGACTATTAAAAAAAATACAATATCTATAATATACACTGTAGAAAAGGAAACTGACTTAAATACCTTTCTTTATCCTTCCATAATTATTTCGCTTTGATACGCTATGGAACGTTGTTAGATCAGAACTTGCACACACACAAACACGTGTGCGTGCTTTTATATGGAGATATAAGAGCAATTTTCTTATTAATCAGGCACAATACAAGGTACAAAATATTTTGTAAAAAAAACATAGAATATTTACTCACATAGGGTTGGACTGTATTATATATCAATTAAATCTCGCGAGTGGCAAAAACATGAGGTTCTCACATTTGGAATTTTTCTCTTGCTTATTTATATAAATTATCTGGATGTAAACTAAAATACAGTAAAATGAAGAAAAATACTAAGGACAGTTTACAAAAAAGGCAAAAAGAATAATTAATATCAATTATAACCGTAGTGGTCCCTTATTTCCACAACAGTTAAGGTTGGCGCCGAAGTAACCTGGAAATAAATAAAGAAGCAAATAAAGGAATAAAATATGACTTGTTTTCTTTAACTATGAGGCATATGATTCTTTAAAGTGTATGCTTGAGATAGATTAAGGGCAAATCAAATTTTTGTTTTGCATTAACATAATATCTGTGTCTAATATTGCGGAAAATGATGGGCATATAATGCGAGCCTAAAGAGCGTTTTGCTTTTATATATATATATTATATATATATATATATATATATATATTAGCTTTTAACGGCACTTGAGCACGATAGTGGCTATATGGTGCCAACTAAAAGCAAAGTTCTAAAAATAGGTTGCACTCTTGGTGGGAGTGACTGAATACCAGTGTGTGGGAGTTACCTTGAATACATATCTTGAATGTGGGACAGAAACAAAGAAATAAAGAGAAACGATGTTTGATACTGGAATACAAGCGTGTACTTACGCACATAAAACTGAAAAAAGGAAGCAAACATGAAAAAAACAAAAAAACAAATGTCATGATCTATCTGAACGTGTGACCCTACAGTACAATTGATATCATCCTGGACAGGTAAATATCTTAAAATCCCTAATATCCCAAACTCAGTTCTTTACATATATTAAATAAACTTTCGACAAACATTTACAATTGCATTGAAAGTTTATTGAACTGAACTGAATTTGTCAACGACGTGTTTCATGATGAGTCCATGACAAAGAGAACAAGCGTAAAGCAAACACAAATGTCCATAGCTTGCCATCTCGTCTCCCAGCACTCTTGATCGTTGTAATGGTCTTTGCGTTCATTATCCAACTGCACAGTTCTGAAACGGTTAAGGACATCTTCCGGAGTTTTGTTCCACCGATTCAGACATATCCATGGGTACTGGTTTAGGAAAGTAGAAAGCCGCACAACAAACTCCTGGACGGATGCTGTAGCCTTCATTGACAATGATGAACTTTAGCGGGTAGATGATTGACCACAAAGATTAGCAGAGATGAGCGGTGTCGTTGTAACTCTTTAGCACATCTTGCGGAACCTCAATGCATCGGTAGTTTAAATTTGTTTGTAAATCTTTTGTTTGAGAGCTTTTGCCTTCGGGGATCAATCTTGTCCCGTTAGGCTCTTATCGTCCTGGGAATGTTGACAAAGTGTTTCTATTGGCCGTTAGATCTGCAAGGCAGGACCGGAATTCTGCGGTGGTTGAACTTTGATTTTGGTGGTGACGAAATATTTCTCAGGAAGGTGAAATTCCTTTGGGATGACGAAATCGTGGTCAAATGGATATTCGTAGTATTTGTTGGCATACGTGTACAATAATGAAATCTCCATGTTTAGGATCTCTGCTTTCTTCTGGGCCTCACAGTAGAGCCTCGACACATTGGTTCTGCCCATCCCCAACCGTAGAAGTTGTTTCTCGGGTCAAGACGTCCTTGGATATGTGGTGGAGAGAAACTATTTAAGACAAGGATAGACCCTAATGTGCGCTCGAATTTCGCACTCCCAGATAGTAACGATATTATTTCCCATGTCTTAAAGTCAATGATCCCGTTTCTGAATGAGAACGTTCTCTTCCTTGATGCACTGCTTTGCGCGAGGGAAGATGGTGGAGTAACGGTGGCGTGCATAACGCTGTATGCATCCGTGCAAGACGCACCCATCAAAAAGAAACATGGCAGTGTTGAAGCTGCACTTCTGGGTCATTTTGACAATAACCATAACTCCTGTATTTTGGTGCCAGGGATTTCCTATTCACCTTGGTTTTGAGACCGTTGAATGCATGGACGATTCGTGTACATCTGCAGTTCCAACCAATGAATATATATTTTGCTCTTTTGATTTTTTCTAGCACAGCCTTCCTGAGAACAAGAGCAATTAGATTCAGAAGTGCTTCTTCTTTGACCACGGCGATATCTTCTCGCTCCAGCATTTCCAGTGGGACTCAGTCCTCGTCGACGTTTAACATCCATTGGTAGAATGTATACGTGCGTGCGTGTAAGGGCGAAGGAAATTTCCTTTGAAAACGCCAATGTATATGCTGGCGCTGGTGGTAAACTCCGTCAGATCTACGCCAGTTTGTCGCCCGTCGATCTCGAACGATGGTTTTGTATTCCGTTGTCTTTAGCAGAAGTTCATTATACGTCACACCACAACGGGGCAAAATGTCGACGTCTTCTCGGTTATACTCCTCCAATTCTCTAACAAAGTCAAATATTTTATCTATTTGTTCCGCATGGTATTTCAAGCATTCTTCGAACTCTGTCTTTAAGATAGTGATGGCACCGTAATACAAAGGGCCCGGATAGGGGATGACGTAGTACTCACCTTGCTTTTCTCTTGTAGGACTACTCGGGATCTGAAATCTGGTAGAAATTCGCGATGATTCTCTTTTTCCTTAACGTTTCACTGGCCTCGTGGTAAGATCCAGGAATGTTGAAGTCAGAAGAATATTGTCTTATATAACTCTCGTCAAGTCAGGTTCATCAGACTGTATTGGCTTGAAACAGCAGACACATGATTGTAGAGGGGGATGGGCCCCTAGAAACTGTGACGTCATTTCATGTATCATATTCCGACGACACTGGATCACGCGTGTGTTTAACAGTGATCAAAGAGATAAAGTTAGATCAAAGTCGTGTCCTGCATTTAGGATGTCGTCGCTGTTATATGCTGAAAGGCACTCACAGATGTCCATGGGTCAGATAGGTATGGTCCTCTGGTAACAGTGACGTCATTCGGTCATGTCCAACATTTACGACAATTATATGATGCCGGCTCTGTTATAGGTTCACGCGAACTCATAAACATCCATGAGTCAGATATGGATGGGGCTTCTGGTAACAGTAACTTGATTCGGTGTCTTCCATTCACAGGTACTTAAGGTCATGCCGGTATTCTGAAGTTGTCCCAAAAATAGATTAAGGGAATCGCCAGCATTTTGGACATTCAGCTGAACCATTGGGATTGCTCTAAATCTACAACAATCAAAATCATAGCCCCATCGAGGTAACGCAGGTGTTGTTTTATGACGTCAACAATCTCTAGCCTCGTATAAGTTACACTGAGGTCAGTAAGGCAGTTGAAAACCAGTTAATTCAAGGTCATCTTGAACAGATGTGGATTATGACGTCAACAACACCAAAGTTCATGCACTTTATGAACCAAGTCATTGGCACATATTCAAACAAGGTACTTTAAGGACACTTCCACCCACAGGTATTCAACGTCACTCCCATGCCCAGGTGGGACCTATGACGTTATCAAAATGCAGTTAATAACTGAGTTATGAGAGAGAGAGAGAGAGAGAGAGAGAGAGAGAGAGAGAGAGAGAGAGAGAGAGAGAGAGTGAGAGAGATGGCATTTGTGTCTATAATGAACAAACTCTATCAAAATTTTTGACATGAAACTAAATAAGAATACATCGAGCTTGTAGATTCAATTACATCGAGACAATACAGTGTAAGCTAGCAGCGTGACTTTTTAGGATGCAAACGTAGTATCAAGACCTTGATGCTACAGGATTGGTGACTGAAAATAAAGTTTAGAAAACTTGAGAACATTACTAAAATGATTTTTAAAAATAATTAATAGCATTTATGAATAACAACCTCCAATTTTCAGAGTGTATCTTGTAGCCCGTTGCAAGCTCACAAATTATTATCCTGCCGGAATTGTGCGATTAAACGTGACTGCATACGCAGTATGGGTGGTTCTCTATTACAATTCCCTCGGACCTATTTACCACATTAAATTTCCTTTACACTGCGGGGTATATAATAATAATAATAATAATAATAATAATAATAATAATAATAATAATAATAATACCCGTAGACAAAGCATTCCGTTGAATATCGTGACTTAGAAACTGTCCGAACTCCATGGTCATGTGATTAAGGTCAGGCATCAAGTGATCAAGAAGACTCGGCTTATGGAACTGTGAGCTGATCTTTCGCGCCAGGGGAAGAAGTCCTCCAGATAAGCTGCTTTGTCTCGGCTTATCAACACCTATAAAGCAAGATAACTGATTGGTGAATTATTTTCAAAATTTGTCCTTCATCTCTGCTTCATTCGGCAGGATTGATGAATCAGACTTTAGATATTCAGTAGACCCATGCTCCCACAATTTCATTACATAATGATTCAATTTTAGCCTTCATTTTCCTTTCTTTTTTAAAAATTCCATCGGTAGTATATAGGCATCCCGATACTAAATCAAGCATCATTACATCTAGAATGAGAGATACAAGTAGCAGAACAAAGAACACTGTCTCACCATTCAGATACAGTGATCGTGTTCTCCATGAGCTATGGAATGAAATGGAGTATTAATCAATCATAATGAATTATAGACACGATTGTTGCATCTTTTCCTTATATTATCTATTTCCAATAAATACCTTGAAAATTATGAAGGTTAATAAACACATTAAGGTTTTCATGAATTGATCGATGCGGATAAAAACCGCAAATATGAAAATTCATGACCCATGATCACCTTCCAATCAGTTACTGTTAATCAGAACTCTGAAAACGATTTACATCACACAATGGATAGATAGAGTGAAATCGTCACTATTTCTGAAAAATAATCATCTGATTTGTGTAATTTACACAGTTCGTTCTTTAGTTGTATTTGCCACTAAGTCCAAGATTTTCCTATATGCGGTAGAAATGGAGCATTGATTCTGATGGAGATATGCATACTTACATCACACATCGGCTGTTGAACGCAATTTTATGATAATTATCTTCCATCTCCATTTCACTATTTGACTTCGTTTTTATTTTTGTGGGAGAAGGTTTTTTATTCCCTATCAATTGAATATAATGTCAGATTAAATGTTGATCAGTTTTGAAATAGATCACTTTCCATACCGTTTTCATAAAGTGCAGGTAGCATCCTCTCGAATGGGGTAAACGATCGGCCCCAGAGTTTATTGTTCAGATTATTACATGAGCCGTCTATGGTCCTGTACCGGGAAGTCGCAGCTCCGATACAATCCGGAACATTTAAGAAAGGACATCTTAAATCCAGAATACGTACTCGCCTTGATAACTGTAGGTCTATGGTCCGTTTTGAAATATTGAGTCTAAGGATAGAAAAACTATGTAGATTTCCAAATAAACAGGCACCATATTGGTAATACACACTGAGCGAAGTCTTTGATTTTAATAATACAACTGCGACAATAATAAATAGAGCATGCATGGAAAAATAGAGTTTATTAGCACATCAACACAATTCTGGCTATCTAGTGTCAAGGAAAGGCTAGTTAGAAAAAAATGTCAAATTCAACACTTTGCCTAAATTCACCGGAAGACAAATCCTCTAACCAAAAGGAAATATTCACCATGAGACAGAAGATAAAAAGCTAAAGATATTGCTGAAACTACCCCCTCCCCCATATAAGGCATACAAAAGAAGGATAAAGGTATAAAGCGTAAAATCCTAACAATACATGGTCACATGTTTATTAAGCATAAGCGGCAATCTTTCAAAAAATCGTATGACCTTCATAACTGGAACACCAACACCTATACATCTCAAGCGAACAGGTTACCTCCCTTAGTCGTCTTATACGACATGCAATCGAGAACAATTGCACCTATTCTACATCCAGAACCCGCAGGGTGATTTTTTTTTAAAAAGCGTGGCAGTTGATAGCAAGCAGAATTATACCAATACGTGGGAAATTCTCAGAAGACGAATATATTTTTTCTCTCAACTTATAGACTTAAGAAATCTTAATTTCCGTGTAGTCTCTCCGAATTATCACACTTTTTTCCTCAATAAAATTCGTGCGCCAGAACCCCAAAGGCTATTTCAGTACAAAAGTATATATTTAATATAATTTGCCCGCAGCCATGCTTGACATATCACCTACAATGGTGTTGACGGACTAGTTGTAGACCACACGACATTGATTTTCTCTTACTACAACAGCACATTGATTAACTATCATCAATGCAATTCTTACTGGAAATCATACCAAAGGAATTCTGAAATAGCTCGGTTGACCGGCAAAAGTAAACAGTCAGTCTCTATGAGAATTGTAACCCATTTATTGCCAGGAAAAGTCGGTCTCAGATATTCAACAAATTTCCCTCCCTCTTCTTTTTTCCACCACATTACATAATACCTTTAAATCACTTTGCAGCTTTACAAATCGAATCTGTAATCACCCAACCCATATCCAAATACTCATATTTTCTATTTTAAAACAGAATGTTATACATGCATCATAAATATATATATATATATATATATGTTTCGTCTACAAAGTATTTGGCATTTTGATGTGTTATCATGACGATGGTGATGACTATTATTATTATTATTATTATTATTTATATGTGTCGCGTATTCCAGCTATTGAATAAATAAGATATTTCATGCGAAAGAGAAAGACAGAAATAGAGAGGGATCTTAGTGTAATATTAAGAATCTGGATGCAAGGGCTGTTTTTGCTTTATACTCACTTCTCAACTACATATTTCGTAACTTGTGAGAAAAGCTCTCCGACTGAGGCTATTTCTATGGCTCGAGGGCTGGTAGACAGATGAGGCCCATAGGCATCCGTAGTTCTTACATCTACTCGTCGGTCAGTACCTTTTAAATAATAATAATAATAATAATAATAATAATAATAATAATGTATTTCCAGCAATCACTGGAGTATGATGTATTGATTTACGTATCTTGTTTTAGAACGATCGCATATATATATATATATTTACTGTCAAAACTGAAACTGTTTGACGAAACAATCAAGATGTTTATATTTAAGAAATTTTTAAAAAAAGGTTCTGGAACTTATTCAGGTTTGTCGCTCTTGTTATTTGACGGGTTTTTAATTCATCACCCACTCTACTCATCTCAATGCGATAATATAATATTAGCGAGAGAAAGTTTCTGAAAAAATTATATACAATGTACGTCCTTACTATGACACGAGTTAATTTTTGACTATGTTATATAGGTAAAAAATGTCCTGAAAAAATGAAAGTTTCTCCACTATTAGAACACATACTTAGTATACCTTTGGCATAAAATTAAAATGAACTATCCGATTACGGTATTTTCAGTTTGTACGACTAGTTGTTTTCAAGATAAGGTTTGATTTCTTACGCACCATCGACGAAATTTTAATTATTTTAGAAAGTAATTATTTTCAGGAACTCTGAAGTTACTCTAACTATATATACTGCGGAAATTCAGCAATAAATCTCAATGATGTCAAATGATGATGAAATACTTTGATCAAAGACAAATATAAATCGTGATTGAAATATAATAATTTATTGTGATTGCTATCTAGGGAAGAATAATATGAACAAAATATGCAAAGCTCAGCACACCATTGTCGAAGAAACTTTTTTCTTGTCTGACAGCTGCCTTAATATTTTTCTCTATGCTTGGCAGACATTCTGACACGGTCTTTGATAGGATATCATCTTTCTTGATTTGCTCGTTTGGCTTGACTTCCACTTTCTGAAAAAGAGTATTTCCTTCCGAACATGCTAATAAAACCAAAAAGCCAAGTAGGGAAGGAAACTTCTGATGTATTAACCTGAAATGTAGATAATAATGTGCCAATAAATTTAGTATGCATGAATGTCATTCATTCTTATCATGAAACTTTATTTTCTGATTTCATATGAATTACAGCGATTTCTGAAAATGGCATCCACAGTGAAGCACATTCCGTCGTTACTCTGAATATATATATATATATATATATATATATATATATATATATATATATATATATATATATATATATATATATATATATATATATATATGGGGGTCTGTGTGGACGGATGGATTAATGCATTAAAAAATCATGAGAGAAAATTTAGTCTTAGTGGAATAAGTTTAGTCTTTATTGGTGCTAAATTAGGAATTTACTGCGTTAATACAGTCAATGACATTTATTATAATAGAATTAGAAACAAACTGTTTTGCGCTAATAAACATTCTCGCTCTCATTGTCTGATGTAGAACAAAAATTACATCACAAAATAGAAACATATTCTACAACAGTATCACGTCGTGTACAAACTATAGATCTAAATATAAATAAGTATTAGAAAGAAATCCATATATTAAATATTAATTAAAATTTACCTTTCGCCCATGTCAGATCACAAACAACTATCTTCACTTCAAATTAAGCAGACCTCTCAAAAGTGAGTGTTCATGCAGGGTCGAAACTGTTTTCCTTTGTTCTGGAGCAATCTAGTTGCTTATATACTGTGTTAGGACACGACGAAGAGATTCCAGGAATTAGCTCCTTGTCATCAGGAACTGTTTTGAGCCCGGATCTGCCAGGTCTATGCAAAGAAATCAGGAAAATTACGCATACATTCATGTAGATGTGCACTCTTACTTCCCGGTGATGTTATATCCGTTTTATGTTCTCCTGGTATCCAAACAGGAAGCAATTCTTAAATTTGGAGGTGTCAAATTGATTAAATAATAACGGACCGAGCAACTGACAAAGAAGCATTGAAGTCAAATTCATAACCCATTTTTCCAAATAGAAAGAACAGTAAGGAAGAATTGAAATGATACACTAGTTATAACCCGACATTGTTTATTCTTCATTTCAGTGGACATGAAAGCTAATTTTGAGTAGCATTTGACAAACAAAGGCTGAATTATGACACAACAGTAACAAGTTATCATTGATTGGTTTCAAATCAAATAAAATATTGTAGCATGGAAACACATGAATCGATATCAATATCACAAGAGACTTTTGACTTAAGAAATGGCAATAAATTTTTATATCTAAATACTTGACGTGGTTTTAAGGATATTGAAGGTTACTGCTACGAAATAGAAGACACACAACTTTCCAAAGTCTATAATAATAAGTGACAAATATCACTGAACACCTTTAAAAATAAATAAATAAATAAATAAATAAATAATTTAAAAAAAAAAAAGTTTATGGTGAAATTTAAACTCTCACATACTGGATAGTAGAAAAGTGCACAGACGTGCTACCAATTGCGCCGTGATCACTTGTCACCGATAAGGCCTTCATTAACTGTTACTGTGTAAACTACTGTTTCTATCCGTATGGATCAAACGTTTTATAACATAATTCATAGATGGATTAGTAACAAATGTAAAAGTCATATTATTTACTTGCTTTAGTGACTGACAAAGCGCAAATAGCAACTCTCCTTTATTGCTAATTTTGTGCTTCACGACCACTCAGCAATGCAGGTACTGGACGCAACTTTATGTTTAAAACTCTTCTGATACTATACCCCTTCGATAAATATATAATAAGAGACAAGGTTAGTGCCTCGATAAATATATAATAAGAGACAAGGTTAGTGCCTCGATAAATATATAATAAGAGACAAGGTTAGTGCCTCGATAAATTGCAGTTTCACAATTAGCCTTCGAATTTCGAATGGGGTGTGCATTGCTATGGTATGATGTAAAATTTTAAAATACGGTGGAAGCAATACAATATGAAAAACAATATATGTAACGTATTATGCATATACTTATATACACATACACACTTGTACATATAGACACACAGCGCATCATGGATACGTTACAAACACTTACATACGTACGTACACATATTCATACATGACAGGCATGTGTGTGTGTGCGCATATATGTGCATATGTACACATATATACATACCCATACGACATACACATAAACATACATACATATATACATGTACATATATATATATATATATATATATATATATATATATATATATATATATATATATATATATATGAATGTACACATCCAATCGGTGATGCATTTTGTATCTGTTACTGACAATTACATAATTTGCTTTCATAATTATGTCAGCAAATTTAAAAAGACTTGTCAGAGTTGAACCGTTTCTGGATGAAAACTTTATTAAATTTTGATTATTATTAAACTTTATTACATTAAGATTATTATTAAACTTTATTACATTAGGATTATTATTAAACTTTATTACATTAGGATTAATATTAAACTTTATGACATTAAGATTATTATTAAACTTTATTATATTTGGATTAGTGCAATAATACGATGATATGAATTTACATCTTTCTCTTGATATAAAAGGACAAAGAAACAAATAGTGGAATTCATCACCCATGCCATCCTTATCGCACACGGTGCATTTTCTGTCTTGTCTTGATGTTTTTCCCAACGCCCTGACTCTGGAAGTTTGAAGTTTGTGGTTGCTGGTTCTTAATTTCAGCAAAGGCAAATAAACATTTAATTCTAAAGCTATCAAGTACTTTTTAAAGTTTAAGTCTCGTTTTAATAATTGATAAGTCATTTATTTCAATGTAGGTTTTAATTCTGCACTCCTTTCCAGTAAAAAAAAAATCATTTTAATGATCATGCAACACTTGCTTTCAGAGACTGAGGGTTATGTATTGATACTTGATACAAAAGATCATGCAACGTTTACTTTCAGAGACTGAGTGTTATGTATTGATACTTGATACAAAAGATCATGCAACGCTTGCTTTCAGAAACTGAGGGTTATGTATTGATACTTGATACAAAAGATAATGCAACGCTTGCTTTCAGAGACTGAGGGTTATGTGTTGATACTTGATACAAAGGATCAAGCAACGCTTGCTTTCAGAGACTGAGGGTTATGTATTTATACTTGATACAAAAGATCATGCAACGTTTGCTTTCAGAGACTGAGGGTTATGTGTTGATACTTGATACAAAGGATCATGCAACGCTTGCTTTCAGAGACTGAGGGTTATGTATTGATACTTGATACAAAGGATCATGCAACGCTTGCTTTCAGAGACTGAGGGTTATGTATTGATACTTGATACAAAGGATCATGCAACGCTTGCTTTCAGAGACTGAGGGTTATGCATTGATACTGGATACGAAAGATCATGCAACGCTTGCTTTCAGAGACTGAGGGTTATGTATTGATACTTGATACAAAAGATCAATTCTTTCAACTGAAATTAATATGTTTCTAATATATTCACACCATTTATAAATTAAACCAGAATGTATATCTCTCAGCACGGTATTGTATACTTTTGGGAGATTTTGGAGTCTTTTCCATTTATTTTTTAGATCCAAATTCCAATCATGCGACATTAAATTTAAATGTCGATTGGTTTCCTACCAAGCTCCGAATACAGAAAAGTAACCGGTGGACTCTTTTTAAGTTTTATTATCAATATTAGGAATTCAAGGTGTACAGTTTCAATAAGCTGAGTATTTTGGGACTACCAAACTTCACCTCCGTACAACAAAATAGATAAAATTGTGTGATATAACAGTTGTACCTGTAAATCTATTGGAACTACCAAACTTCACCTCCTTACAGCAAAATAGGTAAAATTGCGTGATATAATTGTTGTAACTGTAAATGTTTTGGAACTACCAAACGTCATCTCCGTACAGCAAAATAGGTAAAATTGTGTGATATAACAGATGTAACTGTAAATCTATTGGAACGTGCAGACTGTTTATTCACCTATAGAGACGATGCATGACTTTTTCTGCTTTTTCAAGATTGTACCTTATAGATTTTAAAATCGCCAAAGTTTGGATAAAACAGGACCTTTGTATTTAAATTACTCAGAAGTTGAGATGGTGTTTCCACAAAGTTTAAATTCAAACTGAGTATAATTACGTGATCCAAAATTATTATTTTAGTTTTTGTTAAATTGACATTAAGTTTCCCAATTTTAGTGTATGCAAAGAAAACATTAAGATTTTCTGGCAAAAAGTCTGCATCTCTTCTTAATATTACGGTATCATCTGCATGTAGTAAAATTAGCAGTTTCTGGTACATTTCAGTGCCAGAATCTTCTGTTTCTAGTGTAATTCATATACAGCCTCATTCTCTTGCAGAAAGCATTCCAAGTCGTCGTTCAGAAACAGCGAAAATGTATGGGCCAGTGATTTTCACCTTGCCTAACCCCACATATAATTTGAAAAAACCAAGACCTTTGTCCAGCAAACATTACAGAAGATTTGATATTTTGATATAAATTGTGAATAATTCTAACAAACTTTTCATTTACTAGTATATTGTTTTGCAATAACTTTCTCCAAAGACCCGCTCGCTAAACCGAATCAAAAACCTTTGGTAAAATCAATAAAGGAGGAACATAATTGTTTTTTCCTGTTGTGTTTCAAGATTTCTGATAATACATGTAAAGAAAATATGTGATCTATCGTTGAGTACCCAGCCCGAAATCCAGCTTGGTTTTCTGCTAATATCTTATGATGGTTGAGAAAATGTTTGATCAGTGAGCTCAATACAGCGGAAAACAACTTAGTTAAACAAGTAAGGTTAGTAATGGGCCGGTAATGTTCGATTTTGGTGGGATCTCCGTTTCGCGATACCTTCAAGCTATGATTCCGCGATAAGACCTGTCTCAAGCATTAATTGAAAAAAGAGATATAAATAAGCATTAGTAAATCTGATGTGTTGTTTTTAATATTCATTTAGTTTGTTGTCATTAGAAATGGTCTTGTTATTTTTCAGTGCTTTAATACATTTAATGATTTTCTCTTCTGTTATCGGTTAATTCAATATGTTATCATCGTCGTACAAGTGCATGTCCAGATTATCGGGATTATTGGAGTTGTGGTCATCAATGTTCTCATTTTAATGTTTAAAATAGTCATATAGCGTACCTAGTGTAAAGCTTGGATTATCGTGCTTATTTTTAACATTATTAATAATTTTCCAGAAATCTGGCAGGTTTCAATTTCAACTCTGAGCTTTGCTTTATTAATGGTGATTAAGCTTATTTACATGAAATGTCATAGTTTGCTTATAATATTTACTTGCACTTTAGACTTTATGTTCATTCTTTTGTGAGGGATTACTATTATTTATTTTTCTGGTTAGCTGGTATTTTGTTTTCCGCGCATTGTGACAATGTCTCCCAAACAAAGGTTGGTTTCTTCATTATATTGTTTTCAATTTTGCTGCAACCATTAGAACATATAACACTTTTATCAGCTGAATTAAGAAATAATTTCGATATCATTGAGCAGATATAATTGATCGTTTCCTTGTCTATCTCAGTTTTATTTTCAAATGCACTCATTACTCTCACTCCGGTTAAGCGGTATTTTCAGGAGTCCAGTTTTATTAAATCATCATGTCACAATTATTCCGAAATCTTTTAACGAATTACTCGAAACTTGAGGGATGTTTTTTGCATCTGGTGAACATTTGCAGATGGTTCTGTAGTCCAGTTCCAAGAAGTTTTATAAGAGTTATGTGCATTTTTCGTTTTATACTATATATGATGACACTTGTGTGCGCACTAGTCACTCATCTTGTATAGAATTCGTCTTGTCGATAGTATAGGGACTCTAAGGGATTTGTATGAAAAATAAGATCTGTGTTTTATTTATTTACTTTTTTATTTGTTGTACTAATGCACTGTACCGGTACGGTGCCCATTTCATCGGATGGATATTAATGACCATATTTTCTAATAATTTCGGTTTATTCAAAATGTATAGTCTAAAATTCTACCCCAGAACCGATCTATTGAAGGAAGGGATTGGGTGGGGGTGGTTCTGGGGGTGGGGGCTGAGAGAATTGCAAGCATGCAACTTAATGAGATCTAGCACTGTATCGCAGGTGTAATACGCTTTGAGATTGGCATAATTAACTATAGCTTTTTGGCGCTCTTTAAATATCATGGCTTAAGAGTGGGTGGTGGAACCATGAGTGGGGCCACTGTACGTACAAATGGGTCACTCTGAGGGACAAACTGGGAAATACACTCTCCTGCATCTTGGATTGGGCCACTCTGGGGACAAAGGGGAATTTGCTGTTAAAAACGTCTTTATGATTAACGTTGTTATCCAGTCTGGGAATGAAACATGAGGGCTGGTTTGGGTACAGTGGGAATTTAACATGGGCTGCCATTTTAAGGAATAAATTGTATGGTATTGGGTCTAATGGGAATTTAACATTGTGAGTCATTATGGGGATGTAAAACACTTAATGAAAATCCAACAAACGTCCTTAATTACCTGATTTTATATATATGCATATTGAATAGTGGTCGTACGTGTATGCCTACCTTTTGGAACCCGAGAAGGCTCAGGCTAGTTTCCAAAATTCAAGAGCATCTATCTGCTAAGATGCTTATTAAAAAAATGGATACAAATGATTTCTGCCCAATTCAATAATAAATATGTAATCATTTACTTATTCCCAATTTACTAGCAAACTGATGGTTGCTGGTCAAAACTGCATTTGTATTTTGTCCCGAGTCGAGGGAAAGAGCTCGTTTGATATGGCTTATGAATATTTATCGGTCTGACGGTCTTGACTTATTCCTACGCCATGTCAAACACCTTATTACCGCCCGACTCAGAACAAAACACGTATGTAGTTTTGTGTGTATATACAATATATATATTTTACAATGACCCTGATTTGCCGGTGTATTGTGCGACGGCAGATCTGGGTCTATGTCGCTTGCAATGGCATGTGTCTTATCTATGAGTTTTCACGGTGCATACATTCTTCAAGGCCAACAGGTAGACTGATATATGTCAGAATTTCAACCATAAGCATACATGCAGATTTTCTTTCCGAGTCTCAAAAGATGTTATATTTTTAGCTTCGTTATTAAAAGGTACTTTACTGTCTTAATGCACATGAAAATTTATAATCCCGTTGTAAATATACACAATTAGGCACATCAAACTTAAAGCACACACGCATGAGGGTAAGCTAGAAAGTATACATACAAATTTGACTCACTTAAATACTCGATGCATTGTTTGTTTCAAATGAATAACAGACACAAGATTGCAGTCGGCATCGTTCAAAATCAGTGACGCTTCATCACGGCCGAGGACTTCACAGGTGCTGTCCATAATGCGGCAGGCGGATGGACAACGAAGGACCCCGTTACGTCACAATAGACCGGCTTCATACGCAACTATTGCAATATAATCTCTAGAAATATCAGTATTAAAGGGTTATGAATGAATGTATGAATTACTTAACAGCAACAGCAATTACTGCCAGCACTATTGCTATGAACAGCAGCAGCAGATCACAAAACTAACGCTTTTGAAATATTTTAACTTTACAGTATGAATAAAATTGAAAACGAATTGGGATTTATAGAAGTTCGATTCCCTGCATCTAAAAATATCGATGCGCGTACGTCAGAGAAGACACCAATATATGTGTGTGATACGGACATACGGATTGAACAGCTGTAACGAACGTTCAATCATTTATGTCAGATTAAATGGGTATATAATAAAATCATGTATCCATATATACTATATTTTGTCCAGGAATAAGCTCTGTCCTATCTTATTGGCATGTATGCGTCCATTCGTAATTATAATTTTATGTATATTCCTTGCATTTCTAAATACAAATCTAATGGATTGTTTGTCCATTTAGACGAATGTTAAGTTCCACCTGCCTATCTAGTTGGTTCCCGTGCACCTTTAACCCTTTTCTTCGGCCTTGTTCCATCCTTTATTTGGGGATGGGCGCATGGCAGAGATAATTAAAACAATGGCGGATGAGAGTTAGGCGTTGGGTGCCGTTACTCTCGGCCCGGGTTTGATTCCCGCTGGAAACGAATTAAAACTCTATAATGTGTTTGATCAAATTTGCGTCATTCTACATATGACACACAAGTTTACAAATGGTGCAGGGAAGATATAAACTCTTTCCGACATTTCGACTGAAGCAAGGTCTTCTCTGCGGACAACAAGGAACATACACAGACACACTCACACAAAAACTGACACGAGCAGAACATTATGTATTGACATTTTGACACAGAGAAATAAAACTATCCATAATGATGAAGTGGTCTAAACTTTGCACTCCATTTTGCCGATTGAACAATTTTGTGTATTATTATAAAATCGAAAGCCTTTTCGACATTTAAAAACAATACAATTTATTTGATTATATGATATATATGCATTTATTGTAATTATTCTAGAACACCATTATCCACTTTGCCTTGTCATGATTTGAACAAAACTGACTTTGATATGAATTATCAACTCGTAACTCAATGAAAAGTGACTTTTTATTGGAGATAAAAAAAAAAACTGGTGCAGTGATGTCATCAAAACCATTATATACATGTACATAACAGTCTATCTCAGCAGATAAATGAGAATACAAAAAAAGTGCAAAATTTAGAGTTAAGTAAGATTGAAAACAAATCCGCTGACCATGCACCAGTTTTAAACATGGACTTAGTGTATTTCGAGTGGGCAAACATAAAACATACTGCTCTATATCCATTATTATGTTATGCTCCTTTGTGTCAAGGAATTCTATAATACATTTGAAAATGTGTAAACCTTTCCAAATACCTACAAAGCTCCTCTCAATAAGTAGTGCCCCATGTGTTTGATGGTAATGTCGTGCGTGTACATAATCTGGAGAAATTGTCATAATGGCTAACCTTTCAAATATACATGTAAATATAGACAGCCTATTAGTTTTACTGTTTGGAGACGAACAGTGCTTATACTATATCAGCATCCTCCAGCATATGTCTGTCCGTTAGACAATTTCTGTTATTGCTACTCCTCCTAAACCACGTAATGGATTTTATAACACTTTTGTCAGACAATAACACTAAATGAAAATTGGGTCTGTCACATATCCAACATGGCAGCCATAATGCCATGTGATCTTGAAAATCGAATTGCTACTCTCATAAAAGAATGGTCAACATGAGGTTTTCATTATGTAGCTGGTCCTAAATGAAAGTGATGCTTATTCAAGTTCCAACATGACTGTCATGGCAGCCATACTGAAAATCTTGTTACCCTTCTACAGAATCAAGGATCTAATCAGTTTGGGGTTTTCACTACAACATTTCTTGCATCATGTAGTTAGCTACGGTAGCTTAGTTGGTAGAGAATTTGACTTGTAATCCAAGAGTCATGGGATAGATACCCACCCAGACTAACCCGCGTCAGTTGCCTCAGCGTATCCTTGGGAAAGGCACTTACATATAACTCCTTTTTCCTTGGCATGATATAGCCAATGATGTGTTAAAAGTGCCGTTATAACCACCAACCAATACGAAAAGGCAACAGGAAGTGCTGCTTCAAAATCCAATATGATTGGCATGATACATATCTTGAAACTCTTGTTATAGCTACTCCTTCAGGACAGAAAGTTGTATAGATGTGAAGTTTTATTACAACACTTCTTACAACATACAGTTGTTCCTAAATAAAAATGCTATTGTTCTAATGTCTAAAATCGCTGCCATGGTGGCCATCTTGAAAATTTTATTATTGCAATTCTTCAAGAAGGAATGTTTGTATCGATATGGGGATGTTACTTTCTTTATTATCTTTCTAAAATAACCTTCCTTTCCAGTGTTGAAGAGCTACATCCATTTGTAAAACAACACGTGTTGCAAATGCTGTCTAGAAAGATTTTTAATGCATCAAACAATAACTTCAGCTTGATTTTAATTCCATTTTATTTATTTTTGTATAAACATTATTTATTTATGTATAGAATTAGACGAAAGTATCTTGAGATTTGTGGGAAATCTTATATTTCCAATATCACAATTAGCAACACACAGAAATAATATTGGTTTTGTCTTTATTACTTCTGAAGGGGTCAATTGGCCTGTGCTTCTTCTGAATGATCTCTTGCAAAATAATGCAATTCATTGTACATGGAAATAAGTTAAACAATTTTGTATGAGCTGTTTTTTTTTAAATAATTTTTTCAAATTGGAGGTTTTTACATAGACCAGCTTGACTGTTAGTAGCTTGAAAACCTTTCTTCACACCATTCTGATGTACCTGTCAGATTCTCAGTCTAAGTAAAATTATACAAGTGTTGTCCCTGTATCATCAAAAATCTTCAAAATACATATGGATTTGGGACTCTTGTTGTTGTAAGTATTAACAAAATATGTTTCATTGTTACTTTATGTAAAGGCCAAATTAAAAACTGCTTGATGTGCAGATTAATTCTGAAATGTCCAGAAAGTAGAGAAAAACATAGACTTCAAAATTATAATTATAGTATGCAAAAGTGAAGGCATAGTTTGGGATCTGAACTTGTACTTGAAATGGGACCTAATTACTGAGTTTGCGTAAAGAAACATTTATTTATTTTGATTGACATGGAAATATTAATGTGAGGAAAGTGTAATGAAACGATTAGGCAGAATTTGTGAGACAGTAAGACATTATAAACAGAAAGAAAAAAGGTTTATCAAACTGTAGTTCGTGTAACATTTAACCGTTTCTTATGCCACCTATGAAGAAGGACTTTTAAATAGATTTTTCAATTGTACTTTCTTGATTGTACTGCTCAACATGAAATGGTATTGATTCTACTGAATTAAGAATTAGTTATGCAGGGGTGAAATCTGTAATGATCCTCTTGTTACTGTATTAGTCATTTTTATCTCACAAGGCCAAGTGAGCTCATAGTATAGCCATACGTTCAGCGTTTGTCGCCAGTGGTGAATCGTGCGTTGGACACCAACACTTACTTGTTACCATTCTGGAGTTCATATTTCTGATTCGATATCAATCCAACTTGGAATATTGGTCTATCTTGGATGAGTTCAGTAACTAGCAACATCCATGCATTTTAATGAAGTGATTTTGCAGTTGATTGGTGAGCTTTGTTACCACTCTGCAATCCAGATTTCTGATCCAATTGTAATCAAACTTGGAATTAATGCTTGTATCATTGAGGTCTCAAACGAGTTTGATAATGAGTGAGATCCATGCATACTAATGATGTCATCATACATCTGATTGGCTAATCTTGTTACCACTCTTAAGGCCACATTTCTAATCCGATTTTGATGAAACTTGGAAAGTATGCTTATATCATCAAGATCTCAGACGAGTTTGATAATGAGCGAGAACCACACATACTAATTTAGGTGATCTTGCATTGGATTTGCTGAGCTAGTTGCTCCACTTGAAGTCATATTTCTGATCTGACTTCGATCAGACTTGAAATATGGGCTTGTATCATAAAGATCTTGGATGAGTTCGATATTGAGCAAGATATATGCATAATAAAGAGGTGATCTTGCATTTGATTGGCTGACCTTGTTACCACTATGGAGGCCAGATTTCAGATCCAGTTTTGATCAAACTTGAAATATATACTTATATCACCAAGATCTCGGACAAGTTCAGCAAGATCCATGCATATATTATTGAGGTGATCATGTATCTGATTGGCCGAGCTTGTTGCCACTCTGGAAACCATATTTCTGATCCTATTTTGAACAAACTTGAAATATCAGCTTATATCATCAAGATCTTAGATGGTTTTGATAATGAATAAGATTCATGCATATTACTAATGTAATCTTAGATCTGATTGGCAGAACGTGTTGCCACCCTGGAAGCCTTATTTGCGACCCAATTTGATCAGACTTGGAATATATGTTTATATAATCAAGAGCTTCGACTGTATCAATAATAAGCGAGATCCGTGCATATGTATGAGTTGATCTTGCTTATTACCATTTTGGAGGTAATAAATTCTATCAAAATTGGAATAATGGACATATATCGTCAAGATCTCGTACAGTTTTTAAAGTGGGATCCACACATTAATGTCAGAGGTGTTCTTGCATCAAATTGACTGATCTTGGTACCACTCTTGAAGCCATATTTTTGATCTGGTGGGTTTATTATCAAGATCTGAATGACGTCGATTATGAGCAAGAAACTCTGCATATTAATTATGCCTTTATCTTTTGAAAGACTTTTTATCAGAATATAGTACAATAGGTAAAATCAACATGATATTAAGTTTGAGAGATAGTTTACACAGGATGTGTTCTTACAATTGTACATAAATCTGCTTGGTGTAATGGTTAACTGTTAAGGTGTGAAAGTCAGGTGAGCGAAAAAGGCCCACTTGAGCCTCTTGTTAAATCTTGATTGACATGTGACATCGTAATGTCAAACACATAGGTAGTAAATTGGCGTTGATGTGAGAATCATATTAACCAGCTTTGGCAGCATAGGCGAGTGGATTGTAACATTATGAAATATATTGGTCCGAAATGTTGTTCCCCATATTATCAGTTCTCTGGTGCAATTTCAGTATGTCTTTTTCAAATGTTTAGGTTCAAATGATGAATTTGTTTAACAGTAATTGATTGCAAGTTGTATATTATTCCTTTAAAAATTACTTTAAAACAATGAAGTATTATCATATGATTTACACATTGATGCATTATGTAGTATGTTATTAAAAAGAAGAAGTTTAATTTTTTATTATTCACAATCATCTATCCATACATCATAGAAATGTAAAGCTATTATTGCTGTAAGCAGGTTGTTAGATCTCTTCGGCAAAGACCAGAGAGCTTATGTGAAAGTGTGTTGTCCATACACAATCTGTATTTCCTACTTCTCTTTGCTCCAAGTCTGATGTCTATGTAACTTTATGGTACGCATATCCTCATGGTCTGTTTGTGCATTCGACATTTTAAGCTCACCTGTACGAAGTACAGAAGAGCTTATGTTATGTAGTATCCCTGGTATCAGAAGTATCATCCACAGTCAGGTTAACTAAATTGTAAGAATTTTGTTTGCCTCCTATTAACTCAAGATTTATGCATTACATCTTCATGGAACCTGGTCAGTCTTGATTATTGTAAGATTCTGAACCGTCCGAGGGGAGAGTGGATTGCAGTGATATACTTTTGCTGCAATTATAACTTTGTTATTTAAAGGTTAAGCTGAGTGTTAGAGTTTTTGTGACCTGGATTAGATGCAGTTGTAGGCATGATACCTCCAGGAGCTTAGTCAAGGCGTGCCTTGTATCAGTCAAAACCTCAACGGAGAAAATATAATCACAGTGACCTATTTTTCTTGGTTAACCTGAGCATTATAGTTGCATGACAGAACTTAAGTTGCATACATGATATCTTCATGTAATTGGACGAGGAGGGTGTTTCTTACATTATTTAAAACCAACCCAGGGAAATTAAGTCACATTTACCTAATCTTATAAAAACTATTTGTTATTTATAGGTTAACCTGGGTGTTAGCTTTTCATTTTCCTGGCATAACTTCAGTTGTTGGCATTATGCTTGACTTAGAAGAACTTTTTCATCATTCTAAACCATCCCAGTGGATCATAGGTTACAGAGACCTACTTTTTCTTACGCTGATTACTTTATTTAGTTTAATGGCATTATTTAAGTTTTAGGCATCATAGATTTAGTCTGAGCGTTCCATGCATTATTATCAACCATGCAAAGGGAAGGACAGTCACAATTACCCACTTTTCAATCGCCTAATTACTATGTTGTCAACAGATTAAACAAAGTGTTTAAGTTTCATGGAATAACTTAAGCTGTTGGCATGAAAGTGGAACTTGGTGAGAGTGTTTTTGGATAATGCTTAACATCCTGCCATTCATACATTTAGCCTTGCAGTTAATGTTTTTGCACGTGATCTAATACACTAAAATAGTTCAAAATACGATTTAGACTCCTTTTTCGATAAAATCTTTATTTTCTGCAAAACTCTGAAAATGTGGAGATTTTGTATCTAATTAGTTACTTTATTTTTGGTTCTATTGATATGCATACATGTGATTCTACTGCTGTAGTAAAAAAAATACTGTTTTAAAGGCCGTCAACTGACATACTTTATTGTTAAAATCTACCACATTTGAAAATTAAAAGAATTTTTTTTAAAAATTGCATAAAAAACATCACGGTATTTAGACGAGTTCTGTCAACACATTAGAGAAACCAGCCAGATACAGTCTACTGGGAACCGGAAATGTTCCACCAGTACTTTAACGACCAGTGTGATGATGCGTGGCAGAGTAATAGGATTAGAATTGTTAAAGAACAGATATCAAGTTTACACAGCGAGCTGTTACCTTATTGTTGTAATTTGGGGAGTTTAAGGCCAAATGCAGGATGTTTTTAGGTGTTAAAAGTAATAAGGGGATTAATAGGTGGTCCATGATGTCGCCTGAGACTTTGATGAAAATCGGCCGACCTCTGGAGGAGATAATATGTAGAGACAAACCGTAAAAAATGATTTCAGCAGACACAAGAGTATTAGTAAGTATTTTGATTTTTTGTCATGTTTAATTGTTATTGTAGTTCAAGATGTTTTAAGAGGAATATTTAAGGACAGATCTTACATTTTTTTTCAATTCATGTCAAAAGCCCGAAATGTGTGCTTTCTGCCAATGCTAAGAAACCACCGGCTAAGAATTATTACAAGTTCAACCGTGCTTGGATATCAGAGTTTAAGTCTGTGTAGGCGAGTAGCACAGGTCCTGAGTTTCCATTATGTGTTTCAAAGGTATGCATCTTTTGTATTTCATAAACTCTTTGAAGTTTTCATGCACATAAATTA
Source organism: Margaritifera margaritifera (assembly GCA_029931535.1). NCBI lineage: Eukaryota > Metazoa > Mollusca > Bivalvia > Unionida > Margaritiferidae > Margaritifera > Margaritifera margaritifera. The sequence goes on along the minus strand of JAQPZY010001501.1, from coordinate 2,564,781 downwards.
AATTCAAGTCCTAGATAAAATATATCAGTTAACAATATATATTACAAGATTATTAATTTTAAAGTTGGGATAAATTAATTGTAATATCATAAATATATTATGTATTTTTTCATTGTTTATATAAAGTCTAAATCATTATTTTTTTTTTTAAATATACAGTGGTGAAACTTGCCAACATATTGTTGGATCTGAGCTATGAAGATATAGAAGCCCTTTACGATGAGACTCAGGAATATATCCTAAGTTCAACAGGAACTTCCTCCTCGGGGTGAACATAGCTTGGAGGAGTATTGGGGAGCAGTCAGCAATCTTACAGACCCAACAACAGGAAAAGTGAAGTATTAACGTCGTTGCAGGCTGAGTATGGTTGTCATGTCGTTGACACATTTTAATGCTGATATAGAGAGAACATTATCCATTCTTCACAAAATACAAAGTGATTCAAGGGGAAATCTGAACCAGAGAACTATTGAGAGCCTGTTAAGTGTGAAGCTAAATAAGCACATCAGTGGTCACTAGACAGTGATCTTGAGAAGTAATTTAAAAATGAAATTGGATTTTATATTTTTAAAAAAATCTTTGCAGTAAACTATAGGATAAACAACTCTTCCTTTTTCATTTAATTAACAAAATACTGACTCATATTAATTATTACTGTAACATATTCCATCAGAATCTGAATCAGATTTATGTTCAAAAGAATACATATTATTAAAAAAATGCACTTATGTTTTCAATCCCCTTACAACACGTAAAATTTATGCCGATAAAAAATCTACTGGTTTAGAAGGCAATCTACTGATCAAAATTTTTAAATGTACTAGTTTGAAATCCTGGTTCTGTCACTTGTATGGATATGTGATTTTTTGAAGAATTTGGTGGCAGTCGTCCTGTACCAATTTTGTTACTGACATTTTTCTGTCAGTTTGCAAACAAGAAAGATCACTGGAAAAGCGTCTAAAACTTAATTTGACATTGTTTATCCATCTTGAAAAGCAATTGCACCACCATCACTGCATGATATACCCATCAGTGGAAGCAAATGTTTTGCTTGTGGCATAATCACTTGAGAAATTGAAGGTGGCTAAATAATGCCAATACATAATAATATGTCACATGATGATGAAGACCTAAGCCATTACATACTATGTACCGCGAACATAGGGAATTTGAAACTCCAGTTGATGAACCACACACACACACACACACACACACACACACACACACACACACAGACACACACACATATATATATATATATATATATATATATATATATATATATATATATAACCGATTCTCCAACAGTTAGTCGAAGTAAGCACAATGTCATAAATTAACAAATATTAAGTCCAAAGTGCGAGATGTCTCTTTATTCCAATAAGATTCATCTGAATTCGAATCCTGTGCATTTCACAATAATTATATAGATATAACAACAATAAGAACTTTTACAAAAATGCGAAAGATATATTTTTTTCTGCGACCCAATGACTTGTACCGAACGATAGCTAAAGATATTCAGTGGAGTCATAATGAAGATCGGTATGTTGGGCGAATTATTAATTTCGGTAGAAGATCGTTATTTCTACACAACTTAGACAAGATGTTCAACGTATAATCCTGATGTATTCCAAGTAACATATTACATGGTTTTGCTATGGTAACATCCACCATATGTAAGCAAGACCACTTCCTGTAAAATTGTGGATAAATTCTGTTCATTTTGTTGATATATCGTCGCCAAAGCATCTTTGTTAAAACAACTTTGTTTTTGTTAGCTCTCTCTCTCTCTCTCTCTCTCTCTCTCTCTCTCTCTCTCTCTCTCTCTCCTTAAGCTTCAATACAATACTACAATACTCGGTAAAAATCCGTTTGAAGGACATTAACTACGGAGGGCGAGGGAGAACACTGTTGCTAGTCCTGCAATGTAAGACGTAGACCCTGATATTTATGACAGGGACGAGTCAACCTCTTACACTAGCACAAGCGACAAGCGGTGTTGTATAGCGTGTTCCCCGGTAGTCCGATAAATCAGTCCCCAAACCTGTGTTGATAATTGATTAACATTGTGTGGATATGATGTCATCTATTCATAAAAAATACGCAATTTTGCTCCATGCAAATCTGTCCGGAACACATCAGCGTGCAGTTTAGACACTTACCGGTATTTGGTAAAAACCGTAAGTAGCCACGAAATTCAAAATGACAACAGGACATAAGGTTGTGTTATTCCAAGTGGATTTACAAGTCGTCACACATGGGATTTGATTCGGAAATATTCTGTTCATATCGCCAAAAGGACCCATCGACCGACGGAAGCTCAAGAGACGTGAAAAATACAGGTAAGTGTCTAAAATGTACACCGATGTGTTACGGACATATTTGTCTGCAAATAATTGCTAGATTTTATGAGTAGGTTACATCAAACCCACAAAATGTCCATCTGTATCAACACAGGTTTGGGGGGCTAATTCATAGGACTAGCTCCCCGGTCGACTAACCGAGGAATTGATGGCCAAATTTGCAGCAATATCTCACATACTTGGCAGCCCATATTGACACTGTTGCACAGATTAAAGTCTAATTGCTTTCGTCAACATTAGTGTGCATCTCTTGCAGATCAGTCACCTTGCAAATTTACATTTCTTTGGTTATCATGAAACATATAATAAAGTAGTTGTGCTTCAATTGAGAGAATGAAATAAAAGAGACGATATTGGAGGAAATGTGTAATCAAATAAAATGAAAATAGATCAAACTAAAATACTAAAAAGACAAGCATTCAAAAACGATTCTTATAGCAAAATGAAAGAAAATGAATGGATCATGTATGCAATGTTGGAAAAAAAAAAGAAATGATAAAGGGAAATCAATGAAAATGATAACAGATAAGAAGAGAAAAAGCCTTATGAAGGTTCTAGAGCGTTTAAAAAGGAACAAATCTGACCTATAGTAAATCATACAAGTAATTATGAAAGACATCATCCGCAAATATAGCCTATCGCCGCATCTTTCTCAGTGCCCCAGCAACGGTGTAGACCCATATGTTTATTGCTATTCCGCCAATGTTTATATAGGTCTAGATAATAAAACATACAGCGCGACCTATTGGACTGATTTAAATAGTTCGGATATATGACCCAAGAAAACGAACACACACACACACACACACACACACAGAGACACACACACAGACACACACACATATTATTTTGCACGCAAAAAAACACCTGCAATAGTTACAAAAATCTTGCATGTATGCCACTGTTCATAATTTACATTTCGCGAATACTGCGTTTCGAGAAAGTAATGCCAGACTTATTCGCGACTACTCTGAGTCGCAAAGGTGGAGCAGACAATTCTTGCGACGTTGCGCTCTAATGAATATAGGGGATCGACCATTTAATTTACGCGGGGGGCGGGTGCTGGGCTTTTCTTTCGAGCCGGGATATTTTTTTTTCTTCTACCTTACAATCCTTTTTTTTTTCAATTAATATAATGGATATAATATTTTTTGCTGTTGTTGTTGTTGCTATAAATCAGAGCAAGAAGGTTATTGTCAAGGTACATGAGAACTGTCATTTTTTTCAAAAAACATCCCAGACCCCAAATCCCCAAATTAAATAGTCCGTCCCTAAACAGTATGCTTCAGTTCTCACTCTTAAAAGTGTAAATACAATTTTAACATTTCTAATCGTAATAAATAAAAAAATAACATTTCGTGGAAAATATACACATCTCAGCAATTGATAGAATGTAAACTCTCTTTTTTAACAACAAACAACTTATAACACGTCCTCTCGTCCACGGCACAGCTAGTGGAGATCTTCTGAGGTATCGGCAACCGGAGAACCAGAATCCCCTGGCCATTGATGGGGTGAAAATGAACCTTTTACATGGGGGCATCATCGAGCTACTCTGGGTACCAGACTGGTGAACATCAAGTCAGGTTTGCATTCTTCCAGATGTAAGGTCCCAAGTCTCGACTGGTCTTTGACACTGTCGTCTGTTTGTCTGTCAGTCTCTCTCAGCTGGTGAGGCATCTTGGCACTCATCCTGACTCGTGACATACAGCTCTTGGTAATAAACGGGATTGGTAACATAACTTGTGTGGGCTAAAGTCAAAGTCTGAGAACGAGTACAACGTAGATAAATCAGATTTTCCTTCGGACTTGAACTGTAGGTTGACTGAACGCTACTGACTCATAGTCCTTATGGGTTTTTCTATTCGGCTGATAAATGAGTTTAAATGGTTAAAAATTAATTTAAGGAAATGTTTTTATGTATTTGTTTCATTTCTTGTAATAATTGTTTATACACGAAGACGTAAGCTCACTTTCGCTACTTTATAGGCATCTTGAGATAAAACAAATTTAGAATAGAAACGTGTTTAAAAATTTTATGCTTCATGAGGCGACATCCTGCTTCAGTATCTCAATAGCCAGCATCCGTTTTACATGTCGTCCTACCCTCGAGTTTCCATACTTTGTCAGATTCGCGATATCGGCTTAATAACTGAATGCAATATAATCAAACAGGAAACGAAACTGAAACCCTCACGATTTGGCTCGATGTAATAAGCTGTAGATCGGTACAGGTCATTTTAATAGGAGATAAGTATCTACACAAAATATGTCTTTTTGAAAGCATAAGACAAAGGACGAGACAAAACTTGATAATTTAAAATAAGCGGGAACTCACTTGAATGAATTTGAATTATTCAAAAGCAGCACGTTGGATGCGCTCAAATATGGTTAAAATAAAGAAATAATACAATACAACAGAGTTCGGTTACACTATGATACAATGTCACAGCCAAACAATATAAACAAAATAAATACATACATAAATAAATAAATCATACACTTGAAGTACAAACTACCAGAATGCGTTTATATTTTACATTTCACACAGTATTTGCGAGATTGCTTGAAGATTTTTACTATCGATGATATAAAATTGCTAGCAGCATAACTTTATCTGTATCTCCATCTACAAGTTAACTTGGGAGTAAATCCTGCAATAGTTACAAAAATCTTGTATCTATTCCACTGTTCATAATTTACATTTCGCGAATACTGCGTTTCGAGAAAGTAATGCCCGACTTATTCGCGACTACACTGATTCACAAAGGTAGAGCAGACAATTCTTGCGACTTTGCGCTCTAATGAGTATAGATGATCGACCATTTAATTTGCGCGGGGAATTGTTTTTATGTATTTGTTTCATTTCTTATAATAGTTGTTTATACACGAAGACGTAAGCTCACTTTCGCTACTTTATAGGCATCTTGACATGAACACAAATTTAGAATAGAAACGTGTGTAAAAATTTCATGCTTCATGAGGCGACATCCTGATTCATTATCTCAACAGCCAGCATCCGTTTTACATGTCGTCCTACCCTCGAGTTCCCGTACTTTGTCCGATTCGCGATATCGGCTTAATAACTGAATGCAATATAATCAAACAGGAAACGAAACTGAAACCCTCACGATTTGGCTAGATGTAATAAGTTGTAGATCGGTACAGGTCATGTATTAATAAGAGATAAGTGTCTCCACAAAATATGTCTTTCTGAAAGCATAAGACAAGGACGAAACAAAACTTGATAACTTAAAATAAGCGGGAACTCACTTGAATGAATTTGAATTATTCAAAAGCAGCACGTTGGATGCGCTCAAAAATGTTTAGATAAAGAGATAATACAATACAACAAAGTTTCATTACACCATGCTACAATGTCACAGCCAAATAATATAAACCAAATAAATATATAAAAATAAATAAATCATACACTTGAAGTACAAACTACCAGAATGCGTTGATATTTTACATTTCACACAGTATTTGCGAGATTGCTTGAAGATTTTTTACTATCAATGATATGAAATTTGCTAGCAGCATAACTTTATCTGTATCTCCATCTACAAGTTAACTTGGGAGTAAATCCTGCAATAGTTACAAAAATCATGTATGTATGCCATTGTCCATAATTTACATTTCGCGAATACTGCATTTCGAGAAAGTAATGCCCGACTTATTCGCGACTACACTGATTCACAAAGGTAGAGCAGACAATTCTTTCGACTTTGCGCTCTAATGAGTATAGGTGATCGACCACTTAATTTGCGCGGGGAATTGTTTTTATGCATTTGTTTCATTTCTTGTAATAATTATTTATACACGAAGACGTAAGCTCACTTTCGCTACTTTATAGGCATCTTGACATGAACACAAATTTAGAATAGAAACGTGTGTAAACATTTTATGCTTCATGAGGCGACATCCTGATTCATTATCTCAATAGCCAGCATCCGTTTTACATGTCGTCCTACCCTCGAGTTCTCGTACTTTGTCAGATTCGCGATATCGGTTTAATAACTGAATGCAATATAATCAAACAGGAAACGAAACTGAAACCCTCACGATTTGGCTCGATGTAATAAGTTGTAGATTGGTACAGGTCATGTGTTAATAGGAGATAAGTATCTCCACAAAATATGTCTTTCTGAAAGCATATTACAAGGACGAAACAAAACTTTATAACTTAAAATAAGCGGGAACTCACCTGAATGAATTTGAATTTTTCAAAAGCAGCACGTTGGATGCGCTCAAATATGGTTAAGATAAAGGGATTTTAAAAAGCACTTTTAAAACATTATGGCAGCGAAGCGCCTTTTCCATGGACACCTGTGCTGGTATCAAACCCGCGACCCTTGGATTACGAATACGACCCTCTACCAGCGGAGCTGCCGCTGCTCCCGTATTGCTTACCGACTTGTAGGAACACAGCAACATTACTTACAACTTGTTGCAACCATATGTGTCCGAAACCAAGAGTTTCTAAAAGTTCTTTAATATATACTACTCATGAAATTTTATTTGGGTTTACTATGTAATATGCATAGTATATATACATATATATATATATATATATATATATATATATATATATATATATATATATATATATATATATACACACACACACATAAATTGGTTACAAATATGTTATGTGTTATGGAGCATAGACACTAGTACTACACCAGCCACATGATACACCTTTAAGGGGTTCTACAGTAATGTATGTAATTATGATGGACACGAAATCTGCTTAGATTGATATTTAACCTCCATTTGTGACTATCACCTTTAGTCTAGAAGTATGGGTTTGGTATGTGTCATATAGTCTAGTGATGATACATTTTTGTGAAAACTTTCAAAAACTGTCTTGATCGGTTCAAAACTTGAGCGGACACAGAACAAAATATAGCACTGCAAGTTATAAAACTATTGTAGTATACTGGCTTGTATTATGGATTGTGACTGTATAATATAAGCCAAATAATCCTCTAATGTAACAAGAAAATAAATTGAAATTTTATACAGTTTCTTTCTGTCATCGTTTTCAGCCTTATATGAAGACGACATTTTCACCTGACATAGATTTAACAAACTGTCACAAATATCAACACGCCGGCGTAAGTGCATTTAGTGCCATAATTATATAACACAGACAAACAAAGAGCTTTTCATTGAACACATTCATTATGTTACTGATACTATGCTAAATGAGATTAGGGTACACGTATTTTTCTGTTCACTCTATTCAATGCAAAAACTTCGAGGCGGCTATGACCTAGATGTCGAAATGTATGCATATCTACCATATCCATGCTGCATTTAAAAACAAATGATGTAAAAGTGCTTTTCTGCTGGAGAAGCTTGATTTGTCTCGGCTGTGTCAACAATTTTTTAAAGTTTTGGTTAATATTTTTTATTGTAAAGCCATGTCGCTGTTTCACATCTTATCCCAGCCATATCGAAGAGGTGACCAGTCTGTTGATGTCAGCGTATTTTGATGACCAATTAAACCTACTGAGCAAGTGCAAAAGTTCTGACTTGCTGACCGTTGTAAATGCCCGTTTTTTTTATTCATTTGCAGATTTTCATGATAAAAAACGACGATTTTAACTATTTCTCGTCCTCTATCAAGGGAGAGAGTAAACTATTCACAAAATAATCGAATTTCAAGACCCGTTCCGGAACATGAGGACCAATCTCCGACAAAACGGGTGCTATCCGACAGACTGTTTAACGTCAATAAAAAGCATCATACCCGCCTAATTATTATACCTTGATGACATTATAGAATAATACTTGGGCATATCCAATCTAACGCTGAACAAGTTGAGATATGTAGAAATATGAATTATATTTACGTTGAAAATTTCAATTACCTTTACTGTGTATAATAATAATAATAATAATAATAATAATTTTTTATATACTTTCTTTATCGTCATTAAAAGCATAATTATAAAATTAACAATATCATTGTCTATTATTTTTCTTGTCATTATTATTACTATTATTATTATTATTATTATTATTATTATTATAGCTTTAATACCAATAAGACTTTATAAAATACAAGATTTGTTCTTATTATTATACACTTATTGAAATGATAAAATAGCATATATTATTTGTGGCACACATAATAAAGAAATTGGAACTTCACACGCAAATAACGTGCAATTGTCTACTTATTCAGGGCTAAATTGGATATTTAACAAGATATATCTTAGTATTATTCTATAACGCCATGTAGGTATAATAATTACAATTTTAAAAAATACTTTCTAGGCGTTATTAAGCTTTATATTACCGTTAAACAGTCTGTCATAATTGCACCCGTGGTGCACACTGACCAGTGTGTTCCGGAATGGATTTTTTTTTGAAACGGGGCTTGAAATTTAGCTATTTTGTCAATACGTTACGACCTCCCTTGACAAACGACGAGAAAATGGTCCAAGCCGTCTTTTTTATCACGAAAATATACAAATGGATGAAATTAACGGACATTTACAACTGTCAGCAAACTGAGCAGCGTTTTAGCACGACCCTTGTCAAAGTGGTACACATGTACGAACAAACTAATTCAGTCATCTTTCATTCAATTCTACACCATAAAATGATACTTATTGTATTACTCTCTTGTGTTCTAAGATAATTTGCTTTCATGACCCAAGTGTGTGTTTCCTGACCCCAGTTTCAAGTGCAAGAAGATATCACATGATCAATGACTTCCGGGTCCCCAGTTCCAAGGGTTACTGTCAAAATTGTCAGGAGTTATTGTCTTATAAAATACAAATAATATCTATAAAGTAATCCGTGTGTTTAGTTTCAGAAGGCCAGTTTTTGTTATATTTGACAGTATTTTGTGGATAAGGCAAACAGAACCATGGGACCCCAGTTTCAGGGATTTTTGTCAAAGACCCCACTTTGGCTTAATAACACGTCTGTGTGTGTGTGTGTTTTTGTGAAGAGATAAGTACACTATACCGTAACAATAATTCTATATTGTTGCAATAATAGCTCATCTAATTTAGTGCATATATTCTGGAATATTCGTGCATTTCTACAAGATCGCCAGATGTCATCAACACCATTAGCCTTACCTCAATCCCACCAACGCCTAGAGAAAACAATTATATTCAATAAGCATTCTAAGCAATAACTGTCATCATGCCACTAAGAGCATCCAGAGTCAGAAATCTGTCAGTGGTAATTACTGCATAAACATGATAGTTTACGGCTTCTACTAATGCTATAGTTTGAAGAGTCCACTTGACTTCAACATCTGTCATGGAATCTTTTGTGCGTTCCAAATGCTTAGCAACATCAAAATGATCAATAGTATACAGCTTTGCAAATTCATCTAGAGATATTTGTGTTCCAGTATCAACATTCTGATATTTGTGCATAGCCTCCCGAAGCATAAGATACGCTCGCGAATAATCTTTACTTAGTGGTGCAAAATTACACTCAAGTTCACGTTCGAGTTCGTGCGTCTGCTTTTAACTCTGACAGCAATGCGAGTCAATCCCAAGTTGTCAAATACCTGACTGATTGTCTCTGGGTCAGCATCTCGCGCTGCTGTTTGAAAAGCCACAAATATGTTTCTTGGTAGTTCACTGCCTGGAAATGTAGCTATTCTAAAGTTCGCAGATAATTGCGCTGGTAAATACGTAACACTTTTATAGACGCACATTTCTTCAAAACAAAGTTTCTTGCTAAACTTGGACAAAAGGTTATCCAATTCTAGCGTGTGATAAATAGAAGGCGTTATTTTTGGCATCCACAGCGAGAGTTTTGTAAATACAAATGTTCCGTCATCAACACCAACTGGACTGTGCATGTACGTATTAGGATTAGATCTTTCCAAAACCAGCGTATGATTGACGCCTCTAAATACTGTATCAATGTCGCTGCAAAAACAAAAATGGAACTTAGTGGCAACATCACGCAAACGTCATTGTGGCCGTCCATAAGTGCGAGCCTCATTACAAAGCCAACATTATAATCAGGATTTTCTGCATTAACAAAGGCAGTACGGACACCTAGAGCTGGCACTGTAGCAAGATATGCTGGAGCAGCTGCAGGAATATTGTCAGCAAGAACTTCAGCACCATGTTTATACTTGATCCTAACTCCTGCATTGCAACTATCCTTATACCAGAATATATCTGTTGCTAAACTTCTGCTGTGGTCATCACTCATCAAAATTAAATTCATGATGGTGCTGGAATATGGAACATAGTTGCTAATGTCCTCAACTGTCTGATTACTAAGTTGCAATCGCGCTGTCTTAAACAAGCTCTTACCATTGTTGACAAGTGCCACATTTGTGTTAGCTGGAAAATTGCCAGGTGGAGCAGTGGTTTGCAAGTGTCCTCAGACTTCAAGAAAAGCTTTATGAGGCAACAAGTAAACATCTTCATCTCGCGTATCAATACTTATTGTACCAGGTTTGCCTAACTGGAGACTCACATTCTTCTTCTGGTGACAGTCCTCTGGCTTTTGGACTTTTTTCGGTTTCATATAGCATTCCTATTGGTGTTTCTTGATAAACCTACCACTTTGTTACATCCTGTGCTGGCGGCGGCAATTCGGCAACTAAAGGATAACTTCGCTTGATTAATTAATATAGCGGGTCAAGTTCATCTTGCAAAATCTTCTCTTGTTTCTGCTGCTTTACATTTAGCGCCAGCATTAATTTTGCTAAAACACCATCAGTTATCTCTTGGTCCTTATTTTGCTTGTCCTGATTTTTGTCGTAAGCAGAAACTGTCTCTGTCAAAGCGGCCGTCACAGGCTTAAGCAGTTTTTCTGCCATGTCGTGCTGAAATTCCTGTTCGCCAATTATTTCTGCAATGACACGACCACGTAGTTGTTGCTGCTTGTCTACGTATTGGCGCATAACATCAGGTTTGTTTTTTGGCTCTTCTGCTCCCACAAATGGCATTATACAATATATTTCCATAACATTTTAGTCAGCCAGCTAGCACATTGCATCTGTATATGATGTTTGCCGCATATGGTCTCTGCTGCATTAATCAGGCAAATAAAATTCGTCAAATCCAAGGCTGTACATTTCAGGAACCTCTTCTTCATTTGCATGAAAAACCATAAAATATTGTTTGTTGCTGTCTATAGCTTCACGATAACACTGCTTATATTTAGCAGTGTCTATGCCACGACAATAATCGCGCGCAATCGAATCTATATCGCGGTTGTCCCGGCCAGAAAACAAAACAAAGCGACCGATTTTGCAACGAATATACTTTGGTACGCCGTAGTAAGATTGCGTCAAGTATATTGAATTGTAGCGCTTTTTTCGTCACAGTGAAAAGTATTCTTTAATCTTGTTCATGTTGTCGAGATCAATTTTAATGTTGTCAAATGCCGTGACAGCGTTCTTGTCGTCATCAATTTCTTCTACGGGCGTAATGTCTTTTGGCTAAAATATTGTAAACGTTTTTGTGCGACATCAAAACTGCTAACAACCTCGTCAAAGTCGCTAAGTGTTTTATATTTATCTTGAATTGGATTTAGCGTGTAAATAATTACTTTGTCATAATTGAGCCCATTGTTAAGCAGCATATTCAGAAGCAAGTTTGTTTTGCGGCGGCCCGTTGGACGAACAATCATATAGTGGCAATCCGGGAACAAAAAATTATGCCTAGATTTCTTGATGTCTTCTGAAGCAAAGGTAATGATGCGCATTTTCATAAGCAAAGTATATATAATGCGCAATTACACAGCTTTTGGCACAATTATTGGCAGTGCTGAATCAAGCACAACAGCAACAATTTATAATGCAGAACTTAACAAACGCTTGCCAAAGACTGTCGACACGATGACCGGTCCGCTAAACATGTTCTCGCAAAAGATTGCAAATGTGGCTACATCAGCAGATAATTCAGATGTGGCTAATAAAAGGTATGCAGATACATACGCACATCCTAGGGTGTTGTTAACAGATACCAATAAAAATGTTCCTTTAGGGTGCTTACATTTTGGAGGAAACAAACTTGGCATTGGTAATCATTGGGAATGAAATGTTAGTGTCAGTGCCCTATGTTTTGCCGCTAGCTGGTGGAACTATGACTGGCAACATCGACATAAATAGCTGGCGGAACTATGACTGGCAACATCGACATAAATTCTAACAAAATTACAATCTTAGCCGCGCCACTTGTTGACGCAGATGCAGCTACAGAATCATATGCGGATGCAAAGTTTGGTCCAAGTGATGACATTTTGGTTAACGCACCAGCTCGAGTAAACAGATATATTGGAATGGGTGCTGATATGCCAGTGATTAAATCCCTGTTTTGTTTTTGGCCCGCGAACATAGTAGCTTTTTGTTCAAAGATCATCTGTGATATCTTATAGTCCAATCATCGTTCAAGCGCCAGAAGGTTTTAGAATTACCATCAATGTAAACTCAGTTATGTTTGAAGTTACTGGCGTTGGATTCAATGCGACCTTTGCCCAGATCAAAATGTGGACATAGCAACTAATAATGCAAATGCGACAACTAAACAGTATGTAGATTTATAGCGAATAAAAATAAGATTGGGCATATTCCATCGCTGTCGTCCGATTCTGATAATCACAACGGGTTTGTAGCCTCTGCATCATCGGACTATTCAGTAGCCTTTAGAGCGCATCGGGCTTTTGCTGATCATGGATCTACTTGCGAATGGGCAACAGCAGGCGTTTATAATAAATTTTGGATCAGAATAGATTGTCCTGTGGCGGTTACTATTTGGCGCTTTCAACTTAGAGGCAGATCAGTTTCAACTGAATACATCAACAACTGGCGACAAGAAGGGTCCAAGACAGCGCAAAATGGATCACGCTTTACACCAGTACGGATACATTTGAGTCAGTTCTGGCTACATTTAATATTGCATTCCCTGGCACGCAAAATATCGCCTTTACAGACTGTATTGCATTTCTGCGATGGCAATCAATCCCGTTCTGACTTATTTTCAGACTTTTACGCTAGATGATCTTATGTAAATAACATACATATGATGTCAGAATTCGCACGAATTGCACGCGAATTGAACACGCTGTTGTTTGAAGAAAAGCGTGACACGTTTTTTGATGAAGTGAGAACTAAGACGTATTATGATGAAATTGGTGAAAACAAACAACTGTATACAAAGTTTTGGGCTGATTCAGAAAGCGTAAAACTAGATAATATCATGCTCAATCTTTTTTGGATAACTCATATGAGCGCCACAGTTGCGAGACGAGCTGGACAAATATGATAAGCTAAAAATGTTCTGCAATGACAAGTAGTCGGCCAGCGCTGTTTGAAGCATAGAAGTGCTCTTTAAAAACATAATAAACGAGTTGACTGTTGGTAACTTACAATTAGTGAATCTAACCAAACAATAAAACCGAAACAATTGAACAATAGCATGTTTAATCAAATCTGGCAATAAAACGTTAAAACCAAGAAAGACTTCAAGCTGTATTTTTAAAGAGAGTTTGGTTTGATTTATACCGAATTAGTAGTGATTCTGGGTGTGATGGCGCTATCAAATAATCCAATAATCCTAAGTATCCTACTCACAAGTCAAACATATAGAATTTTCCGAAACAAATTCCAGTAGCCTTGAATGTCCTGATTTGCTAATAGTCTTAAATGTTCTGAGGTGCCAGTAGTCTTAAATGTCCTGATATGCCTAAATGATGTAATATCTTTAAATGAATTCACATAATCCCAAAGCAATGTATCAATCAAAAATGAGAATGAGCACTTTTAGTAATTCCAATCAATATTTTAAATAAATAATTCCTCTCTCTCTCTCTCTCTCTCTCTCTCTCTCTCTCTCTCTGAATTTGCTCTGATTTTCACAACACAACAATAACCATCTGATTATTAAACCAAAGTCATTAAAGGATGATAGCTAGCATAGGAATGAAATACTGCTTACCAAACTTTCTATATATAAACAAAGGTCACCTGACGGAATTTTCTAGAAATTTAGCTGGCTTGCCTGATAAAGATAAGTAATTCTAGTGGAAATGTCAGTATAATTGTAAACAAAAGCAACCCTGACCTCGAATTCTAAGTAAACAACATGTTTACATCCTATAACCAAGGACGAAGTTAAATACGTAGGACAAAAGTTGAATATGTAAACATTATACATAACACCTCCCCTCATAAAGAAAAGAAAGATTTATGCAATAAAGCTTTCTTATAAATATGCATCTGATACTATAATAATCAAAATTACACCGGAAGATGTCTTATAAATGTCACTCAGCTTAATTACACAAAATAAAGAATTATAGTCTATGCACGTGAGAGTGCATCTGCGATCACAATGTCTTTTCCCCTGATGTGTCGAACGTCAATGTTATATTCCTGGAGTATTAAACTCCATCTCAACAATCTCCGATTTTTATCTTTCATTTTGTTGATGAAAAAAAGGGGATAGTGATCACTGTATACAATAACTGGACAAAGAGCCGAGGTATCATATACTTCAAAATGTTGTAAAGCCAGTATCAAAGCCAAACATTCCTTCTCGATTGTGGAATAATTGTTATGGTGCTTGTGACTTTTTAACCTATAGAAGGTATCCATTTGTTACTAGGCAATGCCCTAGATGGAGATAAGGTCGTGGTCAAACAACTTGTAACTGACGAGTCATATTTAGATAAAAAATCTGATCCTACTGAGATTGAAATCCCTGATTTGTATCATGCTGGGGAAGTTACCGGAGCTATGGCAAAAAGAGCTCTTGTGACAGATATTGATCCGGAAATTATTCCTTTAGCTGACACATTTATTTGTCAGTCTTTTGATGAGGTCACAGTGATCATCTTTTTACAACTCATTCTCTGTATTCTAATCAGGGTGACAAAAGACAATCACTTGTTGTCGTACAAGAACAAGATCCTGAGATCTCTTGTTTGTTTCAGAGGGCTATTAGTGAAACTGAAGCCACGCAAGTTCCAGTGTGTTACTTTGTACAAAATGGGATCCTTATGAGAAAATGGAGACCATCTGAGCTACCCGTTGGTGACGAATGGTCAGTGAGCTATCAAATTGTCGTTCCTAAGTCATATCGACAGGAAATTCTTAGTCTAGCCCATGGAACTCCCTTGGATGGTGATTTAGGAGTCAATAAGACTGATCACAAGATCTTGAATCATTTATATTGTCCGAAACTTAAAAGTGATGTTTCTAAAAACTGTAGATCTTGTCACACTTGTCAAATGGTAGCGAAACCCAATCAGACGATGCCTAATTGTAAATGCAAACTATACATACATACATACATATATATATATATATATATATATATATATATATATATATATATATATATATATATATATATATATATATATATATATATAAGTGAACATTCCTTTTAATCGTGCATCAAAAGTGATAACAATTGTAGAGGACAAACATACAGAGACTCGCGGAATCATAGCAATATCCTCGCACGCAAAACTACACAGAGGATATTATCATTAGGGAATAATGAGAGCCTAATCCGTTAGTCGATTAGTCTGTCAGAAAGAAAAGGGAAATCAGAGGGGATTTCGATGAAGTTGTGCACCATGTTTAATTCATTTCGAAAATGGGGATTTTGTTATTTTTTTTCTTGTTATTTACTCATTTCAATAATGATTAATAAGTGGAAATTCGTCACTGATTTAGAGAGTACAGGTAGGAGCAATGGCCTAATTTTGAAATCATAATTGGTCTGGTTATGAATTAAAAGGATGTGACGCAACGCGTAATTACATAATAGCTTAAAAATAGCCTCTTTGGGAAATTTATTGATCTGTACCGACAACCTGAAGGAAGACAATGTTTCCAGAGCTAATTTGTCATTCAGTCTGATCGAAAGTTTCCCTCAAAACGGTGGCTACAATGTTATCTCCCTACAAGCGGAAAACAATGTTATCTCCCTACAAGCGGAAAACAATGTTATCTCCCTACAAGCGGAAAAGGAAGTAAATTTGTATTGTTTATTTTTGTTGTTCAGTCTACCATCCTATAATACATACAAAACAGGTCAATATATTAGAGTGCAATACACTTCTTAAAGTACAACTGTCAGTCATTAAGTACAATTTCTTGTCTAGCTAATAAATGGTATATACATTGTGGACTTTGTGATTACATCAAGCTATACAATTTTTCTAAAAATGGATGGGCATACAAAGGTTTATCTTAATATTTTTTCTCTATTATTTTGTTAAATTTTCCAAATAAAAAATGCATGATATTTTTCATCAACTAGTAGTAAATTATTCCTGGAACAAAAGTTACAACAAACGCTCTAAAGCCATGTCTCCTTTATATCCATCTGTCTCTATATTAAGTTTATGACTAGAACATCTAAATATAGAAAAGTCCAGATGAATGTAAAAAGGTAATCATATGCTTAGATATTTCGCAGCATTCTTTATACTAAATAGTTTTTGTTGACTGGTTTACCTTTTCTTGTCTTTTACTGCCTGAAAAATAATGCATGAAAAGTTTTTAATCGCGCAAATTTTTTCGCTTGAAAAACATTCAAGTAATCTTCTGCAATTTGTTCACGACGGCTATATCAATTTAGTTATAACCATGTGCCATAATATTCTTCTGCCGACCTTTTCTTCGAAATAATTATCATTGAGACCGCCATGAATAATTAAATTCATTTAGTTTTCGATTTCACCAATCAGTCTTATAACACTGGTCTACATCCAAAATGCTTCCGCAATAAATGTTGTTAAACTTTACTAATTCTGGGTCACTGAGGACGAAAATGATGCTTAGAATTGTTGATTTGCTCTAGTTTTAAAGATATTATACTGGGTCAGTATATACGACCCTTGTCTGGGAATGGCGGACGATAAGTGAGCTATAAAGGGAAGGGATCGCAATTTAAACCAGAAATGACTAAAATACATCTTTGACTGGATCTATGAATAAATCTATGACTGGGTTTTGACAGTACTTGCCTTTTAGGCAAAACAATGAATGATGCAATCTGAAGCTGGTATTGCATCATACATCAATCGAATTGCATCATGTTATTCCTAGAAGTCATGGATGATGCAATCATAACTAAGCTTACATCACTCTGCTGAAGAAATTGCCCTATATCAGCTCTACAAATCATACAGTGTCGTGCTCTCTTATTTGTCAGTGTGTAAGCACTTTTCAACTTTTCTTAAATTTTTTAAATCGTTGTAGATTGACAGACTACTACGAAAAGCCGTTTTGCGTAAGTTCAATTTAGAATTTAGAGTCAATGTCGCATAATAAATCGGTAAAACGTTTTTTTTTTCAAGTTGTTACTTGAATTAAAGATATCATCATGCTATTCAAAGAATATAATAGCAAACAGTATCTTCATAGCGTCATTTTCTCCTGTTTCGTTCTGAATATATCTCTGACCTTGACATGCAGATGCAGATCTATTTAAGCAGTTATCAATATTATAAACTATAGGTTTTCTTTTATATAATCCGAGAAAACAAACAAAGAATAATAACTCCTTGTGTATTGTGAGCTGAACTGTGAAATAACCACATGAGTTATTTCCCTTGCTATTGTTATAAACATAATAGGTCCACATCATGACTGATGCGTCTCGTTTAGTGTTTTTCTTTCTGTTTTTGTTGTTGTTGTTGTTGTTGTTTTGTTTAGTTTTTTTTCATGCGCACATAAAGGTTAAATAAAAACATTTGTCATGAGTTACACTCATTATAATTCTTGCATAACTGAGTTCAAACTGATGATATGTTTCTCAAATCAGACAAACCAAAAGTGTTTGAAATTTTCTTTTTCTTCCTTTTTTGAGTTTCACGACTTCTTTGCAGTTATATACCCAAGTACTCTCTACGGTCTACACAATTAAGTTTGTTTGCGTTTTCCATAAGTTCTAACGTAGCTTTTGTAACATCTTCCTTCATCAATATACCATATCCTTTTAACATTTTCTTTTTTGTATAATTTTCATTTTCGTCATGAACTTAGTGAATTGAATTGACAATTATGGGTAAGGCTTTGTTTACTTTATAACTTCAAAAACGGTGGGAAACACTAATGTCCTGAAACATTTTTGCATACCGAAATAATGGTGTTAAAATGCACAATATTTCATAATGACACTATTCACACTCCATCACGTCAAATTCGAATCCGACAATGAAATCATCCAGAAACTGTTTTTGTTATAGTATTCGTAGCTGGCGTCAAACAGTGAAACATTGTTACAAAATACAATGATGATGTAAATAACATAATGATACGTAATCTGTTATATATGACAATAGTTACATTACATCAATTAAAAAAGCAGTTGCTTAATGAAGCTGTCACACCATGATGATTAGTTTATAAACAACAGAAATAAAGTAAAATCTCTCTCTCTCTCTCTCCTATACTTTCCCTAGTACTGTATATGACATTCGTCAGTTTGATTTAACCAAAGACAAGGCTTCAGGGGTTTAAAGTGAACTTTGGTACAAATACTTTGGTATAGATTAGCTTGTGTTTATATATATATATATATATATATATATATATATATATATATATATATATATATATATATATATATATATATATATACACATATACAAAAAAATAACATTTTTCCAACGTTCCGAGCTAAACAAGCTCTTCGTCCGGGCAAGAAACAATTTACATCCACAAAACAAGCACAAAACACAAAAAGCCAAAAGGAATTCTTGACTGCTACATGTTTCAGTGACGGGGAAATAAATACACAAAGGATAAACAATAGAAGAAAGAAAGAAGTCAAAATTAAACATCGGCCTAAAACGGGTAAACTACATATCTATGTGATGCTGCATTCAGCCCAACAATATATATATATATATATATATATATATATATATATATATATATATATATATAGATATATATATATATATATATACATGGAAAACTTATTTTAATTTCATGGACAAACACAAGAAACTGGAATACAAGCTATAACATTTGCGTGCTTCACTTATTATAATCTGGTGACCTTTGGCCACAGTTATACCTTATTTTGCTCTTGATTGTTTGTTTGCCTAAATACATATTGCAGGCAATCTGGTTTAATTTGTAAATGGAATATACATTTCTGTGTTTCGATGTTAGTTTTATTTATTAAAATTCCCAAAGTGGCAAACAATATAACAAGTTTATACATGCCAATGCGTCAGATCGTGAACTTAAGAAATGATAGATCCACTGAAGAGAAAATATTGAATAGTGGATAATACCATAGCACTTTTCTCGCAAAATTATCACGATTTAGAGGATACAAACAAGAGGTGAAACGTAATCCAGAAAGAAACGAAATATTATTTGTTTACAAGATACACATACCAATCTTGAATTTAGAATCTTATGTAAGGGCAGAATGGAGACATGAAGTCATTTTCAGCTGAGGAGTAGCAATTCCTAATACTAATTTTGAATTTAAGATAAATCGCACTAAAAGGATTGCTGAAGGCAATTATTTGATAGTGTATGTTACAAGTCAGGGGAAACAAATCTCGCTAGAAAATGTTTATGGCTCAAAGACTGATTATCTGCAATATTATGAACATTTAATTCAAAAAGCAAAGGACTTTATATAATAAAATCTGTTATTATCTGTGGGTAGTTTATTTTGGCATTGGATCCTGAAGGAAAAAAAAACAATTTACAAAATTATATTCACGTTAGTAATCCTAATGCAAAAAGCAAGGTTGTGTATATAACCGAAAACAAGAAAAAACAAATATATACTTCGCATAGGAAACAGAATGGATTCCTTTTCAACATTGGAAGGTATTTTTAACTTGACAACTGAAACAACAATAGTACTGGGTTTTATTATATACTTAAGTGTGAGATACAGAAACTTATTGGCTAAATTATTTCCATATTTTTTTTCATTCCTATATTTTCACATGTGAAAAATATATACTTTTATTTTCACAAGTGAAAATATAAAATTCACATCATGCTATGCGACGTTTGATTGTGTGTGCCTACAGAAGCACATTGTGAGCTAGAACAAATAAATACAAACTGCATTACATTTCAAACATGGAAATTAATTTTTCCTGAAGAAATTTGACTCGACGCTGTTTGTGTCTCTATGAAGTTTGTCACGGAATTGTATCGTTTATATCAATATGTATATGTGATCCAAATGTATTCGGGTTTCGTTTCCGACTAGAGCGTTACTCGGGGGTTGTTTATTTTTCGGCTCTAGTTATTTTGAAATACTGAGCGCGATTCACCCCATGCTGCACGTGCAAATTGCCTGCAGTGAAAACTCACGTACCTAGCTGCTGCGCATATCTGTCACAGCTAGAGTACATATAGAGCGAATTCTCTATAAACAAATTACACTACGACGAGTCTTGTCAGAAAGCTTACCTCTTTACGGGAGCAAAACTTCAGCTGTAGAGGTATGTGAAATTTAAGATTGTATTCTTTATCACTATTCGTTTTATATGACATAATTGTTTCATATATTAGATGTTTTTGAATTTATTCTAAATTCTACAGAGAGTCAATACCTAGGTCATACAACGCCATGATATTAGAAATACTATAGGCTGGTTCAAGTTAGCTATTTGTTGTAACTGAACAGACGGGTATTATTTAATTATACGCGGCATGCATTGAATGATTAATGTAATGTGTAACGAGACGTAATTTATGTGCGCGCATGCGCAACATATATCAATACAAAAGTACTAACCGTGTCATATGTACTACACGGTTTAGTTGTTATACTTTTAGCTGTCCTTATGTATGGTTTGGTGATGAAAAGTCACAGAACTCTGTGTGGTTTCGTGTGACGTGTACGCTGTGTCTGGTGACGTTGTTTCGGAAGAGTGTACTGGTTTTCTCGATGCGAGGGACCAAGGCTTCTCGACCAACGGGTCTGTGTTAATGTGAAGGCTCTCGAGGGATCCTTCAACAGGCTGGGAGGGGTGGACCATGCGTGGTGGCTCCTTGACCATGGACTAGAGCGGGTGGAACCGGAGATACATCTTGGTCGTCAAACGGGCGCCACGATAGTTATATTTATTGCGTGTTCCATTTTATTGTTATCTCAATATTGCTATCTGTGCAAGATCACATTCATTCCCATTTCAATGTCGCTATATGTGTGATAGATTCATAATTTCATGCATTCCCATTTCATTTTCGTTATATGAACGATATATTCATAAATTCATACATATTCCAGTATCGCTTGATGAATTGATAAATTGATGAGTATCATATTGATAAGCGCATAAATCACATGCTTTGGTCACCCTTGGTACTTAATAAGACCTTGTTTATATTGGGGTGTAGATCATATACTCTTATTTGTTGATTAGTGATAGGATGCTATTCACGTTTGTTTAAAATTCCATTCGTTAAATTCATCTTTGATTTTTCTCGTTGAGTTACTTGTTGTTGATAGTTCCATGTTAGGAACTTTATAATTTTCCTTATCTTTTTGTTATAATGGTGTCAGATTTGTTCATCTTTAAATTGCGTTTATAAATAAACATCTTATTAACGCAGTTGCTTTCGGTGTCTTCACTAATCCAGTCCTCACCCGGCTTCATCCTGTGACAAAGTTATTTCCCCTTACTTCCTTGACAACAACGATAAACCCGTTGTGATACATTGCTGAATCGGACATTCTTTGTTGTCAGATATGATAAAATAGTTTACAAAAGGTAAATATTTTAATTTACTGTGATATATTAGGTCATCCCAATCCTACCGCTCTCTTAATTCAATCATATTTATGTGATGAGTCTATGAAAGTAAGGTGAATTTACGAAAAGGAGGGTATTATTATAACACCAGCCATAGTACTGTGTTATAGATCTAATCATTCTGGCATTATTATAAAAGTAAAACTTAGTAATACTGAGAGAAGAAGATGGTAGTGGAAATTATTCAATAATATATTGTTTCAAGACGGTAGAGTTATTTATGCATGTGAAATAAACAAAATAGATTTTTAAAATGTAAGTATGCGAGATATACAATTTAATATAAAGAATCAGTTCTTTTTCTAGATATTATTATTAATTATGCGGGAAAGTACTATGAAATATTCCTCGACGGGGAAAATAACTGTCAGAAAAAAGAATGAATTAGAAATTGACATCGAAATAATGGAAAAAGAAGTATATATAGGAAATGTTAAAATAGTTGAATTGAACAAAACAAATTAGAAAATTAAGAACAAAAAGAAATTGTGTGGGTGTGGGTGATGCCAAGGTCAAAGACACGATCTTCTAATCTTGTTGAAAAACCTAAAAGTTATTTTTTCAATCTTGCAAAGAGAAAGTATATAAATTAGCTAATTTCTAAATTAATTAATGATGATAAAAATGAATATTCTGAAACTAAAGATCTTATGCAGCAATACAAAGATTTTTATCAAACATTATACAGCAACACTATAAATATAAAAGATATTGATATCGAGGTTGAATGCAACCAAATAATGTGAAATTGAACGATACAAATGCACAGTATCTATAAGGGGGAATTACATATGAAGAATTAGTTCAAGTCGTTAAAGTTGTTAAAAATATGCAAAACGGAAAATGTGCTTGTTTCGATGACTTTACGATTGAATTTTGTTTTTTTAAAGGATATTGTATGGTTTTATTTGAGATCAATAAATTATGGATACAGGACAGGATTGCTCTCAATTACTCAAAAACAAGAAATTATTACTTGTTTACCCAAATTAGTTTAAAATAGACTCTTTCTTAAAAAACAATTGAGGTCTATATCTCTATTGAACGTTGTGTATCAGATTGCATCTTGCTGCAAAGCCAGTATAATTAAAATAGTACTAGATTCATTGATAAAGACCACAACGGTGTTATATCAGATATAAAGTATATGTGAAAAAATATAAGATTGACCTATGACCTTGTTTTTGAATCTAAAATGTTAAATGTACCCTGACTTATATTATTTATTTACTTTGAAAAGGCTCTAAATACTATCTATTGGGCCTTTGGTATCACAACACTTCGTTATTTTAATTTTGGTGAATCAAAAGTTAAACGGATATGTAACGAAGTTGCAGTTCGTATGTCCTTATATTTCCTTATAAAGTCATGCAAATGCATTCTTCCCTCGTGAGGTGTTGTGATAGCGTGAAGAATAAAGAATCGCTCACTTAACCGATGACTGTCACGCTATGGAAGCATGCCACGCTTCAGTTTCGCTGAAACCTAATAAATAGTTACCTTAATGTCTACTTTGTTAAATACCATCATCTCTCGTTGATGATTGTATGATTAACGTGTTAAATACTTGTAAATTTAGCTGCATTCCGACTCTCGATGTAATTTCCTTACCGCACTCTCCTGTGTGGAGATATTTGAACTATCTCCCGAGGCGGGATGCAACAAGCGTTTTGATTGGTTGATTGAGTTTCACTTAGCTAGCGTATTTGTATATAAAGACGTCTGCAACGACGGATCGACATGACCAGATTGGTCGCACGGGAGTATAATCCAATTTCATCATCATCACGGATTGACACTGATTGTCAGTCATTAAACACTGACGTAGCAGTTGTGATAACGTAAAAAGATACTAAACTATGGCTATGCTAGGTATTACTAAAGTTGGAGTAAAGAAACCATAGCAATAATCAACTATAACTATAATTTAACCGGATTTGGAACACATTCCAAATAACCATTAATCTCTATGGAGTTTGATGTCGTTACCCACGTATATCTCACCGGTATGATCCGGCAGCACTACATCGGACAAGTGAACACCCGAGTAATGCACAACCTCAAGATAGTAGAAAAGAAGAGCAAGAGTACGTGGAACATTGACATATACACGCCGGCGAAAAGCATGGACGTGATAGTCATGCTCTTAGAGGGCGCGACATAAAGAGCTGTTTTCATACGCGATACTGAGCATTCCTGCAACTCCCTTACTGACAGGGTGACGTGAACGATTGATGGTGTCCCAAACCAGATTTATGTCTATGGGTAGGCGCGATGCCAGCAGTGAGGAGAGGCCTTAAATAATGGCGAGGGTGTCTATCAAGGACGCAGAGCTGCCGGAGATCAATGTTGGTGAATTATACTAAAATAGGTTTGCCCTCAACATCGACACGAGGTCAACGGAAGCCCACGCGCTCCACGGGTCAGGAAGACTCATCGAAAACGTGAGTGAAGGCGTAACGCTGCAAACTGAAAAACAAAACGGCCAAGGTGGCAGGCGTGTTATACTTTTACTTATACATCATCATGGACGAGCAGCTCAACATACAAAACCGCCAGTTTCTGTCAGTACTCTAGTAGAATCGTGGCAAGCCCAGCACACCGCAGACTGGGCAAGCCCTACGCCCCATAGGTGAAGCCTGCACAAGTTAGTTTGATAACTAAGAGCCACACTACAAAATCATTGTTGGCCGCCACGGCTGCGGCAAGAGAGTGTTTGCCTGCGAACTCCTCGAATGGGCTTTAAAGGATCACATTAGTTTTATCGTCATCATCTGCCCTATTATGCGCCTCAACAAGGCGTACGAAAGACCGTGGGCCCACGGCAAAAGAGACGGTTGTAATCTAGATACCGTTCTTTGTGCGCTCGCTAAACAGTTGAAAGAAACCACTACGCTTTTTCTACTCGACCATTGTGCTTCTCTTCCTGGCGTCCGGCATAAGGAAACGACCCTTTCTAAGGTCGCCTATGTCAGCTATCATCGTGATTGCCGTAAGCAGACCTCGTTAATAGCCATATTTCATTGCAAAGACGAAGACTCATTGAGGGACGCGCTGAAAGAAAACAATATCATTCAGGCCTCGAGCTGACCGGACGATTATGAATTTCTTGAAAAGGAACGTTTTGGCAGGCTCCTTCTGCGCACAGACCCGTCGGTGTCCTATCTGTTTGTTTTCACCGGCGATGTTGCGTGATGTGGGTGCATTAGGAATTTTTATTTCTGTTGCGTCGCCTGCCACGCTGTAACGACATTATATTTGTTAAATGTTTATAACCGAGTTCTCTACTAATATCTCAAACCTGAAAAACCGGTTTATTTTTCCGCAATGCGAGAAATCTATTTTAGCGCGAATGCACGTGCGATAGCCAGTGACTGGTATTGGGCAGTGGTCAGTCTTAGGCGGGAGTTTCAGGCAGTGTGAGGTACTATTCGGACTTGTGTAAAACAGGACTCCTTATCAGGCCATGGAGGATATTTACTATTGGTCACAGTAGGACGATTTAAAGAAATATCCAGGTTCCATGTGCATAGGAGTGCGAACACACTCATGTCGGCTTCTTTGTGCGAACGTGTAATTATAAGGCCTTGTTTGTTCGACACTTGTACGTATATGCCAATGTGAAACTCGTGCATTCACCTACAATACTCACTTTATGTGAACATTTCTAAGTAACTAAACGTGTTATTTCCTGGACATAAAACCGACGGAATTCATAGTCAACCATGTGCTCCATTGTTTTCTGTGCCTGTTCAGAATGCCCATTTGGTGAGTTATCTTTTCATATATTTTGCCGATAATGCTGTTGTTTCTTTCGGGAATAATTTTACGTTTCCCAGCTTTTTAACTATGTATTCATATAAACGTGTTTCTATATATCTACAAGTCCGATACGTTTATTTTGTTTCTAGCTTGAATTAATGTACTGCATGTACATGATTTCATGGTTTTCTCGTGTGCAAATATCTGATTAGTGTAGGTTTTTCATTAACGGTCAGACGAGCAAGAATTCGCATACTTTTGTTGTAAAATATGTCCTTTATTTAGACCTGTTTTTTATCAGTCGCCCGTCTTTTCAGGACGCTAATACCCTTTTTCATGAGTTATTGGAGTTTTCTTCCCTTCTACACGATGCTGTGTCGAATGAATCACGCTAGTTTTGTGCTAACTGATTATGATTGAAAGTGCACAAGGAGCTGCAGACACTTCTCCTGATTCTTGGAGCTGGATATTCAATACGAACATTTACTGAACATATTAAACATTTGTGTAGAATTTGTGAAAATCTTGATTTATACTATTCTTCCTTTATTATTTCTTTCTATGTTTTGAATTTTGTTATATAAAACCACAAAATAACGTTCATTATTTTTCTTTCCTGATTTCTGCGGATACATACATAGAGATGTCCTAGTAATTTCGCATTTATTCAGTTCGTGTCGTTACACACGTCATAACACTTGTGGCCTGAGGTTAACGTGCAACTTAGAGTCAAGTAATCATATAACTATACCCAAAACGTTATCAAAACCATGGCAGAAGATGTGAGTGACCTTGATATTGAGGAGCTACTACAAGGGCTGGCGGCCAAGCAAGAGGAGCACAACGACGGCCCGCACAAATAAAAGGGAAACATTAGCACATCATTGTAACCGCCTCTCTGAGCTAATGGGTTCTGGAACGGCAACGAATACAGAGGCCAGACTCTTACCTTTCAGACCCAAAGGCTATGAGCGATGAAGGGATTGCAAAAACTCGTACAATATACGAGGCTAAACTGGGGGACAGGATGACTGCTTCGCTGGAGTCGTTTCTGCTTGGCCTGTACACAGCGTTTGTGAGCCACTTTCTGCTCACAGGCAACCGTGATCATCTTGCGAGGTATTTAAAAGATGATCCACTCATCCGGGCCTCTTTGACGAGAATCAGCAGCTATCCCTACTTCATTTACGGCGACGTACTAGCGCCAATTGCAGCTGGTATAATAACATACTAGCATGTTGAAAAAAGCAGAGTCAAAAATAATAAATGATGAGTAAGGCAGCAGAAACGAATACGGATACGTCACCGGTAACAAAGTCGGAACCGTCAGCTGCCCCAAAGTCGGAATCGTTAGCGCTATCATCTCATGAAGTACTACAGGTCACTAAGGTAAAAAGACAAGGTAGAGTTGCTTCTGGTAAATTACTTGCTGCGATTATGAAACAACGCTGGGCTGAACAAAAAGCCGACAATCATGGCGCATCAGCACAAGCAAGTTCAGTGAAGGCTGCACGAGTACATGATAGCGCGATGCAATCGTATGTTCCCTGGGTCGGTTTAGATTTTGCGCGTAGCCTTATTCCACGAATCGCCGACCAGAGAGCGGCAGCAAAAAGCAGCCGGCCCGTCGGAACGACAAACGCAACCAGCCGCTATTGGACACGCGCCCAACCCTTTACGTATGGAATAGTATTGTGATAGACGCAATATGTCTTCACCACCATACGCCAAAGACCATAGAAATCTCCTTTACCACGGAGCTGTACCTGGCGGCCTTGAGGTTAGATATACGATGCTTGCCAAATGCTTGCTACAAATAAAACCGGCCGACCATGGTCACGTAGGCGTCGAAGTGGCAACAAAGGCCGTTATTATCACAGAGCTGAGTCTTTGGACACAGGACGTGTTATTGAAACAGGGCATGCTTCTTGTAAATATTATCACGGCTGCCTAATAGCCTCTGCTGCTCTCATGATCCAAGGGATAATCGTCAACGCCCTCGCATGCAATGGCATGCACCGGCTCAAATTTACCCTTATCTGCAGTGTAATCAGATGCTGCCAGCGCCGAATACGTCCGCAACGACAAAACTCAAAGCTGCGCAGATCGATTGCCAACGTAAGCGCATCGAGCGTCTCGATTACCTCAATGATAGAAAGCAAGACCAGCAGCTGACTGAAGGGGCTTACCAAGACGTCAAAGAAACTGCGTGCGGATGCGAGCTGGTGACTAGGAAAAAAAACAACAGGCGACGACATACAGCTCGGTGATGAGCCCATATTTTCTGAATTCTACATGCCCTAGCCCTAACTGCCTGTCGTTGTTGCGACATTAGATAGCAACGTAACACGACGCACATGTACAAAGTCTATGTATGCTAGTCATGCTACGTCTGCGCGGTCATCGGTGTATGTAGTGTTTGAAAGAGCAGCACCTGCCCTCAAATTCCATGGTACGGTATCTATATGCGCGCGGAGAGCTAGAAGGTGGGCAACGCCGTGCTACAGACCCTGTGTCATATTTCGGATTGTAGACCCTGGCTGACGGGTTTGACATCCCATACCAGCCATCTATTTACCAGCCTTCGGGTAGTGGTTTTCCGCGTTGAAGCTTCGTTTGCAAGGAACTAGAGATTGTGCCTGAAGGTACTCAGGCACAACCTAAGGGCATTATTGGTCCAGGCAACCGAGTTGGCAGAGCCCGTTGAGGTATTCCTCCTCTTTGACATGAACAAAAAGAAAGGCTGCATCGGGTTGGTACTTGGCGAAAATAGCCCGTTGAACCAGGTCCTTGGTACCATATAAATATATCTGGCAAAACTTTTAGATGTAAAATTGCCTTTGCCGCCACCACCGAGAAGACGAAAGGGCTGCCGCAAAACTTTGGTAACATTGCTAACAGGCACCTGGAAGAGTGGCGGCAACAACTACGTTAAATTAACAGCAAGATTGTTGCCGTTGAAGATTTTACACGTCTGAAACGCCGGATCGGCAACCAGGCGATGCAGCTTGTTTTCCTCGTCTTCCGGCTTCCTCATATTTTCCATCGTTTTCACGACGACTGAGTTGTTTATTAGCTCGAATAAGCCCTTTTTGACTTTGCCTTGGTTCTGATATCTGTGTTGAGCTGTAATGTCCCAGACATTTTCCAGTCTGCTGGTCATAACTGGAGTCTGTCGATAAACTGCAGCTGCCCCAGAGAGAACACCATATATTTTTCAATATTGTTTTGTATGGCGTTTATCCGCTCTGTTGAGGCCGTTCTGATGGCTTCCACGTTGAGCTGACCGTCGTATCCGCGGAAGCTATGAATCACGACTTGCACCTTCTTTTTTTTCTCTGTAGATTTGCATGCATGACGTTATATGCTATGTGGGCGGCGCCGCGGCACTTGCTGGTAATATGGCAATTTCTGGGTTGCAGAACTCGAACTTGTCCATGTCGCTCACCTTCACGGGAAAATCAATACCCGCAAAGTTTAGCTACACCAGGTGCCAGAGATACTTGCTTTGCCGGTCAAAGTTTCTATCGTCTGCTTGGTATAGAGTCGACAAAATAGCTCACTCGCAACAGCGATTTTCTGTGTTCTTCACATTGATAACTGATCGCGGCGGAATGAACTTTGGCGTTGGAATATAGCTCCGGCCTCGAAACGGTCGGTACTGCGCCACGCCAAGATCAAGTATTTCGCACCTCACGAAGTAACATCCGGATCCATCGTGCATGTACTCTTCGATGAGCCGTTGAATTGTGGCTTTGGCTTAGGCGACCTCCTACTCATTTTCATCAATTTGCATGGCTGCGGAAACGGCGCTCCTAACATAAGCCGTCACTTTAATGACTCTTTCCAGTTCAGCTTCTCCATCGTAGGCCACGTTTCCTGAGTTCCCTATCGATGACGCTCCACGCACTAGGCATCATGGCTTTAAGAAATGCAGAAGCTTCTGCTTCTAGCCTATTATTTTCTGACACGGTTGCACGGTAGACCTTTGCAATCGCATCGGATCTTCCCTGTCGCTAAAAAAGGCTGGCAGGATCAGCGGCTCACCCCTGCGCCTTTTAGCCAGAACTGGCCGTTGGAGTGGAACAGGAGGATCAACCATGTGCCTAGGACCCGCAACTGGCCGTTGGCCTGGAACTGGTTGTGGTTCTGGCTGATGAACCCCTCCTACCAGTAGTGTGTTCAGCGCGTCATCATATTTCCTTTGGGTTATTTGTCCTCTTCGGAGCAGTTCGTTCAAGCTAGTGATAGCAGACATAGCTTCATGCCTATAATCAATCAATATTAGTATGTCTGCACACAACTTACTATAGTATAACATCGCTATGTGTACGCCCGAAAAGCGTACTCGCGAGCAACATAATTGACGGCGTGCCTGCTAATCGAGACAAAGCATGATGAGAATCTCATCGTATTCTAGTTATGGCGAGCATTCTGACATGTGCTCTCCCAGGTGCGGCATTCGCTCCTTCTAGCTTTGCCATTACTAGCGTGAACGCTTTTAGAGCTCTCTTTTTATGCTATACAACGTATCATTTGACTCCTTACCTCCACATTGCTGGCATAGACCTGTTTCTGATTGTGTCCCAATCCCGCAACGATTGTCTGGCACTGACGAAATTCAGCCCCTTCTAATCAGTTGTCTCTGACAATTTGCAGTAACCGTTCATGCACGAAGAACAACATTCATGATACCTGCCACGTAGAAGACACCTGCAATTATATCGTTCATACATTAGTAGTTGATTGACAATATAGCCTCAAACGGGGGTCCCATGTTAAATAGGGTCACAGGGACAAACAGGAAATTAACATTAAGCTGCCATATTGAAATGTATATTTTGTAACAGTGTAGGATGATGCTACGGTCTGCTCTGGAATGGAAATGCCATATCAACGTCGTATGTTTCATATCAGGTGTCTGTCTGTTAGCTCTATTTAGGTGGGAACTCAATCTGGTCCAAATCGGTCTGTTTTCAACATGTTGCTTCTATTTTTTGAGTGAAACGTGAGTCTGGATGTA
This sequence comes from Margaritifera margaritifera, assembly GCA_029931535.1. Lineage (NCBI taxonomy): Eukaryota > Metazoa > Mollusca > Bivalvia > Unionida > Margaritiferidae > Margaritifera > Margaritifera margaritifera. Next base: position 2,533,860 of record JAQPZY010001501.1, on the reverse strand, counting down.
CTCTAAATGAAATTTCGTATTACGACATACGTTTCGCGTTATGATTCTGTCTGTTGCTATTTAGGTGGGAAAATACCAGTTTGTCTGCACTCTAAATGAAATGCCTTATTATATTTTTGCTTTATAAATATAGTGACAAAATAAAGCTATCTACTATCCAGCACCTAGCTGTCTACTACCCAGCACATAGTGATCTACTATCCACCAGTCAATTAAATTCTATCAACACCCAGATATATATTATACACCAACCAATTATCACCCAGTTATCCACTAACCACCAATTAATTCTATACTATCGAGCACCCAGGTATCTACTATCCAGCACCCAGGTATCTACTATCCAGTACCCAGTTTATTTAATATCCAGCACATACTTATTTACTAACAAGATCCTCTTACTAACCTCATAACGCCCTTATAAATAAAATAAAACTCCTATCCTCCTATAACATCTCTACCTCTACTTGCAGTGATTAGCACCCACTCATCTACTAACACCACACGGTAGGATTTAAAAGAAGGGGTATAAAAAAATTAAATCCCTAATCAACAAAACTAACATCTTTATCTTCTCTTACCACTCTATGATCCCCCAAAGAAAAGTAAAACGCTCTATATCCCATCTATAATTTCCCTACTTTCATCTACCCTCCTATTTTAAACAAAACTACCGTGCCGCGCACACAGGGTATAATCTAAAACTAAAAGTAGAGGTGCCCTTTTGTCTGTCTGTTAATGTGTGTGTGCGTGTGTGAAAGAGAAAGAGAGAGAGAGAGATAGGGGATTTAAGAACTTTTGAAAAACAATAAATACCATTTTTTCAAAATCACAATTTCTTTCAATAAGACCCGCTCACTTAAGCATTAATAAATAAAGAGGGAGAATTAGGGCTTATCCCTTCCTATCATTTACAAATACCAAATATTAAACATAATATTTACAAAGTTGACAACGTTGTAAAATAAGACTACATTATCAATCATTTAGTATAGTATCACTTTTCTATCGACGCTATCAATGCTAAAGGATAAAGATAACCATAATGTTCACAAAACCACTTTTTTATTTTGTCATTCTTTCTAAACATGGGGATAGCTGTGTGAGGTCTACGGATGAGACTTTATTGAATGTTCTCACTAAAATATTACTACGTATGTTACAAACAGTAAGTTTACAAAAAGCATCCACTCTCAGTCCGACTCGTTCTGTTTGAAACATATTGTTTCTATTTTGGCGGAAATGTGAGTGGCAGTTAAGTTATGGACCTTACTCAACAGAGCATAATAAACTATTATCATTATTATTATTATTATTATTATTATTAGTAGTAGTAGTAGTAGTAGTAGTAGTAGTACTAGTACTAGTAATAGTAGTGGTAGTAGTAGTAGTAATTAGACCATAACATAGTAGTAGTAGTATTAATAGTAGTATGTAGTGAAAGAAAAAATTAAAGTGTGACACTATTTTTTCTTTTTTGAAGCATTATAGCAGAAATTAACATTGTGTTACGACTTTTAAGAGTTTCTGAAGACAGGGGTAAATCCTAAGCAAGAAACGTTAATTCGCACATTTTATCATTGATCAGTTTAAAACATTAGTGTTTTATTTATTGTCACATGAACACAGACAGATCTGGCGCGTGCCAGATCTTAAGTCTAAAATTATGTCAGGCTGCATTGCCTATACTCTCAGTTGGCAAAGGTGTGTGCCAGATTTGGTTCTCAATTTTTCCCATGTTACAAATCGCAGCCTATATTCTGTTAGCATACACTGACCGACTTTTTATCCAATGTGAGCGTACTTGTTACAAAACCTGTTTTTTCAGCTTAGATTTTAAAATCAAGGCGGTGCAGGATTAGTCAGATACCATTATGATTTAAGTCCAAAGCGTTATATATGTGTATGTGTGCGCGTGTCTGTGTCTGTGTCAATGAGTGTGTCTGTGTGTATGTGTGTTTTTGTAAACGGACAGAGAGAGAGAGAGAGGATATCTTAAAGCGGGGCAGATACCATTATGATTTAAATATAAACCATTCTATAGGAAATTCAAGTGTGTGTGTGTGTGTGAAAGTGAGAACGGACCTTACGAGTTAACACTATAGGTGTGAGGTAATCAGACTTGGGGAGAGGGGGGGGGGCTGCTAGAGAGAAAGAGAGTATCTCATTCCTACTTTAAACAAATAAAAACACAGATAAACTTAATTGTATTGTATATGTTCCCTATGAAAGTTTAAGAACGCACATCCAAAAAAATTCCCATCACTAGGAAAAATCCAGCTCTTTTGTGTAAACTCCCACATTTCATTTGCGTGTTGTGCTTTGAATTTCTTTGCTGAAGTGGGTTCTTCTTCTATTTCTTCTTCTGCTGCTACTTCTGAAATTTTCTCATTTGGTCTCATTTCACTTTATTGAGACACTATGTAGACCAGTGTCTTGATAGCTGAGAGTATAGGCAATACAGCCTGACAAAATTTTTGACTTAAGATCTGACACACGAGAAATGGTACTGTATTTATTTGACAATAAATATAACACTGATTTTAGAAATTGATCAATGAAAAAATATGTCAATGAACCTTTGCATCTTAAGATTTACCATTGTCTTCAGAAACTCATAAAAGGGTAAACTAATGTTAATTTCTCCTTGTCCTAAAAATGCCCCAAAAGAAAAAAATGGTTTCCTTCTTTTATTTCTTCTTATACTCATATACAATAATAATAATAATAATAATAATAATAATAATAATAATATATTATCCTCTGTTAAGTAAGGCCCATGTTATGAATAGATAATAAATAAACTTAGTTGTTATCTAATGTTACCGTTTAAACAAAAACAAAAAACCCCTCAAAGCTTTAATTTCGTCTTACACTAAATAATAATAATAATAATAATAATAGTAATAATAATAATTTATTATGCCCTGTTGAGTAAGGCCCATGTTATGACTACATATTTAATAAACTGGGTGGTTGTCTAATTGTACTGTTTTAAAAAAAAGTAGAACAAACTCAAAGCTTTACAGTACAAAATTTCTTTAGCTTGATTCCAAAATGTGTTAGTTTGTATGCACTGGAATGCAATCTCTAGAAAGAAAGATCAGTACCTAATACATAGTTTTACTATGTCCCGAATCTAGAACAAAAGATTTAGTCATTATGAGAGATTTCATTGACTAGATTTAATTATAACAATATATGATCCAATTTTGTTCACTGTTTTTTGTTGTACTGTGGCATAACTTTACTACATCTGACATTTCCATAAGGGAGAAGCCCCAATCCTCCCTCTTCATTTGTTAATGTTGCAGTGACTGGGGATTATTTAAAAAAGATTGATTTTGAAAAAATTGGTGTTTAATTTTTATAAACAAATTATTTAGTTCTGTATGTCTCTCTCTTTCTCTCTCTATTTCTGCTTCAGACACACACATACACATTGACAGACAGACAAACGCACACCTCTTATTTTAGATCGTACCCTGTGTGCATGGCATGGTGTTTTGTTTTAATAGGAGGGTAGGGGAGAGTAGGGAAATTATAGATGGAATATAGAGGGTTTTGCTTTTCTAAGGGGGATCATAGGGTGGTAAAGAAGTTAGTTTTGTTAATAAAGGATTTAAAATTCGTTTTTATACCCCTTCTTTTAAATCCTATCATGTGGGATTAATAAATGCTTTCATGATTGTGAGCGATTCGTCAATATTAAATTTCATGACTGTCTAAGACACATCAAGGAAATACGAGTGATCGTTCACCTAAAAACACTGATGTCAATAGACATATACTAGAGATTCCTACATTGGCCGCTATAGAGAAGAGTGGAGGTCAAGGTCACATGCATTAGTGGCACCTACTTGTTGCTTTACACAAATTGAAGGACAATTTTTAATATTCTTTGTGTTATGGTACTGGATCTTCTGTACGTGACCAAAACCTTAGAGAATTAGATTTTCAAAGATGTTAATGTTTCTTCAATCAGGAATGAAACATCGGATAATTTGGTAAGTTAAATCTGCTTCTATTATATTGCTTTGTCCAATTAAACATATAAAAGCATGGGACATATCTAAGTATTTATGTTTATTTTAAGAACCAGTTTCACAACTGATAAATAGGACTGTATTGTTATACTCGTAGTTATCCGTCCTTACACTTCTGTGAATATCCAATCCCAACCATAAATTTCATGCTACATCAATATATCACTAATACTACGTTTCTTTCTATTGTCGATGAAGATTTAGATTTGCACACCCAGTTTCCAGGATATTGTATAACGTTATCGATGTGTTGTTTCATAATCACGTTTCAAATTTGTATTATCTAGGAAGTCATGACGTCACGTAAGTTTAAAGCCGTTTTTATTTTTCAAGCGCTGCTTTATATTATAAAACTAAATCCTACACTGGTGCCCTTTCCATCTGTAGTTAGGAAACTCGCTGTAAAAGCTCGTAAACGATAACTGCAATAAATCTTGCTTCATAAAGTTCATACGAAACGAACACTCACAATACGTCGTCATTATATAAAAGTATGCACACATCGTTAGGCAACTAAACAAAATGTGGACTTTCGGACTATAAAGTTTCATTCTTGATATGACATATATATATATATATATATATATATATATATATATATATATATATATATATAAACATAATGAAACAAGAGGCCCACAATGGGCCTAAGTTCGCTTACCTGTCTGACATGTACCTAAGGATCAAATGAAAGGGCAATTGGCCAAGAAATCCGAGTTAGCATGATGCTTTATGACAGTTAAAATGGGTCTTTTATTTTGTTATTAAAGGAAATGACATTAGATAGCAGATTAGCACTAGATAGTGCGAACTTGAAATGCCTTATGCCAGGATGTTTTATTAAATTGTGGTCAGTATATGTTCATTTTCTTTTAAGGAAACGTTGTGTAAAGGTTTTTCTATTTATATTATCGTATTGAATAGTGGATTAGCATCACATGTGCAACATCAAAAAGTCATTCTTACAAGAATACGCTTTTTGGTAAGATTCAATTCAGCGCTTTTTGAGAATAACTTGTTTAGATATTTTTCAATATTTGAAACGGTGGCAATATTTATCAGCGTAATGGCATAACTTAAAGGTTTTCATACCATACTTTTTTCTTTCAAGCTTTGTCAAACTCTGCACACGGATTTGTTGAAAAAAGTTTTTTTTTAGTTTGTATGTGCTCAGAAGCGGATGCAATATTTTGTTGACAGCGGCATCATTTGTATTATTTAAATGGTTTTTATACCATGATCCTTTCTTTCATATCTTGTCAAATATTGTTCTTCATTTTTTAGTGAGAAGATGATGTGGTTTTTACGTTGAGAAAATGCGCCTGTATTTAATGCACGTACGGCATCATTTGTACAAATTTGGAAGTACTTTCTGTCTGGGTGCATTCTGTTAAATTTGGTCAAATCCTGCAACGCGTTGTTTGTTATTTAAAAGCTGCTTTTAAGTTATGCTGCTTTTAGTAACTGCGGCCACATTTGATGTTGGATTATCATTATTAGTGCAATCTTAAAAGGCCAATATGTCAGAATACTTCGGTGCAATTTGTTTGAATCCTGTTCATCAGTTTATAAACAAAAGTCCTTTACAATTTGTTTTTCTTCTATTTTAGTAATGGCGGATACTGGATGCTTTCTGTAAAATTGGATCAAACTCCGTTCCCCGGATTTTGAGAAGGTGTTGAAAGTATCTATATTTTAGTGATGGTGAATCTACACCAGTTGTACCAGATTGTATGGCCTTTATGCCAAATTGCTCTCTGCTAAAGTTTAGTTGAAATTGGTTTCGTGGTATTTGAGAAGTTGAATCTAGCATTACGGACAACGGAAGATCCACGACGAACGACGGATTACACCATTTCCTCCGATATGAGTTATGTAATTACATCCTATATCACATGGATCAAACTTTATTATTGGGAAGGATAATTTTTGTTTTCATTAAACATGAAAAATACTGTGGTTTTTTTTAGTTCCTTCTTAAGAAAAGAACACTTCCAAACGTAACATCTTAACAAAACAAATGTGAATTAAAAATATTAAACGGTGTCATAAATGGAAAATATTAAATTTTACAGTAGAAAAAACATAACCGCATGAATTATTAAAACACTAAGGTAGAGACATGATAAAATTCACATATCATCCAAACAAAAAGACAAATAATGTATAACAAATTTAACTATTAATCAAAACTGTTCTTATAGATAAAAATTTATTGGCTAGATTTCAATTTAATTTTCACACATAGAGCATCAGACAATATTGTGAACAATAATTATAAGCAATTTGTAATATATAATGCGCAAAAATTCGCATTAGGTTGACTTGTCTTCTGTGTCCTAAATAGCCGTATCAAAGTGTTTCTTTAGACATCTCTTGGTTATTGTCAAAGACATCTCTTGGTTATTGTCAAAGACATCTCTTGGTTATTGTCAGACACATCTCTTGGTTATTGTCAAAGACATCTCTTGGTTATTGTCAGACACATCACTTGGTTATTGTCAAAGACATCTCTTGGTTATTGTCAGACACATCTCTTGGTTATTGTCAAAGACATCTCTTGGTTATTGTCAAAGACATCTCTTGGTTATTGTCAAACATATTTATTCATAAGGCAGCACTAGGAATCACATCCAGTTGTTGTAATGCATCTTGAGACGCAATCTTCTGGAGTGCAGTCTGAGCCGTATTTAGATCAACAGCGCCATTATTTTTCTGTTGCATACCTAGTATGGACTGAAAACTCTGGATTTCGGCCTTGATTCTAGGTATGTCCACTTTGTTCACAGAACCACACATTTGTACTTCAAAGGCATCTCCAATGCATACATCAGTAGCGCAGGGTTTTTGCTGTCTGCAAGTACGCAACCTAAACTGGATGAAGTTCACACATGGTGTCCATTGTCCCCAGTTAGACCAGCCACACTTCCATTTGGTGTAATCGATAGCCGAGACACCGCTGCACGACATTGTGGGGTTGCTACAAAAATACAATATCTTTTTAGGACATATGAAAACAATATTGTGTAAAGGTACCTGTCTAAACGAGTGCAAAGCAATATTATATTCTGTAAATTGGAGGTATATAACTCTTTTTCACATCAATATTTTTAATATATATATATATATATATATATATATATATATATATATATATATATATAGAGAGAGAGAGAGAGAGAGAGAGAGAGAGAGAGAGAGAGAGAGAGAGAAGAAAGAATATTATCATACAAGTTTAATACTTTCCCTGCTGGGAATAAAAGCCAGTCCGCAAATTAAACGGCACACGTTGCCTTGCTGCCATTCACCTACCTCCATGCCGTCTCCACTACGCTGTCATCACTAAAGGATTGAACTTATTCGTGACTATAGGCATTCGTGCATATCAGACAAACTCGCGAGGCGATTCGAAAATTAATTCTGCTCAAAAAATACACGATAAATCTGGATTCGTCCGAAATAAATCAAGGTAGATAGAAGTCATTTTTATCGAAAGATGAAAATAATAGACCAAAAAGAGCTAAAAGTGCTATCTTTGGATCCAACAGGATGATATGTGACAGTATGAAATATAAATAAGATGATAATATTTTTTCTACATATAAAGTTCATTTTCATATTGTTACATATCCTCTTGTAGATTCCAGCGATGAAACGTTATGGTACACTAAGTTTATGAACATTATTCAAACACAAGCACGACTATACCATTTTCCTTACAGAGAATAACGATGACAGCACAATTGATTCAACAATGAGCGCTTCTTAAACAAAACTATACTGATCAAAAGAGTGCAATGACACATACAAGGGAAGGAGTTCAGTAGTTAACGTTCCGGACTTGCGAGCAGATGAGAGCGGGTTCTATTCCTGCCGAAAACATGCCTGTTATACCCCTTGGTATAGCTGTGGATAAGGTACTTTACTCGATTTGCCTCAGAACGATAGAACAGTTTACGTATTGATGTACCATTAAACACCAATCGATCAATCGACGCACAAAGACTTGACGGCGTGGGAATACTGAACGACTAAGATAAATAGATAGCAGACATTTGTATTCTGGCTAATTTTAAATCCTTTATATGTAGCTGCTAACGTGCGAGCATGAAACAGTCTATGGTTTAATGAGAAACTACTGTGCGATCCTTGTATTTATATTTCTGCATCTCTGCAATTCCCATTCCATTTTAAAAACAAATTACACTACATTAAAGTGAAATACATACCTAACACCAATGTTTTTGACGAAGGCTTTTGTTGGTATGGAAGTTATTCCTGTATTTCTGCAAATGACCTTCGACAGGGTTGTTTTTCGAATCTCATTTAATTGCTCTAGAAGAAATAAAATAAGACAAGAAATGTGAGTATTATGGACTTGATGAATAATAAGTCAATTAATTAGACACTGAACTCACATATATCTAACAGATCTCGAGCAACCTAGTACTATCTGAGCATAGCCAGAGACTTAACTACACACAACATACATTTGTAGTCACAGAATTAAGACGATATGGAAGTGATTACAAAAGACACTGTCGCTCAAGTTACAATCCCTTTCCATCTAAATTGGGCAACACAACATTTAGCACTCTCACACCGTTTACTTCAATGTTTAAAGCTACAAATGTATCGAAGTTTTGTGGTTACATCTTCAATTTCTACCAAATGTTCATGAATTGTTTCCTCAACATATCTTGTTTACTAATGAAATGTGACTAACTTGTGAATACCATTCACAAAACGTTTAATTTGTTGCCAGAAAATTTAACAATATATCCCTGCCTTTTTTCTGCAAATCCCTTGTGATTGCTTCTGTTTAAAACTTGATGTCTCTAATACCTTTTGGGAACTATTTTTGGCAATGGAATGATTAGATGTATTAGTCTTAAGCACATTATATGAACTAAAATTAACAGCAGAACCAAGAAGAATTTTTTCATTTTCGATACGGCTCGCCAAAGTTACATCCAAAAGCTTATTAACATATCAGTCACCTGTCTGGGTGATCAACAACGCTCAGTAACAAATGCAGCTATTACTATGGATCGATGGCAAAGAACAAGCATGCGCTGTGTTACCTATATTCCCAGAGAAAACGTCAGGAAGATCAAGATATTCCAAACCCAATATGAACTCACCAATAATAGGTACATGGACCGCTGAGAATGGAGTTTTGTTACCAATAACGTTTCTACAATATAAACTGATGTTGACTGTCTCATGGGCATACAAAACGTCAGAGATATGTAGAGGTAATCTGAATTATCAGGGTTTCCGCCGCTACTATGCATGAGTGTCAAGACCAAAAACCAAACTGGTGCTAGAGCTAATAGCAGCTTAACTATATGCAATTCAAGTTTTTATTAAAGATATTATGATTGCTGTTGGATGGAAAAGTAGTGCACTGAACGCAAGCTTTCCATTGTATTATACAGGTTTTCCTGCGTCCGTGTATATTTAGTTATTGTTAGCTTTGTTAAAAGTAGAAAGTATTAGAAAATTTGAAAACCAAAAAATTAAGTCTCCAATAATATTTAACTTACCAAGTGCGAACGCTTGGTCACCCGAGTTTTCGTAGTAGTATCTATCTCCCTTTTTCAAAGCTTCAAATTGCTTGGCAATGATACAGGCAAATGTTGGCCCAATCTTGCCCCCAGTAACAGGCTTCTCAGAAACTCCCGCAGAGAACAAGTCGATGTCAACGGGGGTCCTACAGATACGAATTTTTAACAATATCAACTCAAATTTTCCTACATGGTCTTTCGAGTTCATGATGCTTTTATATGTTCTGCTGTGTTCATCTAATATACAAGTATAAAACGGAGAGACCGCGCAGCACCTGTGAGCAAGTAAAAAGTGCATACAGTTTGCTAATTTCGGTGAAACCACCGATGGTCGAGTGGATTCGAGGTTTGTGCGATACAGATAAACTCTGAAACGGGTTGCCATGGGTTTGAGCCCAAAAATAGAAGATGTGATGTAGCTATAGTTTTCATAGGCTTTTCTGTAAACCGAGTTCCGAGATCAACAACGAGAACAACCCTTGGTTCTCATAGACATGCGTGACCGCAGATAAACAACGAAGTAATTTATTTCTTACTTGTCCGTAACTTTGTCCCCTATAACAAAAATCTTATTAAATGTAGGACCATTGCCACATTAAAACCCTGATGCTAATGATATTGAAAAAACAAAGGCATTGTTTGGATTTGAAAATACGAGTGTAGTCTATCCCAAAAGGCACATAACGGGAACCCTTTCAGTGTGGATCAATACAACTATTTCAACAGGTAAATTTTGTGACGTTTTATAGTTAGGGCCTTTAAAGACAATTATGGTATCTCGCATGAATGATATAGATAAAAAAAAATGATGAACAGTAAAAGCATAAAATCACAATTATAGTAAATTAAACAAAACCATTTTTTTAAAATCCGTAAATGTTAATTTTTAAATTGATATTAGTGTCTTTACCATATTATTTTCAAAATGACTTACTGATATAGAGCGGCAAGCGCATTCCAGACGGAAGGCTCGTGGACGTTGCCGCTGACATTACAGATTGTCTTGATAAGCTGATAGAACGGGATCCCGTGATCTCTTCCTCTCTGGATGTTAATGGCTGCTAAGTCGCCACCAAACCCGGGCTGGCGTTCAAACAAATGGCGGGTAAGCTGGCTAGTAAGGCGCTCATCAACCTGCAAAGTGCAATCTTGATCAGTCAGACTTCAGTACATATTATACATTCATTTATATTTTCTGTGAATAAGAGAGCTAAGTGCCATGATTCGGGACAGATTTCTATATTAGATCGAACTCGTCCCATGAATAAGTTGCTTAAAAAGTAGTTGTAAGGCTGCAAACCCGATTGCAAAGTACATCAAAAGGTGTCAGTGATAAAGAATAAGAGTTGAAGAGGTTTTCGAATCTTTAACGGAGATTATGTTCTATCGAAATGAGTAATAATTCTCATTAATGAATCTCGTGGGTTTCTGGGTGTCCATAATCGTGTTTTTGTTTAACATTAATGGTATGCTAGTTATTAACAATCACCTGTGCAAGGAGTAAACATATTGGAAAAAAACAATTTATCCTTTGTCGGAACTACCTGCAATTGTCAAAAGAAAAGCCTTCAAATTGAATCTTGAATGATGTATAGTGTGGATGATTTGATACTTTTCGGATATAACAATGCAAGATTAAATAAAAAGCAAGAGCAAAATGTCCTTCTGATATTATTTGTTCCGCTGATTATTCATGATATAATTATTATCCGTCCTTCTAGTTCAAAACACTTAATAGTTCGTACATGGGAATCTTAAGGTGAAAAGGTGTTTGAATAATAAAGGCAATAAAGGTAGATTCTGCAAATTGAGAATAAATAAAATGGATAAGGGAACTTGAAGCGTAATACACAGGTTCCTACCTTTTGAGAATATGAGTCTGTGAGACCTTTGGCGATACTATCAACTCCTCCACTTGTATCGTACAGTGTAGCAGGGTTGAGGAAGACATCTTTGAAATAGTGGGCTACGTTGTTGTATTTTAGCGAATCGTGGACCATACTGTGACCAAATCTGAAGGCGGCAGAAGCAAATTCATTCTTGATGGCCGGATTCACGCTGCTTGAGTACGCATTGACGTACCCGTTCGTGAGAGGTTTCAGGACATGTGTATTCATGATGGAGTCGCCGAGGATTTCGGGAAGGTACTCTTTGTATGTGATGTGCTGAAGCATCGAACCGACAATCTTTCTGGCTTCATCATATATAATCTGGTCCGACCAACCGTTATTCAGGGCTTCAAGTCCTGCAGCAATTCTGTTGTGCTCTCTCATGAAGATTGTGTGGAGTGAGATTAGGGCCGGGTGCTGGTTGACACGAACGTCCCCTAATATGGAGATATAAAAGTCTTAACATTTTCTCAGAATCAGACAATGGCCTGCTAAGAGTCCGATTTTATGTTGCAGAAAGCACTATGATGAAAAATGAATAAAGGAAAATTCCATAGATATATATTTACCTGCTAGGAAGCACTTGACGTTGGCATTGGACGCCGGCAGAATACAATTGGCGGCATTAGCTGTGTCCTTTGGCAGCAGATTTGGAATTGTCGAATCTGCACCAGTTTTAAGTTTACCTGCGCATAGATACAAGCCATTAGCAACCTCATGATTTTGTTTTATATAATGAAGCTAGAGTTGTAAAGTCATATCAACTTGTATATTACTTTATTTGTGATAAAATATATTTAAACTAAACTAAAACTAGCGTCTCCGGGTGGAAATAGATTAGAAAAATAATCTACAGTGAGGCTTTTAAATATCAACTTCGCGTAACATTTTGTGATAAATCGTGTAGCGCTGCTGAGTAAAAAAAAAACAACAACAAAATGTTCTTTTATGATATTTTAACTTAGCAAAGCCCAGTTAGCATTCCTACAAAAGGCCGTTCGATCCGTAAAATGTTCAAAAACTAATGTCATTTTTATGAGTTGATACATCGTTCAAGGGAATAGCCCATAATGATAAGAATATTATAATTTCGCTTACAGATCCAGAGTTCAGAGTTTAATAAAAAGACTATAGATCTGGTGAGCTATTTTTGTTTGTACCTAAAATGATTTTGCTCAGTATTTACTGATGTATGTATGTATGTATGTATGTATGTATGTATGTATGTATGTATGTATGTATGTATGTATGTATGTATGTATGTATGTATGTATGTATGTATGTATGTATGTATGTATGTATGTATGTATGTATGATATATATATTAACTGGGCAAGTAAAACAAATTAAACAAACCTGTTTGCCAACTTGTGTAATGTATTGAACGGTATTATAATATCATTATTTACCTCCAGTGAATGCTCTAAGGGAGTTGCTTGTCTCTGCATCTGATCCATAGATTTGGGATCCGTCGATATAATGAGTATTTTGGTTTAATTGCTGTCTTTGACCTGTATTTAAAGAATAATGATGTACAAATTAAAAACCAACGACATTATTTTCGTCTGTTATTTTCTTCTTTTTTGTTTCGTGATCGTTGTATTATTCGTACTTCCGAGGAGAAGGGTGAAAATTACTCATTTAGAGGCTAGTTTAAACAAGACTAGCTCTTGAAGATTTCACCCCAACCCGCCATGTGTTGAGTCATTTGTATTTTATTTTACCAAAACTGGTTATGATAACATAAATGTGGAATCGTAAAACTAATTGTTGATCAAACCTGGATTTTGATTTCCTCCAATATGCTTGGACATTACAAAGAGTCTATGCCAAACATTTTCTAGTCTCACTTGGGCAACGTTAGACATAGTATTTTAAAAGGATGTATCACAGACCTTGGTGCATTTATTATGGAATATATTCTATTCTCACGGGATGTTGTAAAGAAGCCTCTTCACAATAGTACTTATATCACGTGTCCAACAGTTCTGTATGACCTTGTAACTGTACGACTCTGAGAGAGAGAGAGATAGAGAGAGACGGTGTGTGTGTGTGTGTGTGTGTGTGTGTGGCTTTTTGTGTGAGTGTGTTGTGTGTATGTCCAGCAAAAGCATACATAAAGTGATATATTAAATTAAACACGGTTGTATTTAAATAGTGACTTACCGAGAGAACAATCAAGTTTCGGAGTCGGAAGGGCCCTGACGAAGTTCATACATGTTCTGTTGAACTGCGAATAGTAGGGGTCATCTGTGGGGATCTCAATGGCAAAGCAATTAGGCCGACTATTCAAACATGAAATATAATATCTATAATAGATGCTGTACAAAACGAATCTGATTTAAATAAAAGATTCTCTATTGCCCCATAACTATTTTGTTTTGATACACTATGTAGCGTTGTTTAAATCAGAGCACACACACACACACACACACACACACACACACACACACACACACACACATATATATATATATATATATATATATATATATATGTATATATATATATATATACACGTGCGTTTGTGAATGCTTGTATGTGGAGATAAGGGCGATTTTCATATTATTCAGGTACAACATAAGGTACAAAATATAAAATATACATGGAAGATTTGCTTTCATAGGGTTGGACCGTATAATCTATCAGTTATGTCCCATGAGAGGCAGAAATATGAGTGTCTCACATTTGGAATTGTACTCTTGCTTATTTATATAAATTTATCTGGAAGTCAACTAAAAAAAGGTACAATGTAGAAAAATACTAAGTATAGTATACAAAAAGGCAAAAGGAATAAATTATATCAATGATAACCTTAGTGGTCCATTGCTTCCACAGCAGGTAAGGCTGGAGCCTAAGTAACCTGGAAATAAATAAATAAAATGTGAGCAGTTTTCTTCAACCATGATGCATAACATTTTTTAAATTATATGCTAGAGAAAGATCAACCGCAAATCTTTGTTTTACGTTAGCATGCTTTATGTGTCTAATATTGCGGAAAATGATGATGGGAAGTTTAGTACAGCTTGGTCTCTAGAAGTCTCCTGGTTGTAAAGTTCTCAACAGTATTTCGTCCATCTGTTAAGAATCTCATGATCTTCTGTGAGATTCTTACCAGCCTTGTCCTGGATCGTGGAAGATCTCCCCTGTGTATCTGTTGTCAGGTCTTTCACCAACTGGTATGCCTTTTTACTGTTATTCTGGCTCAGGCTTTTCTCGACTTTCTTACATTGGTCCTCTAACCAGCTTTCCTTCGCTCTCTTTAAGCTCTTCTTAATCCTGTTGTTAATCTCCCTGTATATTTCTGCTCCTTCAAGGTCTCCTAGCTTCCTTTTCAGTTTTCCCATCACATCACAGAGGTCGAATATATCTGCTGTAACCCAGGGCTTCTTTATCCTACGATGCTTGCCAAGGATTTCATTGGCTGTGCCTATTATTGCTGTGTTGAAGGTGGTGATCAAGGAGTCTAGGTTTATTTTTTCAGCACCAAGAATTGTGAGTGGTGCAAATTTGCCGACTATTGATGCTTCAAATGCTTGTGCCACGTTTGGATCTTTAAGTTTTTCAAGTTCAAACCTGATCCTAATCTGTCTTAGCTTCTTGGTCTTCCTCAGGCGAAGTTTGATAGTCATCAGTAGCAAGTCATGGTCACTTTCTATGCCCGCTCCTGGGAAGCTACGTTTTCTGGCAATGTTAACACTAGACCGGAAGCGCTTCCTCACCAAGATGTAGTCAATTTACTTGTGATCTTTTCCGTCTGGACTGTGCCAAGTCCATCTTATAGATAATTTGTGGGGGCCAAGGGTGTTCGTTAGCACTAGGTTATTGTAGGTGGCGACGTCCAGGAGCTTGAGTCCTCTCTCATTGGTCTATTCATTACAGTATGGCCCGCGACTTCTCGACAGTCTGCCTGTGCATCTACTCCTACCTTGGCATTCCAGTCTCATTGAATAACTAGAATATCCTTCTTGGGTGTCTGGTCAATACGAATTTAAAACTGGTCGTAGAATGCACTCATTTCCTCATCATCATGGTCAGATGTTGGGGCATAAACCTCTATGATGGTGATGTTGAAGGGAGATGCCCTGAAGCGGATGGTAATCAGCCTGTTAGACACTGGTCGACAACCCATGACTGCACTCACAATGTCCTTGTGTACTATAAATCCGACTCTATGCTTATGCTTGTCTTCATGTCCATTGAAGTAGATCCTGTGTCCTTCATCTGTTGATCTCTCTCCGAAATTCTTCCAGCGCATCTCACAGAGTCCAAGGATGTGCCATTGGTATCTTTTCAACTTATGGGTTAGCTCATCGAGTTTCCCTGCTGGTCTTAATGTCCTGACATTCCAAGTTCCAATGGTGATGTTATCTGTTGGCCATATTTTCATGGTAGTTGCACCAGTAGCATACTTATCACCTCCGTCCTTGCGTCCAGCGGATGGCGCGGTCATTGGTAACCCGGTCTGCGACCGATCCGGTATGAGAACTCTATCTATTGTCATTTCGTCATCATTGGCGTATCCCATCCCTCTCCAGGTTGTAAACCACAGCCGATATCCATGTTACTGTAAGGCTCTCCCTGATCTCGAACATGTGGCCGTTAAGTTCATCTTGGAATCCTTCCGCCCCGGACGTTGACTTCAACTTGGAAGACTTCCGCCCTGTGATGTCATGTTATGACCACCCTATTTCTCCCATAGGTAGGAAGACTCGTGGAGGAGGGAGCGTCTGTAGTCGCTCGGAAAAAGCTGAAAAAAACGTGCTTGTTTCGTGACCACCTTTGTTTTTTGTCTCGGTACTACACTTCCTCTTATATATTTTTAGGCGTACACACAAAGGAATCTGCTCCATTAAACTCTAGAGTTCTCACTCTATGCTTCTCTGTCAACAACCAAAAATGTGTACATTGTTTACAGTGTCCTGATAACTTTCAACCAGTATTCCGACACTTCTCGTAAACAAATGACGAACCAGAGTTCTACTAAGAGAAGTGTCGCTCGCATTTTGTAATAACACTAACTACGTGTTCATAGCGGTCGTTCTAGCCAATGTGCTTTGACCGTATAGATTTTGTGTGATAAAGATCACGCTGAGTCTTCGATGATAACAACCTTGCGTAAGGAACAGTTCTAAATCTGTATAATCCAGCACTTGATGCATCAGATTCTTCACAATGATGAGACTATGTGTTCCATCAGCAAACTTTTTATATAACAGACTTAGAGGATAAGCCAGAATGCATCGTAAGTTTGGAAAATGTTGCCTCCATATCATCGAAAAGGGTTTGATGTGTTCGGAGAATCTTTTTAGTACAGACAATTCAGATGTTTCAAAATTATGTACACCCCCCTACATCTTGCAAGATCATGTCGATCCTGACACAAAAACAGTTCAAAAGGCACCAAACTTTGCGTTGCCCACCACGGACATTATGCTGGAGGATCAAAAGTAACATCAGTCAATAAAAGTTCAAGTAAAAGCATCTTATTCTTAGCACTTTTTAACCAAGACAGTTTGTCAGCAGAATTTTTTGTGTGGACTTTTCATAAACGCCATGGAAATGTTAGCGAAACATTACCGCCACAGTCATGAACTAGGCATTCCTTTCTGACACATCAGTTGTGTGTTCTAATTAATTCGTAAAACGTTTAAGCAGAAGAAATCAATGCAAGCTGTATTTATGATGTTTGTTGTTCACAACGTGGTTCAAGTAGTTCGCAAACGATATGAATTGTATATTGTGTCTCCCAAAATGTGGCTCCCAATGCGATTCGCAAGTGATATTGGTAGTATCTGTTGGCATATGTGTACAGTAATAGAAAATCCATGTATAGGGTTTTTGCTTTCCTATGGGCCTCGCAGTAGAACATCACCATATTGGTTATGTCCATCTACCATAGAAGCTGTCTCTCGGGTCAAGAACTCCTTGGATATATGGTGGACAGGAACTCTTTAAGCCGAGGATAGGCCTTAATTTGCTTTCGAAATTTTGTCTTCACAGATAGTAGCAATTATCTGTTCCATGTCTTGGAGTCGTTGACGCCATTTATAACTGAGTGCGTTCACTTTGTTGATTGACTGCTTTATGCGAGACAAGATGGAGGAGTCGCACTGACGGGGATAACTCTGTATGCATCCGTGCAAAACGCACCCTTCAAAAAGGAACACGGTATTGTTGAAGCTGCCTTTCTGGATCATGTTGACAATAAATATCACTCTTGTATTTTGGAGCCAAGGATTTGTTATTCCCCTTGTTTTTGAGAGCGTTGAATGCAAAGACGATTTGTGTACATCAGCCATTCCATAATATAGCCTCGTTGTCAGCATAAAAATCCGGATCATGACTCGACGCTTCGCGTCTCGTCATGATCCGGATTTTCTAATGCTGACAACTCGACGTGATCCAGCAATCAAGATCGCGTTACTGTGATAATGCTATATATGTATCATATTTAGAAAGCAGTGGATCATGCAGGTGTTCAGCAGTGTCCAAAAGAGAGTGTTAGATCAAAATCACGTCCAGCATTTAGTATGTCGTCGCTATTTTGGGTTGTGTCCATGAGTCAGACAGAAATGGGCCCCTGGTAACAGTGACTTTCAGTCATGTTCAGGATTTACGACAAGTATATGATGCCATCTCTGTTATAGCTTCAAGGATACTCATAGGCGTCCATGAGTCACATATGGTAACGGTGACATGATTCGGTGTCTTCCATTTGCATGTAATTAAGGTCAAGCAGATGTTCAGAAGTTCTAACAAAAATAGAGTACAGAAACCGCCATCATCTTGCACAGTCAGATGAGCCAATGAGATCGCTCTAAATCTACGACAATCAAATTCATAGACCTATCGAGGTCAAACAGATGTTGTTTTATGACGTCAACAACCACTACTCTCATATACGTTGCACTCAGGCGAGTAAAACAGTTGAAAACCAGTCCATTCAAGGTCACTTCTAACATGTGTGGCATATGACGTCATCAACCCCATTGTTCTGACATTTTTTGAACCAGGTCATTGACCCAGATTAAAAACTAGGTTATTTAAGGACACTTACACCCACACGTATTCAACGTCACTCCGACGCCCAGGTGTGACATATGACGTTATCAAAATGCAGTTAATGACCGAGCTATAGACATATACCTTCATCAGCATATCAGCTTAGGGACAGGGTCTTGTAATTTTATTAAAGTCCCTCTTTATAGAGAAGCATTATACAACAAGCAACCTCATCTGGATATAAGCATGCTGCAAACAAACAGATGAAATAATGCTAAAAGATAGAAAGACAGTCAGAGAGAGAGAGAGAGAGAGAGAGAGAGAGAATATGAAAATGGCATTTGTTTCTATAATGAAAAACTCCATCAAAATTATTGACATGAAACTCAAAACGAATACCTCGACATGTAGATTCAGTTACATTGAGACGATACAGCGTAAGCGAGCAGCGTGGCTTAAAAGAAAGTAAAATTACTATTAAGATCTTTATGTTACAGGATTTGTGGCTGACAGTAAATGTTATCAAACTTGAGAAGATTACGAAAATTATTTTCTTAAATAATAATATTGGATTTATGAATAAGAACATCCAATGTTCAGTGTGTATCTTGTAGCCCGTTGCAGAAGTTCACAAATTATTATCCTTCCAAAAGTGAACGAATAAACGTGACTTATTTACCACATTAAGCCTCCTTTAAACTGCGGAGTGAATATAATAATAATAATAATAATAATAATAATAATAATAATAATAATAATAATACCCGTAGACAAAGCATTCCGCTGAATATCGTGACTTAGAAACTGTCCGAACTCCATGGTCATGTGACTGAGGTCTGGCATCAAGTGACCAAGGAGACTCGGCTGATGGAACTGTGAGCTGATCTTCCGCGCCAGAGGCAGAGGTCCTCCAGATAAGCTGGTTTGTCTCGGCTCATCAACACCTATAAAGCGAGGTAAATGATTGTTTAATAAGTTTCAAAATTTGTCGTTCAATTCTGCCTCATTCGGGGGTACGATGAATCAGCTTTTAAACATTAAGTAGTCCCAAGCTCCCACAATTTCATTTCATATTGATTCAAGTTTAGCCTTCATTTTCATTGTGCTTTTTAATATTCCATCGGCATAAACTGCATCAGAGACCATTACATGCAGAATCGTAGCTTTCATACCTAAGACATGCAAGCGGTAGAACAAAAAATACTGTCTCATCATTCGAATACAGTAATCTTCCTCCATGAACTACGCTTGGAAAGGGTGTGTTCATTAATCGTTATAAATTATAGACACGATTGTTACATCTTTTCTTAGTATTATCTATAATATTTCCAATAAATGCTTTGAAAATTATAAAGGTTTCTAAAAACATGAACGCTTCCATGAATTGATCGATGCGGCTAAAACCGCAAATAAGAAAATTTCTGACCTCTGATCTCCTTCAAATCAGTTACTGTTAATCAGAACTCTGAAAACGATTTACATCACATCGTGGATAGAGAGGGTGAAATCATCACTATTTCTAAAAAGAAATCATCTGATTCGTGTACTTTACAAAATGTGTTTTTTAGTTGCATTACATTTGCCATTAATTCCAAGATTTTCCAATAAGCGGCAGAAGCATTGATTCTGATGGAGAAATGCATAATTACATCACAGATCGGCTGTTGAAGGAAATTTTATGATAAATAATCTTTCTTCTCCATTTCGCTACTTGACTGTTTTTGTTTTTTTTTGTGGGCAAAGGTATTTATTTCCTATCAATTGAATATAAATGTCAGATTAAAGTTGACGGACTCTACATACGAAATAGATAACTTTCATACCGTTGTCATAAAGTGCAGGTAGCATCCTCTCGAATGGGGTAAACGATCGGCCCCAGAGTTTATTGTTCAGATTATTGCATGAGCCGTCTATGGTTCTGTACCTGGAAGTCGCAGCTCCGATACAATCCGGAACATTTAAGAACGGACATCTTTGATCCAGAATTGGTATTCGTCTGGATAACTGTTGATCTATGCTCTGTGTTGAAATATCGAGCCTAAGGATAGAAAACGATGTACATTTCTAAACAAACAAGTTCCATACTGGTAATAGAAACTGAGAGACATATTTGAATTTGATAATACAACTGTGACAACAGACGATAGCGTATGCATACATACATAGGATCTAATGGTACATCAGCACAATCCTGGCTATATAGTGGCGAGCAAAAGGTAGTTAAGAAATATGGCAAAGTAGTGCCTTGCCAAAATCCTGAGGAAGGCAAATCCTCCAACCAAAGGTAAATATTCACCATGAGACAAAATTTAAAAAAATAAAGATATTCCACAAACTCCTCCCTACCTCCACCCCCTTCAAAATGACACACAAAACAAGGATACAGGTATAAAAACGTAAAAATCCTTACATTGCAAGGTTACATGTTTGTTATATATAAATGACAAACTTTAAAAATCCCAAGACCTTCATAACTGGAATAACTGGAACACCAACACAGATACATCTCGCGCAAGAGAGAAAAATCGGTTCTATTCTACATCTCAAAACCCGCAAGGTGATTTAAAAAAAAAAAAAAAGTGTTAATCGATAGCTAGCAGGTCTATACCAATACTGAAAAATTCTCAGAAGACAAATATATGCTTTCTCTTAACTTATAAACTTAAGAAATCCTAATTTTCCTGTAGCCTATCCGATTTATCAAACTTTTTCCTGAATTAGTAAATAAAATTCGTGCGTCACAATCCTAAGACGATTTCAGTACAAGGTATATATTAATATCATTTGCTCCCAGCCATATTTCACCTTTCAACTACAACAGTGCTGACAGATTAGTTGTAGACAACAACGCAATTATTTTCCCAAACTGCAACAGCAGATTGATTAAGTGTCACAAATGCGGTTCTTACTGGACATCTTACCACGGGAAATCTGACACAAATGCGGTCCTTACTGGACATCTTACCACGGGAAATCTGACACAAATGCGGTCCTTACTGGACATCTTACCACGGGAAATCTGACACAAATGCGGTCCTTACTGGACATCTTACCACGGGAAATCTGACACAAAATTCGGTTCTCACTGGACATCATACAACGGGAAATCTGACACAAATGCGGTCCTTACTGGACATCTTACCACGTCAAATCTGAAATAGCTCGGTTGGCCGGATAAAGTAAGCAGTCAGTTTTCCATGAGCATTGTAAATCTTTTATTGGCAGGAAAATTCGGTATCAGATATTCATGAAATTACCCTCATTTCCTCCCTCCCTCTTACATTTTCCGTCATATGTCATAATATATTTAAATCGCTTTGCAGCTTTTTAAACCGAATCAATTACCACCCAGTCCATGCCCAATTCACTATTGGAATCTAGGTGGTGGGGTTGATATACTCTACAATTTATAAAAGAAAATACTCATTTCTTTCTCTTAAACAGGATATTTGACAAATATATTCTTTTGGTTTCGTCTACAAAGTCTATGACATTTTGAGGGATGATGATGATGATGATGATGATGATGATGATTATTATTATGATTATTATTATTATTATTATTATTATTATTATATGTTTATATGTTTATATGTGTTGCCTATCCCAGGTATTGAATAGCCAAAATATTTCATGCGAAAGAGAATGAAAGAGAGAAATAGAGAGAAAGAACTGTATGTAATATTTCAAATTAATGTGGATGCAAGGGCTGCTTTTGGTTTGTACTCACCTCTCAACTGCAGATCTCGCAGCTCCTGAGAAAAGCTCTCCAACTGCAGCTATTGCTATGGCTTGAGGGCTGGTTAACAGATGAGGCCCAAAGACATCCGTACTCCTTACACCTACCTGGTCAATACCTGTTTAATAATAATAATAATAATAATAATAATAATGATAATAATAATAATAATAATAATAATAATAATGTATTTGCAGCAATCACAAGGGTATGTTGTACTGATTTACTTATCTTGTTTTATAAGGATCACATATATACATTTATATGTATATATTTAAGAATTTAAAAAAGTTTTCCAGAGTTTATCCAGCTTATTCATCCTTGTTATTTGACGGGTTTTAATTATTACCCACTCTATTTATCTCAATGCTATAACATACTATAAGCGAGAGAACGTTTCTGAGACGATATATAAAGTGTATGTCCTTTCTTTGGCACGAGCTAATGTTTGACCATGTTATCCCGAGAAATTAAAAGTGAAACCACTAACAGAACAAATACTTAGGACACCATTAGGATAAAATTAGAAGTGTAACCACTAACAGAACAAATACTTAGGACACCATTAGCATAAAATTAAAAGTGTAACGACTAAAAGAACAAATACTTAGGACACCATTAGAAAAAAATTAAAAGAAACTATCCAATTACAGTATTTGATATGTGTAAAACTATTTGCTTTCATAATAAGGTTTGATTACTTACGCACCATCCTCGAAATTTTGATTAGTTTAGAAATTAGTTTTTTCAGGAGCTCTAAAGTTACTGTACGTATTTATATTGCAAAAATTCAGCAATAAAGTTCATTCATACTAAACGATAATGAAATACTTCAGTCAAAAACAAATATCAATTTGTGATTAAAAATATAATAATGTATTGTGAATGATACCTAGGGAAGAATAATGTGAAAAAAATGTGTAAAGTTCTACATACCACGGTCGAAGAAAGATTTGTCTTGACTGACAGCCGCCTGAATATTACTCTCTATGCTTGGCAGAGAAGCTGACACGGTCCTTGATAGTATAGCATCTTTCTGGATTTGCTCGTTAGCAGTGACTTCGATTCTCTGAAAAAGAGTTGTGTCTAAGTTCTCGATCGGCTGGATGGCTTGGTCCAAAGTCTGTCCTTCCGCACATGCTAATAAAACCAAAAAACCAAGTAGGGAAAGAAACTTCTGACATATTAACCTGAAATATATGGAATAATTTGTCAATAAAGTTAGTATGCATGAATGCCATTCATCCTTTTCAGGAAACGTGATTTTATGATTTCATATGACTTGCAGCGATTTGGGAAAATGGCATCCGCAATGAAGCATATTCCATTGATACTCAAAGGGATATATATATATATATATATATATATATATATATATATATATATATATATATATATATATACATACATACATACACACACACATATATATATATATATATATATATATATATATATATATATATATATATATATAGTATAGGGTTGTGTAATATCTCTGAGAGGAAATCGAATTATAGTTGAAAACGTTAGTTTTTCTTGGTGTTAACTTAGGTATTTATTGAGTTAAAACAGACAATGACATATATTATAATATCATTAGAAACAAGCTCTTTTGCGCTAATGAACATTCTTTCTCTTTGTACATCACATACTCGATAAAGACTACAAAATCATGCTGTATACAAACTACAGTCAAATATTCAAATATCTTAATAAATAAATAAATAAAAATAAATATTAGAAAGCTTTCCAATCATTCAATATTAGTTAAAATTTACCTTTCCCCCATGTCAGATCACAAACAACTATCTTCACTACAAATGAATCAGACCTCTCAAAAGTGAGTATTCACTTAGGGTCAAAACTGATTTATTTTGTTCTGGGAGTAGTCTAGTTACTTATATACTGTGTTAGGACGATGACATTCCCGGAATTAGCTCCACGTCATCAAGAATTGTTTCAAACCCGGATCTGCCATGTCTAAGCAAAGAAAACATGAAAATTAAACATACATAAACGAAGATGTGAACTCTTACTCCTTGTCGTGATATATCCGTTTTATGTTTACTTGGTATCTGAACAGAAAATAATTCTTAAATTTGGAGGTGTCAAATTGATTAAATACTAGTGGATCATGCAACTGACAAAAATTGATTAAAGTCAAATTTTTACCTATTTTCCCATAGAGAAAGAACATTAAGGAATAATTGAAAGGATAAATTAAATATAACCAAACATTTTTTTTACTGTTCCCGTCAATGGACATAAAAACTACTTTTGAGCAACGTTCGACACAACAAAGGCTGGGACATGACGTAACAGCAACAAGTTATCATTGACTGATTCCAGAGCATAAAAGTAAAGTAGCATAGAAACACGTGCATCGATATCCATATCGCAAGAGACTATTGACTTATATGTATACAACAAGACATGGCAATAAATTGCCATATCTAAATATTTGACTTAATTTAAGGATATTTTTGAAGGTAATTGGTACAAAAATGATAGAATTTTATAAGACAATGTGTACAATACTTTGTAGACGAACTACGTTCATCAGGATTCGGGACTTATTTAAGACTGTCTTGAAAGGAGATTACATTATAAAGCATACAACTTTTCAAAGTCTATAATAATACGTGAAAAATATCACTGAAAACACCTTTAAAAACATAACAAAAAACGTTTGCGGTCAAATTTGAACTCTCGCATCCTGGATCGTAACAAAGTACACAGACGTGCTGCCAATTGCGCTGTGATCATCCACCATATGTAGGTCACCAATAAAACCTTCGTGAACTTTAAATGTGTACTGATTTGATCGACCATAAAGGATTGGGCCACTCTGGAGACAAAGGGGAATTTGATGCTAAAAAACGTATATAGGATTAACATTAAGGGTCACTGTGGGGATCTTTGGGAATGTAACACGAGGGCCGCTTTGGGTACAATGAGAACTTAAAATGGGCTGTCATTTAAGGAATCAATTGGATCTGTATATCGGTAACGGGAATTCGACGGTGACTGCCGTTTCAGGAATATATGGGATGGTATGGGGTCTATGGGAATTTAGCATTGTGGGTCACTATGGGGATCTAACACACTTAATGAAAATCCAACAAGCATTCCTACTTACCTGATTATATGATGGCACAAAAATTGATAACGGCACAAATACAAAACAGTTTCCCAACGTTTCGAGCTAAATAAGCTCTTCATCAGGGAAAAAAACAATTTACATCCACAAAATAAACACTAAACACAAAAGCTGAAAGAAATTATTGACACCTACATGTTTCAATAACGGGGAAATAAATAAACAAAGGATAAACAATATAAAAAAGAAAGAAGACAAAATAAAAAACTGTCTAAAACGGGTAAACTACATATCTATGTTATGCTGCCATCAGTCCAACAAAGTTGTGAACAAAAGTTCAAAGAAGTGTTATCACGCAGAGAACCAAAGAGTTTTGACGTAATTCCAGGCTTGGAACAAGGGACTGACACCATGCGCGGGGAAAAATAACGCCATTTTGTATATATATATATATATATATATATATATATATATATATATATATATATATATATATATATATATATACATATATATATATATATATATATATATATATATATATATATATATATATATATATATATATATATATATATATATATATAGCCTACACTCAGGCCTTATGACTTTTCATGTGCATTAGGACAGTAAGGTACTTTTTAATAACGAAGCTGAAAATGTTACATTTTTTAGACTCGGAAAGAAATTCTGCACGTATGCTTTTTGTTGAAATTCTCGCCTATATCAGTCTGACTGTTGTCCTCGAAGAATGTATGTACCGTACAAACTCATAGATAAGACATATGCCACTGCAAGCAAGCAACATAGACTCAGATCTGACGTCGCATAATACACCTGCAAATCAGGGTCGTTCTATAAAGATCCATTTTATGTATCAATACATACAATGTAGGGTCCAGGGATAAGCTCTTTCCTTTCTGCTTGACATATAGGCGTCAATTTGTAAATATAATTTCATGCACATTTCTTGCATTTCTGAATACAAATCCAATAGTGGGTTTGTCTATTTAGACGCATGTTAAGTTCCGCTTGCCTGTCGAGTTTGTTCCCATGCATCTTTAGCCCTTTCCTTCGGCCTTATTCCATCCTTTATTTGGGAATAAGCGCATGACAGAGAGGGTTAGTGCGATAACGGATGAGAGCTAGAAGTTGGGTGCCGCTACTCGCGGCCCGGATTTGATTCCTGCTAGGAACGAATTATAACTATATAATGTGTTTGATTATATATGTCTCATTCGATATATGACACACAAGTTTAAAAACGGCGCGGGGAAGCTATCAAAGCTTTCCTACGTTTCAACTGAAGCAAGGTCTTACTCTGCGGATAATAAAGAAGATACATAGACACACTCACACAAAGACTGACACGAGCAGACAATTATGTATTTACATTTTGACACACTAGTCGAACTGTTTAATTAATAGTATTAATTAGCACACTAGTCAAACCCATCTTCTCAGACTAGCACATGACGTGAGCTGCGAAATTTACTTCATTTCACCTCTGTCTATAAATATTTACTCTAACACAGCTGCTGAGGTTGCAGAATGAAAGAAAATTGATTTTAAAAAATACACATCATAAATGATGTCACAAAGATACATTGCATTGAATTCGATGGTGTTTCTACATATGTCCGACATAGACGGTTGTCTGCAATACAAATCTGTCAAAGGAAGATCGCTCTGTAGTGTATTTAATAATGTTACATATATTCCTAGCAGGAGTACAATTTACTCAAATGTAAGTACATTCTCAGCATAATTTGCTGTACAGGTAATGTTGTTGCTGTTGTCGTTATTTTCCAGCACATGATATACATGCTGGCCAGCATATTTGGTGGAGGTAGAACCCTTGAAGACCCTGTGAAGAGCCACCGACCCACAGGAAGCTACTGGCAAGCTTTCTCACATATCCACGGCAGTCGAGCCGAGACTCGAACTCACGCGGACAGAGGTGAGATGTATGAGTGATCTGTAGAGGCGAGCGCCTTATACCACAGGTAATATATATATATATATATATATATATATATATATATATATATATATATATATATATATATATATATATATATATATATATGCAGGGCTCAAAATTAGCTTAATTCGCTATCCCGCGGCTAGTGATTTTGCTGAAGGATCAGTAAAATCCAGCAATCACTAATCCGTTGGGGCAGAGGAAATTACCGCCGGTCACCTATCATAACAGTTAAGAAATGGTCGTGAATCATATTTCCATTAACGGTTAATTGATCTGTTTATTGTGTGAACTGAGTACCTACCAACATCGTGCAATTGACGAGGTACAATAAATGCTCGCGGTGCAAATGGACGGTTGTTACACCCCTCATTACAGTGATCCGTTTGCAGACTAATATCAAATTATCAGAAGATTATTTGCAACCCAAGAAGAAAGAGAGATGAAAGGATATAAAGAATCTACCGATATTGCAATCTCAAAATATAAGATTTAAAGTAAAACATCATGACGAAACAAATACATTAAGGAAATATTAAGAAACAAACAAATGATAGTGAACATTTAATTTTACAAAATGAATTAGACAAAGATAAAATTATGAAGTCAAAATAAATTGAAAATATCGAAAAAAAAAATATTTGCTAGTTCAACATGGACAAAATTAAAGAAATGGTAAAAGGTAAACTTGCTCTCAGAGAAACCCAACGCTGTTATTACAAAAAAAAAAAAAAAAAAAAAAAAAAAAAAAAAAAAAAAAAAGACAAATAAAAACGGGCGTAATTATTTATATACATACAGGAATATCAATGACAATATCAACAGTTGCTCTTTCTGTTGTCAATTGCCAAAACTATGAGAGGTGCTGTAATTGTTGGTGGTGAAGCTGTGAATATGTTTAATTCATCGACAAATTTAAAAGTGCTTAATCAATATTGGTAGTTATTTGCTTCTTTAACCAAAGGTTCCGTCATAAATGCTTGGAATTATTGGCAGTATTATACTTCGGTAGCTTATGAGTGCCGAACAAATTGCTTTTCTCCTTGCCGAATATGTTATTTACTTGTTTTGGTAATAATTGGTTTGTTATTTGCATTGTAATCAAAAGTTTAAACAAAGAATCTTACAAAGTTTACAGTTTTTCTTACGTAAATGCATTGATTCTCTAGTTATTAGATTTCTACATTCAGATGTAATTCTGTTAATTGATCTCTCTAATATGTTCATTTCCTCCATTGCAATGCCAGCTTAATCACATTTCTTTTACATAATCTTTGTATCCCTAGTATTTTTCATCCGTGTTTCCAATTCTTCTATCAGTCTTTCTCTGTTGCACCTGTAACATGCTGCAAATACTTACGCCCCTTCCCATGCAAGAATTCTGCAGGATTGTCACTCCGATATATGTTACCTTGGGCACGATTGGACTTCTTGAGCAACATCCAATGATGATAGAACCATTTATTTTGTATTGTTCCATTTCATTTACTACCAGATGTCAAATGAATGTTCTGTGAAAACGGAATCTTCAGAATCTATGTTTTTGCACACGATGAAAAGTGTAATAGTTCTTATATCATCCAGATCTATACGATGAAAGGTGTAACGGTTCCTATTTCATCCGGATACTGGTTTCTGTTATTATTGGGCTTATTCTTCGTGATTTGTGGCTTTTTGGATCCGTTGATATTGTAAACATTTTGTGCATGAAAATGCATAGTTGATTAAGCATTTGTATGTATCGCTGCTAAACATTCGTTGCTTAAAATTTGAAAGAAGTTTTGATGTCATGATTGCATCATTTTTTGACATTTTCGTTGTCGTTTATATTGTTGAAAATCACTTATACCAGCTTGTAGTGATTTGCATTGTTTCTGGGTTTTTTTCAGACTTTGTGAAATGTAGTAACATAAACTTCATTTTTTCCATGTTATCAATTTTAATTTCTTCTTTGATATAATTTATTACCTATCTAGGGAATTGTCTTATATTTTAGTCGCATTATCCCGTCTTTAATGTGTATCGTTTTGTTGTTTCACTATGACCTTTTGGATTTACTTTCTCGTTTCCCTTTGGTTTCGTGATAAATGCAAATTGGCAATGGTCATCCACGTGATATGCATATACACTTCTGTAGAGAAATCTTTTCCTAGATTGCTTTTGTTATGTTGTTCCGATAGCCGTTCTATCAATTCAGCGTATTTTATTATCTTGTGTTCCGTTTAATTTGTTCCCATAATTGATTGATATTGATGAAAGGATATGGACTTTCAGGAACGTAGTGATGTTTTAGTTACTGTTCTTTATCAGCCATTTAAACTGTTTGAAAAAATCCAGAGTATACTTCATGCTTGATGTACTGTTTTCGGGTATTATCAACAAGCTAACAGGACAACCATCCACAACGGGACCTTTTATTTTAAGCAGTTTTCAAAACAAATTCAATCCTGTCAAATGTGTGATGACTTCAGATTTATCTCAAATTTTTTTATTCATATAGTTCAATCCAAAACAGCTACTTTATATACTGAGTCGCCATGTTCAATCGAACTGTTTTCTATAAATTCTATCTTTTCTTTTCTTGTGAAACAAGATCTTAAACTAGATTACTAAATCTTAATGTTGTAAATAAATTTAGCTACATGCAAATTTTTACTTGTATCCACATCATTTATGTAATTTATTCATTCTTCATACTAAAGAGTTTTGATAATCTTACTTTCAAAGCTGGTACTTCTTATTTCAATGTTATCATCATAGAATGTAGTCTGCAAATCTGCGTCTTTTCTAAAACATTTGGTTTTTTCTGATATTTGAAATGGGCAAATAAAATAGTTTTATTCTCTTGTATCTTTGAATCATACTTTTATCTCATCCAAACAAGTAAATAAATTATGATGTATGCAAACCTTTTTTGAAACCCAACATTCCCTGGTTCAGTCAGGGGGCATAACTCTTGTAAATGATTTTGTGGAACTCTGGAATCTGGAATTCAAGAGCCTTTAAGGCCTCGTGAATATAAAGCTGCATCACAAACATGGTTGAAATAAAACAATCTTTGGTAAATTAATGTTACAGAAACGAAAGTTAGGAGGCAAGAAAACAAAGGCCTTAACTCCTTTAAATGAAGACATGGGAAGTTGAAAATAAAACTCTTTTTAGGGTCATCAATATATATATATATATATATATATATATATATATATATATATATATATATATATATATATATATATATATATATATATATATATCAGATACTAAATCTGTTAAAATCCAATAATTTCCAGTAAAGTCATATTGCACAAAGCAAGTTGTTTATGAGCAAGGTGATTACTACAGGGTTCTGCTGACTTCGTGGAGCCCAGCTCTACTAGGACAAACTATGAATAAATCACTTCTCATAAACCCAGTTATAAATCTACCACTTTCTTAGCGACATGTATATAAAAAGGAATTTAGGCCATACATATATGTAAGAGATGCATAATGTGTCTGGTTTGCCCTGGAAAGAGTACACTTACAAAAAAGTCATCAAGAGCGCATCAATTCATATGGTCATGCATGGATACAACCACATTTTTAGCTCGGTCAACAACATTACATGCTCATATTAGAATGATTTATGGGGTAACCTAAATAGATAATTGACGGTCTTAATAAATGAAACGAAAAATAGCGAAAACTATACACATCACTGATGTTGTGAATGTCGTGGTGGTTACAATCACATCTAAGTTAATGGTCGCCAATCCCATCCATGGGATCCATGCTACATAACTGTTTCGCTAAATCATTTATGGCCGTTTTTCATTTTCCCAAATTTAATTTTTTAGCACCAATTTTCCACAGTTGTAGCCGATAGAGAATCAATATATACACATACATACATACATACATACATACATACATACATACATACATACATACATACATACATACATACATACATACATACATGCATGCATGCATGCATGCATGCATACATGCATGCATGCATACATACATTCATACATACATTGTAACACGGTCTTGTTCTTCATAATTCTATTGTACTGTTTTAGTGCGTGCAGAACTGTTTCACTAAATCATTTATGACCTCTTGTCACACACACACACATATATATATATATATATATATATATATATATATATATATATACATACATACATACATACATACATACATATATATATATATACATACATATATACATACATTGTAACGCGGCCTGATTCTTCATAATTCTATTGTACTGTTTTAGTGCGTGCCTGGATGCATCTTTTGGGATTTCAAATGCGAAGAGCCATAGAATCATCACAAGGGGATGGACTGTCGTGGTCAAGTTATCAAAAGACAAATACGACGAAGTTATTTTATATTTAACAACAAGAATATCTGGTTAGATAACAACTATCATGTTCAAAGTTTGAGCAAGCATAACGAATACATCAAAATGTACAGTATTTGCTTGTTTCTTATTATGTAGTATGGGTTGTATGAAATTACTCATCAATCTGAGTAGAAGGTTCAAAGAAGTAGACTAGTGTGTTCTTTACAAAAGTTATACATTGTGTAGACATTTTTCCGGCTGTTAAACTTTACTAAACATCTGTTTATTGTTCTTCGTTGGTCTTCAAAAATTATATAAGGATCACAAAAACAACATAAATTTCTAAAGGTCTAAAACAAAATTGAAAATAAAATAAAATATGAGTATTTAATCATAATTATGTTAAGAATATTCATAAATTAAGTGTTCTACGCTATTCCATGCAGCGGAGATTTACAAAGTTTAAATCAAACTTTCGAGAGTAATTTTAATTAATTTAAGTGAAGAAAAACTGATTATGTTAAATACAAAAATAAATAAATAAACAAATAAGCTAACAAATAAATATTAGGGTTTAAATATTTCTGTACTACTGGAAGCGCAGATTTTAGCCTGGCACCTGCAATTTTCGCGGTATTTAGTGTTTATGTTGTTATTATGCAAGATGTGCAAGTACCTTGATCAAGAGTTTTGGAATATACATTTATTAACATTCGAAGAAAACAATAAGAGATTTAATTTCGAACTACGAAGTTCCGATCATATAGAAAACATAATTTATCTGACGTTACCTAAATTCTATCTTTTCTTTTCTTGTGAAACAAGATCTTAAACTAGATCTCTTGTTTAAAGCAGGGAACCAGAGCAATGTTCGAGATAATGAGTATATTTAACACATCGGAACAGTGGTCACCATTTTTGCTAAATTTAGTGACAGGAAAACCGCCATACATTTCATTAATAAATACTAAATTAAGTTATCACCTGAAAGATACTTAAACTGTAAATGGATTGAATCAGTGTCAAATACAATTTATTACTATAAAAATGTAATTTGTTTCTCATTTTTAACAGTCTTTTTCCCTGCATTATCTTCAGCTTGAAAGCTAATTATCCTATTTATTATTATTTCGTAAATTTATACCGGGTAAATGTCGTTTGAGACTGTGTTCATGCCATCCCCTAGTGTATTTTCATTATCTAATGTGATTGCTGCCCAAGTTTCATAATTCATGATGTGCTTTGGTGGATGTTGTCAAATTTAGAAATTTTTTGAAGATTTACTTATGTTTAGTTTATCTGCGTCATATATTATAATTGATACTTTACTCGTCATTTATCATAAGAAGAATATCGATTGGATCCAACGCACTTACACAAAACAGACAAAAGTATATACAGTCAGAAAGATATATAATTTTTAAGGAATTCATTGATGATACGGAAATGCTGATATAGATACATGTTGATAGATACATATATAATTTTGATATATGCACTGATTATACATATCGTCATCATCATCGTCGTTGTCGTCGTCGTCATCATCATCAACATCGTCATCATCAATCCCTTAATAAATATGGGAGCTATTAAACAACAGTAAATAAATGTTGGACTCTTAATATTTCCCGTACGTTCAGATGAGCACATTTATCAAACTGTATGTGAATCATGTGATCAAAGAACAGTAGACGCAAGTACTGGGTGCAGACGATCAGAAGGAGAGACACGTATGTATGGAGGATTGTTATTATGATTATTCTTGCTGATTTTGTGGAGTGGGTATTGAAGGGAAAAATAAACAAATTTCAAGTAGAAAGCGTATAAAACTTGCATTTAGTTTTTCTTAACACTCTGCTAGGAAGATGAATTCTTCTCCCGTCAAGCAACACTGCCACATGTACACATTTTGATAATCACTTGACTACAGCAGCAACGGAAGCGGAAGTACGAAATACTCAGATGTTACCGATTACCGCGAATTTAGGTGACACGCGACATTAGTAATATAGAGTATAACACGGAAGTAGATCTGATACATTTTGTGATAACTCTAAATATGAATGCAGTGTTTATCCTGCGTAGCTGTAACCTTAATGATAATACCTATTACGATGAAGTATTTTCTGCTTGAATTGATCGCTTTTGAAAGAAAAGAAAGGCATTGGTAACGGCTACGTCGATAGGCTCAGAATTAGTCCCACCCTCTTCCATTCAATTCCAGTTTTGTTGCCTGACAGACGTTTCAATTGGTCTCTCACTTGTTTGAACGAATGCTATAGCATTTTTGGAAAGTCCACCAGTGCTTCCGTCCAATTATTCATTGGATAAACTGTATTATCTGTCCAAAACTCAGTTCAAACTTTCAATCCGACCATCTGTTTGTCCGTGTACGGACCTCCGTTTATCGGCGAACCCATCTCTCTGTACGTCCTCCCATCCTTTAGCTATGCACATAATGTAAGAAATGCAACCCAGTATGAAAAAGCAACATTATTTTGGTGCATGAATATTATCTTCATGAAACAGCAAATGTGCAAATATGTGTGTGTGTAAGATGAAAGTTTTATTGCTACGACGAAAGTGAATGTTTTTTCATCAACGTGTAACGCGATCAGGTTCTTGTTTCATTGACGTGCAATGCTATCAGATGTCCTTATAATTTACTCCCATTAAGGAGCAGTATCTCCCAAAAGCAGCAAGGAAATTAATTTTTTTTAAAAATTATTCTAAAGAAACTGTTTACTTCTCCTTTCTCTCAATCACACACACACACACACACACACACACACACACACACACACACACACACACACATCCACACTACAGTGGAATTAAATATACATATTAGTATTGTTACGGAATTATATGTCATTTTTCTTTTAATAATGGTATAGTTTATTAGTTTATGATCTCTGTTCTTAGTCTAACAGCTGTCGTCTTATACATACGGTAGGCTCGATCGATATTTCGCTGAAGTTTTAGTACATCACGTGTTAGCGCGTGAGGTTGAACTTTTGACCTAGTTCTCGTACTTTTAAGAGTAAACATTGTATTGACCAGTAAATATTGTTTAACGTCACATCCAAAGAATGAATTGTGTTTATTAGAAGGAAATTATTTCGAAATACCCAGTTGTCTATCGAAGACGAAATATGGGGTTTTTTTTCGATTCTGCGCAGTAAGGCTATATATATATATATATATATATATATATATATATATATATATATATATATATATATATATATGAATTATAGCAGTATTTGGGCATTCTTCATAGTTACATTGAATAGAGAGGTCATAACGAAATTGGTTCATTTTGTGTGTGGGATATTATTCTTTGAAGATCTATTGATATTATTACAGTGCATTTTGGATTAGTGCTGTGTCTTCAACTTAATTATTATACAGCTCCGTGGAATTATCGGATACATTTCTAGAATTTGTGAGATTCCATATTCGCAGGGATTATTTGGATATAACTTATTCTTATCAACACATTAGCACAGTGAAGGTTACTTCATTCGGAACATACATTCGGAATATTTGGATTAACTTCCGGAACAGTGAACTTAAAAACAATTTGGGACTTTTAAGGATATTCTGTACTGTAAGTTATTTTTAATTCTTTCACTTTAATTGTTTGTTGAAATATTTTAATATTTTAGAAAATTAAAGATTTGTATTTTAAATCTTGAAAGCTTGTTTGAGTCTTTTCTTTTGTTACATTACCCCTAGTCGTAACAGTATTCACCCATATTTTCAGTACTACAGACAACTAACAACTAACAATAATTGTAATAATGAAGATGAATTAGTGTATTTGATGTGACCAGTTCTGATATAAAGGTGAAGAAACGTTACTGTAATTTTTTATAATAGCAACTTCGATATTTTTAACTAATCTAAAAATAGCAAAATTAACTACACTACATTACTAAAATGTATTCCCAAAGATACAATTGAAAACCGTCGGTGCACTGATGCAAGAAAGCCTTATAATCAATAAAAAAATGTTCGCCAGACTTTTAGAATGATATAACTAATAGGAACGTATCAGTTTTGATAAATATAAACGGAAAAGAAAATAATAACTTCTTCCTCTTGCACGTCTATGTATACACTGTAGTAGAAAAACAGAACACGTCACATGTATAAATGGAACGTTGATGCACGCCATTGACGTTTTCCGCAGTATATGACGTCATCATCATTTTGCATTAAAACACAGTAAAGACTAGTACCCATGTCGAAAACAAAACAATACTATGAAGTACCCATATAGTAGATACGTTCGGAAAAATATGATTAAAATCTGGCGTTGGATCGATTTTAGTCAAAAGTGACCCTTTTCCTTTGTAACTTCGCGTAGCTCTCTTAAGTACATCGTGTAACACTGAAGAATACACATAAAAAAGCAAAGAAGTTATTTACTACTACAGCATTCCTACATAAGTCATTTATATCCCTAACATTTTCATAAACCAATGTCACTTGGATTTGAAAGAGCATTCATTTAAATAGTCCTAAATTAATTAAAGATCCAGAGTACAGAGCCGTCAATAAATTTATGAATCTGGTGATCTAATCTTGTTCGTACGCAACGCGATTGTACTCAGCAGTGAGAGCGTTTTGCATGGAAATAAGACAAATAAAGCAAGCTATGTAAATGTACAATATCAACTGAAAGCATTATTATTATTATTATTATTATTGTTTTTTTCTTCTTGTTGTTGTTGTTAGTAGTAGTAGTTGTATATACCTCCAGTGAATACTCTAAGGGAGTTGCTTGTGCGTCTGATCCGTAGATCTGGGACCCTTCGATGGAAAGAGTACTTTGATTCAATTGTTGTTTTTGGCCTGTATGAAATGAATAAATATGTAAGCATACAGAAGTAAGACGACACTAAATCAGTAATGACAGATATAGTTTAGTCTTTTCTTTCTTTTTTCTTTGCTTCATGGTCGGTTGTAATATTCAAAACTCAGCGAAGAATGGTTAAGGTTATTAAGTTTGAAGCTGATTTGTTTTAGGTCTAGCTTTGACCATTCCCCCACAACACACATGCGCGCGCTCACACACACACACACACACAAACACATAATTGTGGGTCGATTTTTAAAGTTTATACCAAACTGGTTATGATAATATAAAATCGAAATCATCAGCCTAAGTGTTGATCAAGCTGGATCTGTATTGCTCCATTGGTTTTGTCAATTCACAGATTATATGGCAATCATTTTCCAGTCTCACTTAAACAAAGTTAGACCAGGTATGTTATAAAGATGTACGGTAGATACTTATGCATTTACCGTGGAATGTGTACCGTTTGCTCCTTAAGGCTGTGTGTGTGCGTGTTCAGAATATACATTATAAAAGTCAAAGAGCAAATTAAACTTGGTTATATCTATAAAGTGACGTATCCAGAGAACAGTCAAATTTAGGGGTTGAAACCGCCCTGACGAAGTTAATGCATGTTCCGTTGAACTCTGAATGGTAGGGGTCTTCTGTGGGGACCTCAAAAGAATAGCAAGGATCATCACTAGGAAAAACAAAATATAGCAAGTATGTGCATTTCTAATATTTTAGGAGGAGGCCCAGTTAAATACATGTAGAATTTGAACCATAAAGATAACAGGAATTGACGAAATTGGAATGCTTAAGAATATTCCTTAAAGCAAAGTGAAGTATCTCCACGGGAATGTCAGAGTTAATTAAACTCGCGAGTCTTAATATATTGATCCATTTACCCAAGGAAAACAGCAAGAATGGAGACCAGATAATGCTTTTCATCAAATCCACGTACAAAGTTACAAAACTTCTGAACGATGGCACAGTAAGTCTCATTGTACAAGCACTGTTGGGAAATGTTACATTTCCATAGACCCCCATAGTGACATCCATAGTTTTAAATTCCCATAAGCCACATAGTACTTTGATCCCCACCTGAATGTCAACCCCTATCACAAAACAATTCCCCATAGTGTCCCAGTTGAGATCCCCATAGCAAAGCGATCCCCCCCCCTCCAGAGTTTAATCTAATCATTCGACCTTCAGAGGTCGCTATGTAGATAATGTCACCCAGAAATACAGCCCGACTTCCTGGACATGCACAATGTACACCCCCATAGGTACTCCTCTATACTACTTATGGGGTCTGGGAAAATGGAATGACGCAGAAGGAAAAGGCTCGATTTAATACCTTCCGTTTTTCTACAAAAAGGGGAAATCAAAATGTGCATTTGCGAAAACAGCCATCAAAGTAGCTTTATCCGTTATATTGCGTTTGTATAAGCAACTATTTATATATATAGTTGGTAACATTCTTTCATTTTGAATTGATTCTTAACATATGTAAGTTTCTAACATGGTTTGTATTCTCAAGTATGTCTTCCCTTTCATGAAAGTAACCTCAGGGACTGAGGTTAGTTATATAATAATATAATATCTACATCTCCTGTTACCATCAGATTTTATACCGATTTTTTTATCAATTAAGAATGAAATATACCAACAAAGTATGTGTAGACAAAGCCAATATTAAATAAAATGGTTGCCTGTGACTATATACTGTAATTGCTTCTGTTTACCACCGGTTTGGGTCACCCCTGTATTATTTCTCAATGCACTCATATGAAATGACAAATTCAGGGAGTTTTGCCCGGGTTCTGCCAAGGCTATTTTCTGATAAATGTTTGAAAACTTTAATTTATTCCTGATAGAATTATCCATCGTTTTATTCCCTTATACAACAAATTATTGATTACTCGAGCTCGTCCTCTCCAGTTCGCCATCTCCTGCTCAACCTCGCCAGCTCGTCCTCTTCATCTCATTCTCTCCTGCTCAACCTCGCCAGCTCGTCCTCTCCACAGTTCACCTAATGATCACTCTAGCTCACTCAACGATTTCTCCAGCTCGCATATCTCCAAATCACCCTGCAATCTCTCCAACTTAAAGGAACGATCACTCTGTCTCACCCTACTATACTACAGCTCACCCTACGGTCACTCCAGCTCACGCTACGATTTCTCCAGATCATCCACTGGCGTTCAATATTTGACACTTTGTTGTTAACAATTAGGTATACAAAACCACTTTATCAACAGATGCTAATCAATTCACCTTTGTTTAGATTAACCTTGTATAAATATTAATTTCCGTCCTCTACAACTGCAATATTGAACACTTAACCAATATAAATAACAAACAGCCCAACTATTCAAAATTTCAAACCTAAACTGAATCGGGATAAACTTCGTATCATTATGTTGCTAATCGGTTTGTTAAAAATGAAAAACATATGTAATTGTTTAAATAATGACCTATTCTTAAATCATCTCTCCAAAAGTATATACTGTACATGCGAGCATATCGAATCAGCTGACCACTTTTAATAAGAATGTAAAAAATATACTGCTTTAAAACATTGTGTTCTTTTCACATTACGACATAGACTTACAATTAAGACATTATTATTTGTCTATTCCCTGTACTGTACTGAATTAATACACATTTTGACTATTGATTTGTTTCAAATTATATGTGCAGAATATTTCTTGAATAAATATTATTTAAACTAAACATCGTCAATCTGAATCGATAAGTTTCCGGTTGGAAATTTGAATAGAAGGTTAATGTAAACTTATATTTTAATTGGCATGTGGTAATTCAAAAAAGAATGCACATATATGCCAAATTGAACTATTCTTTGTTTGAACAACGATAATTCATCCGTCTATTGGCACACATGTGGATTAATATTCTAAGCATGATCCAATTCGTTAAGAACCAAACAAATATGAAAATTTGGTAAGGCAGATTAATATTCTGAACAAATTAGTAGTTTGATTTTTGATGACACGTGTACATACTTCACGTAGTTTAATTTACATCAAGTTCCTAACCACAATCACCAATTGATATATAAGATGACAATAAGAATTATTTTCACACAAATTACTTTTTTTATCTTATGATGAAGACAAAGAGCAGCTTTTAAAAACTTCATCATTTTCTGTCAAAACTACTGCGACTTCTGTAAGAAATACCGTATGATTACGCTTTTTACATTAGGTTGTTTTTGCGACAAGGTTCTAAATAGCGAAACATTTTGGGCATCAGTAAGAAAAACATAAACAGGAAATACTCATAAATTTAAATATATATATATATATATATATATATATATATATATATATATATATATATATATATATATATATGGTAATTGTATTATTGCATTGTCAAAAACAACAGCATTTATAAATGCATATACATCATAAAAAACATTTGTGGCCAAGGTTTTTACTAACCGTTGATTCGTTCCTTGAACTAATATGTCAACAGAGACACTTTCGGTGTTATGTCAGTGCGGATAAGATACATATGTCATAAACAGCCCTCAGGGCAGAAGTTACAGTTGAAATACTTGTCAAACTTTCAAGTTGCTTAACTACAAGTCAACAAAAAAACATGTACTTTGTTAGTGATTTAGGTGTAAAGTCGTTTTTATTGCTTACATTCAAAGAGTTCGTTCTCTTTTCACTATTCAATCAAATGTACGAAGGAAAAAAGAAAGAGAAGAAAGAAATGCAGAGAGGGACAGAAATGGATGAAAGCCCAAAAAGTAAGCTATTACCTTTGACCTATAGATGATAGTATTCTTTAAAAAACGTTGTCCAATTTTAAAACAAAGAAACTCGAGTAAATCAATTAACTCATTAATCCGTATTAAAAAAGGTATGTCTATATCAAGGAAATATTCAAGTTGCCTATTTTACGCTTTTTTGTTTTTTCAGTTGTGTGTTTGTTAAGAGTGAGTGTGTAATAACGATTGTGAGAGCAATGAATGCTCAGCTGTTGTGTATATTTTGTTTCCTTTTTGTTTTTTGTTTTTTTTTATCACATTATCCCAATTCATACACCGTCTTTGCTAGTCAAGGAGTGTCGATCCTTAGTTAGTCGGTGAATCGACAAACTACGACCAGAGAGGATTGTTAAATCCATACTTTGACAGATTATAGTTTATACACAGGACTGAAGTAAACATACAAGTAAACAAACGAAATTCGTAATATATACTGCTTTTAGGTTGTTCGATGTTTACTTTTTCACCCGCTTCCCGGAGATAGTGAACTATGGCAATATCTATACACACCTCAGAAATACGCGGACTGGCCGTCTTTCAACCAGTAAGAGATCGTAGAACTGAATCATTTCCCGCCTGATTGAAGTTTAAAACCTGATCCATTTGTATTGCTGGTGGAGACAAGCGTAAGAACGCCCTGAATGTTGGTATGGCTACTGAAAATTAAGATCTTAAATGCGTACTCCTAATAATTGTGGATAAATGTATATCTCTACATATGCCAAAATGCAACATGTATCTACTTTATTACACCGCGAAATTACAGTAGTATGTATATTGAGAGAGCTGGACCAATTATTATTTTTTGTGTTCTCCTGTGGGCGTAGGAGGACATTAAAAATCAGAATTAAAAAATATAACAGAACATCAAGAAACTAGAATATTGTTTTAAATAATTGTGAAAAAATTCATCTTTGGTACATTTTAAAATCTCGTATGGGATACAATGTTCCTTAGGAACAACTCTCATTCAATGATGAAAACATTGAAAATCAAGAATAGGAAACAATCATTTGTCCGCTCTTATCTTTGCATATTATGATCTAGTATATGGATAGCACAAAAGTTTTGGACCATTCATTTTTGTTTGCATTGTAAAATCACATATATGGATACGAAAACATGAAAAATCAAATTTGAACATCACTAGACCAGAACTACATGCGATATTGTGAAAATTTGTAATAATCACTATAACACTCAGACTATAAAGACAATTAACGAATGACACAGCTTCTATGCTCGGACGTAGAGCAACAGCGTGTGCAAAAAACAATACTAATTAAATTATTTGTTAAACATCATAGACTTGAGGCCTATTTGAGATTGACTGTAGGATTTTTGTGAAATCATTCAAAGACATTCTGGATTACATGATTGTGGTATATCAGGACATTCAAGACTACTGGCACATCAGGACATTACAGACTACTGGCATGTCAGTACCTTCGTGGATATTGGACTTCATTCGAAATATTCTATTTTTTTTACTTGTGATTAGTACACTTAGGATTATTGGATTATTTGGACTTTAATTCACATTCTTGTAAGTGTTCAGAATCCAGTTCGTCAAACAAAACGAGTGATGATTTTATAATTTTGTCGTCTTTTAGGTGGACTGTTAACATTGTAATCCTTGTTACTTACAGGGTTGGTAAAATTACCATTGTAGGGTCTTCCACTAAGTTACCTCTCTCAGTCATGTTCTTTTTATACTGCAGTCATGTTGTTTAAATACCACAAAACAAACAAACAAACTGACAAATTGTTTTGACAAACTGTCAACGTCCCCCCCCCCTCCCCCTGCCCACCCCTCCCTCTCCCCGTTGTAACTATTCATAGTCCTAATCAACCAATCAGATTGGAGAATTCCGTCATTCGATTAAGGTAGCCCGTTGCCGAGTCACTGAGTACAACCTCAGAACCAAACCCGAATATGATCGAACTAATCGCAGCGGCTTACTGATAGTGTATGTGTTCCAAACATATCAAGATGCACATACAAAACAAACGCAGAATTAAAGAGGACACAAAATGGAAGAGACAGTTGGCCAAACATGCATGAGTATTTTATATAAATATTGTTTTGAAGAATTACTCTTGATTTTTAATCAGGAAGTTGTCAATGCAGTGCGTTTAAGAATAGTAATCGAACACGAGGTTTCAAATTGCCAAGGCAAAACCAATAAATCCACCATATAATGAAATAGTTAAACTCTGGTTTATATCACCATAGTAACTGATCAATATTATTATTTCAAATAATAAGACTTTTGATAACTGTAAGGAATACTTTATTCAGTAATACAGGCCACCGGCCCAAATTATATACAGGTGAGTATAAGAAGTTCAAGTACAGTAAGAGTAAGTACTTACATATTCATGATAGTTTTCTTTTCTAATGCTAAAGAGTATAAACTTACAAACTGATACAATGGTTGATCTG
Organism: Margaritifera margaritifera; assembly: GCA_029931535.1. Classification (NCBI taxonomy): domain Eukaryota; kingdom Metazoa; phylum Mollusca; class Bivalvia; order Unionida; family Margaritiferidae; genus Margaritifera; species Margaritifera margaritifera. The sequence continues at coordinate 2,491,090 of JAQPZY010001501.1, read as the reverse complement.
TGATTACTTCTCAATACATCAAAATATTTCTCTTCACGTGGGTTCAAATAAAGAATCAGAGGTAAATACTTCAGACGAATGTCTGTACATCTTGGACAACAGCAAATAAAATGATATTCTGTTTCCACAATATTAAGATCGCAGTATGGACAGAGTCTATCTTCATATTTCAGTTTCTCAATGCATCCTGAATTAACCTTACCATCAAGTAACCCGCCCCTCAATTTACAATATATATATATATATATATATATATATATATATATATATATATATATCTAAAAATAGGCTTGTCTAAACAAAGCAAATAATCTTCAACACATAAGTCTGTCTTTAATATCCTGTATACTCTCAGTCTGTCCATGATATTTACCTCCTCATGCCAATTTTTTGTGTCTATATCTTTACATTTAATCTTTAATAAATTCATAAAAATCTCTTTGTTCTCCACTCTTTGGTTATACCATGCCTCACAAAAACTATAACTGAATACAATTTTCTTAACATTATGAGCCAAATTGTAGAACTACTACTTGTACCCTCAAGCCAAGAGAGTTGCATTTTATAGCACAATTTGGGCAATCGATTATCTGACATTTCAAGTAGTTTCAACAAATATTTTTTTGGTCTTGAAATATATACAGATTTAAGAGGGTTACGGCCTAATTCTCCCCGCACAAAACAGTTGAGACTAAATTTACTTAACTGTAAGACATATTTACAAAAATTATCATGCAACCTTTGTACATCATGGGCTTCACTCAAGCTCCATGCTTTAGAAGCACAAGTCAAAATGGGCCAAATTGTAGTGTCCAAAATTGTTAATAAAATATTTACAGGCAATTTTCAAAATTTAATCAATTTAATTTTCTGCCTTAGATGCTTGTTCTGCTAATGTTTTTTGACATTTGTTCCAAACTTCCCTTGACGAGAAAACAACCTTTATGTATTTATAATAAGAACTAACCTTAACTTTCTTGTCCCCAAAATACCATTTTTCATAACCTCTTAAATAACCGCCCTTTCGGGAAGCCACTACCTCAGTTTTATCAAGATTTACCTTAAGTTTCCAGTAGTCACAGTATTGGATAAGTCTATCTAATAAACGTTGCATTCCAATTGCTGCATCGGTCAGTAATACAAGATAATCTGCATAAAGCAGAAGAAAAAATTCAGGACATTTTCTATGTCAATAGCACTGTTATCATCAGAAAGTGTACTTTGTGGGTCATTTAGAAAAAGTGAGAAAATCAGTGGTGTCAATATGCAGCCCTGTCTAACACCTATTGGACACAGAAAGATATCACAAGCTCTGACGTCATCATATATTGCTTGGAACATTTTCAGCATATTTGTACTTAAGTTACATAAATTAAGTTTATACCATAGAGCTTTCCTATCAATTCTATCAAAGGCCTTCTCAAACTCTATAAATGCATAATACAATATGCCCTTTTTCTTCCTCAAATATTTCCAAATAATAGTATTCAGAACATATATGTTATCTACAGTAGTATAACCTCTTCTAAATCCCGCTCGTTCTTCAGCTAGTATATGGTTTTATTCTACCCATTGTGTGACCCTTTTATTGAGAATATTAGCAAAAACTTTCCTCGTAACTGGTAACAGGCTTATTCCTCTATAATTATTCCGGTCATTTTTGTGACCCTTTTTTAAGAAGTGGAACAATCGTAGCTATGCACCAGTCTTTTGAACGTATTAGGCATTAACCATTGCTTTAAACAAATATGTGAGTAATGGTACAACGTAATTTTCAGAGGCTTTTAAAATTTCACAACTCATAACATCCCACCCCGGAGCTTTCCCTGGTGTATATCATTTATTGTTTTCCTTACCTCATCTTCAGTAATATATGCATCAAGATCATCCTATGTTGTGTTATTCAATGAGTACAATGAATCAAATTTGTCAGGTCTGGGAGGATTAAATACACCATGAAAATGCTCAAACCATCTTAGCTTGGAAATCTGTTGTTGGCAATGCCATGATCTCGATCTAAGTAAATTCCAAAATGCTACAGAATCTCTATTTTTAAGAGGAGCGGCTAGCCTTTTTTGTAACCTAATTTCATATTGCCCTATCTTTTCTGCGGTTAACTTCCTGTACCTTTTTAAGGCAGTGATAAGTTCCAATTTCTGAGCAGATCTATTTAACCTAAAGCTTAATAAGGCCGTCACTGCCATTCTTTAAGTATTTTCACATTCCTTATCAAACCATTCCTGTTTTTATACTGACACCGACCCTTGAAAAGGGGACTTCTTGAACACTCTTTTCATACTAGATCTATCGGCAGCTGATTGAATGATTTGTACTAAAGAGTCTATTATTCTATCAAAGCTACTATTCTCAATCATTTCAAAATATTGATCATAAGGGAAAAATAAAAATAGGTAATGTAAGCATGAAGAAAACTGGGTTTCATACTCACTATGACACTAAATTCTTTGATTACGTCAAGCAATTGACTGTCTGCAAGAAAATAATCAATGCAACTAGCTGAATTATTACAATAAAAAGTATATGATCCAATGTTTTTGTCCACCGCAGACCTTCCATTACTTTTCTAAGTCCAGTGGATTTACAAAGTTTTTTAAGAGAGCATACCGATAATGATTGGGTTCCCTTGTATCCATATTTGATCTACTTGAGGGTGCATTCTCAGCAACATGATCAATATTATCAAGTAAATGGAAAGTTTTACAAAGACTATGTAGTCATTTTCCTGTGCTGTATAAGCATTGAAATCTCCTTTCAACAAGAAATGAGCATCTGGTTCCAAGGATTTAAAGACCTATTGAGCAAAAATGCTGACTTGTTTTTGCATAAATCTATACGGTTACTTTTTGTGTTGAAACTCATCCTTTGAAAATGGGCTATTTTGTTTTCTGTTCCTTAAAAGTTTACCGTTCTTGTGCTACCTGTCTTTAGGTTCAATTTTTGCTGAGACATTCTCTCATAGTATGAATTTTGCCAGAATGATTGCTGGTTTGTTATTTCAAATATATATGGCAAAGACCGAGTCTAGGTTGAGGACTAACCGATTTATAATATGTTGAAACGAAATGTTTAAACTAAGGAGCCCTTTCTCCCACTGCTATGTAAATGAATATTAACCTTTATGAATATTTAACTTTAAGGTCTTGCAGGAAACTGAGTGCATTCTCTTCAATTGTCCCTCAAGATTTCTTTTTCTTTCTAAACCTTTAAAATAACGCTGAAAATTATTTCATTTTTTAAGCGTCAGGATGATGCGTTTGGTAAAATTAAGATGTATAAATAAACGTTTCGACTCTAGAACTACTAAATTAAAACAAGCTTGCCACATAAATACCACCAGCTAACAAAAAACGAAATACACTGAAACATGTACCTGAATTATTGTGAGCATAGCATTTGTAATAGGCAGATATTAGACTGTTCCAATTACATAGTATTGACTAATTATTGGTACGTTTTGTAATATATGGATTATAATCCACTACTTTACTGTACCAGATACGTTTCCCACGGCCCATCTGTATTATTTCATACCTTTATTTCCACTTTCCTATATATTCTGATATTCAATTTTCCATTCATTTTGTTCTACTCGCGATGCGATTATATTGTAATGTTCTGTGGATTACAATTGGTTAGATTATATGGACTTGTCTTCTCTCCTTTTGCAAATATATGACTGTTTAAATAAAATATATTTAAACTAAACTAAATATTTCCCTTTGTTACAACTAATTATTTTTCTCTTCGAATTTATGTTTATATGTGCGCCTAAATAGATCTAGTTTACCTTTGTCTCACAAAATAAATGAAGGTAACAAATACTTCACGCCTCATTATTACGATGTTAGTTATGGTTTCGTGTTTATGGATTCTGTAATCAGGTTAGTACTACCAATTACGACATCTGACAATGATTTGGAAATTTTAGCTGCTCTAGTCTTTACAAAGATATTATGTCTCTTCATTTGTTTCTCATCCTTTTATTCCAAATATTTTTCAGTCGCTTTTGTACATGTTATCTCTTAGTGTGTTTCATTTGCAATATCTATGTATAATTCCTGTTTGTATTTCATGGTTACTATAAGTTGCTGATCTGTTGAAACATCTAAAAATATTAATACTTTTTCCAGTTTATACTTGCTCATTTATTTTCTGGTTAAATAACAAAAATAAATGCTTGTTGTTGCTATACAAATAATGACATAATGGCTTAGCCTAGTCATGGAGATTTTGAAATGAAAGAACTTGAAACTCCAGCATATGAAGATGATGATGACATTGAAACGCAAGATCAAATTTACGTTGCTGATATTTCAAATCTTGCCAGTGGTTTTGAATAGCAAAGTCTACCTACTGTTGTACCAACACAGTCAATACGTATATCTGAGGAAGCGGAGATGAGAGATTTCGGTAGTATAAATCCACGATTTAGAAATGACTTAAGACAATTGGAAGCTGAAACAGATGCATGTTTTATTTGATGAAATTCAAAAGAGTACAAGCTTTGTCTGCAGATCAAGATCAAATTATTAAAAGGTTACACAGCACGAAATTGTAAATTTATGCTAGCATAAATGTGAAATAATGGCAAGCTTTAATCAACCTTCTGTACCTTTATGTTTGCCATTTTTTCATAAAGTAAGAGCTTTATACTACCATAAAGATGGGCGTAAATGCTAATAATGGATCTTCATCTTCATATCACCTTTATGCTACAGAATAAAAGTGCATAAATCAAAAAAGCTGTATTGAGATTTATCTCACCTTTATGCTTTAAACCAAGGAATAAAGCTACTTTAATATTTGTAATAAAGGTCAGCATTATGTTATGCATACGTCTGAATACTAATGATTAACTTTATCTTGATTTGCACCGGCTTTATGCATTCTATTTTTCCAAAGCAGAAAATGTATTAGAGTATTTGGTGTAAAGGTCAACTGGTTGCTTTCAAATAGGAATAGAAATGTTTAGAAATTTTGTCTTTCATGTGATCATAGTCTAAACTAGGTGGCTTAAAGAGAAAAGGAATTGAAAGTACTGCAAGACTTGAGAAATTTATGAAAACAAATTAGAGTTATAACTGCCAATAATATTTCCCTTTACCACACTTATCTTTCACCTTTTGAACGACAGGTCACTATATGAAATGACATAACTATAGTACTTGACCTTCACATCAGTCCAAAGTAATGTTTATTATATTTCTGACAATTGGCGTCACTTAAACTGTCTGAATATCATGCATATTTGTCCGACACGCTGACCATGAATGCAGAAGCAAGTATGCAGAATCTGCTGTTTTCAACTGATGGGGCAGGGTATGTATTCTCAACAAATGTTTTATTTCATATGGAAATATAGGAAAATCAAGAGAACTGTTGTATTTGTATTTACACTATGAACTATCACATGAATAATACAGACCTGAACATATGTGAATTATATTATTAAATACTGTCACAAAATATGACAATAGCTACTAAAAATGATTACAATCTGAAATCAAGTTTTAAAGTCCTTAAATTAAAACAGTACTTATTAGAGCTGATTTTGTTCCACGGTATACCGCTGTATTTCTGAACATATCGCTATACGTACCACAGTGTACCGCAATTATATTAGGGACCAACAATTTAATGTTCTGTCTGTCAATAGCTGAAAAAATATCTTGCTCTTGTTTATAGCAAAATAATATCTTATTACATCCAGTATATTATATGAAAACAAATTAGTTATCTTGAGATAAAAGAAAATAAAATATCTCAGCTCAAAAGAAAATCGCAGCCCCCCCCCCCCCGCCATAAAATTGTATGGTCAGTACCTTATAGTAGATGAAGTTAATGTGTGTATGTTAATTGATCTGTAGGTAGTAATCTAAAAACTGTAACTAAAGTGGGATGATTCAGCTTACATTATAGCTGACACACTGTGAAGGACATTGCGCTGACATTAGAGACCTTGTTGATAAAAATAGGAGGTGTTGTTACTGAAGCCTACAATTTACTAGCTATACTACTGATATAATAATCAGGGAAACTTTGAGTGGGATGCCAACACCTGGGCAAAATATTTATCGGGGAGGGACAGTAAACATAAAACACACTTACTCAACAAACGAGAAAATATTAAGTGGACTTGAGAAATTACGTAAAATTCAAACAGAAAACAACCACTCTCCTGAAAATCGTAGGATGATTCGCAGTCTTACAAAGGAATATGTGAACTTAACACATTAACATTCGCTAGCAAATAACTAAAAAACGACATTTTTTTCAACCCGAAATTTTTCCAAAAGCTGTATCTTTCACAACATCCCATCTGTACACCACATGACACGTGTCAAACATATGATTAAAGGATCAAAGATGTAATTATGTTTGCAAGTTCAAAATTCATTTGTGACAAATACAACTGTTTTTTTAAAATAATAATAATAATAATAATAATAATAATAATTTTAATTATTTTGTCAAGAAAAATGAAAACATGATATTAATATCATTAAATTCTTAACAAGATTGCTCGGTAATTTCCGTACATTCCTTTATGACATAAACTACCGAAGTACCGGTACAATAAAAAAGCACTGTTGTACTTATCACTGGAAACAAAATACAGTGGTAAACTGGTAATACCGCGCACCTTTAGTAATTATATACTGTGAATAAATTGAATTTCATAGTTATCAGTTTTCATATTTCTGTGAAAAATGGCATTTTCAAAGGTATTAAAGTTCTTGAACTGAAAAAGGATCTTATTTCCACAGGTTCACTGTTCAATGGGCCTTTAAATTTGTGGTTTGTAGCCACCATGAAATCTACCAGAGCATCATGAACAGCACATTTTACCCCTGCTCCATGTTTAATAATCCTCTATTTACAAACATGAATTTTATTTACAGGAACTTCTTGCAGTTACAGTAAACTTGATCTTTGACCTTTTGACTCCAAAATGCACGGGCTTCTTTATTATCACAAGTGCAGGCCATCCACAGTTTGATCCGGGTCTGTCATGTTAAACTAATGCTAATGTGCAAAAACCATTGTCCTTCTTTCAGTTAGTTACCTTGACCTTTTGATTCCAAAATCTATAGGGATCTTTCTCACCCAAAGTGCAAGCCAACCACAAAGATGTGTAACTAGATATTGGAGAACTAAAGTTATTTTGCAGAAACAATTTTTCTTCTTTCAGTCACAGTGACGTTGACTTGTTGAGCCCAAAGTCGATAGGGTACTTCCTTATACCAACTGCAGATCATCCACAAAGTTTGTTAACTATAGATGGTGGACAACTAAAATTATAGTGCAGAAACGAAACTGGTAACAGGTGGATGGATATCATAAATAAAATAACGAGCATATAAAAATTGGTACTAACAAAATAGTGCATTCCCTGCATTTCTGGGCAATGAATACAGCAAAGCACTATGAAAAGAAAGTAAGTCATTTGCAAATACAAAGATGATGTGAACAAATCATTCATGGTATATGACAAAAAGATAACGTTGAGGCTTGCAACGGAAACTAAACTGATGCCTGTAAAAAATGTATACCACCATTGCAGCCAAAGAAATTATAAATGCAAAGAGTTTACAAATTATCACAAAAAATAGAATCGTTTTAGTAGGATGATAATATATTATATCTATAAAAAAGCCGATCAAATTTAATTTGTGTCTGTCGAATGTTTAATTGTTAGTCTCACCAAAAATCAAAGTCCAAAGAAATTCACAAATTGATCAAAATAGAAAAATTGCTTTGGTTTCATGAAAATCTAGTAAAATCATGTGCATGTGCATGAACAGATCAATATCAAATTTAATTTGTTAGTGTCAAGCAGATTTTACACAAACATGAAGACAAAATTTTACTTAAAATACAAGAAGACCACAAAGTTAAAGAAAATATAAACAAGAAACTGACCATCGCTTGCTTGTTCGGTCAGTTTCAATAATGAGGGGATTTATTTAGCTGGATAAATGCATACTGAATCTAGATTTAGATCTGGAGTGGTTGTGGTAAAATGGTAAAGAAATAAAATGAAAGTAAACACCTTTATTACCGAGGTTAATCTTAGATGTGTACGGATGGACAAACGAGCCTAAGAGATGTCCTGTTGTGCTGTCACCACGGAGAACTCAGTAAAAACTGCACTGATGATCTAAACAATAGGACAAAAATAAAACTTTTCTATGTTAGATACTTCGATTTATCAGAGTTCATTGTTAAGGGTTCTACAATACATCCAAAAGGGAACAACAGCATCAAGAAGATTTATTTTTATTATTAGGTATATTATTACTGCACCTTTTCTAAATTTTTAACTTTTGACGATATAAGATGTTTAATTTTAAGATTTTTGAAATATTTGTCCTGGATTTCTTACTCTCTAGAATGTATTCAACAACTTTGCATATCAAGACCTTTGAGATATATACATTTCTTAGATCTAAATATAATCAAGGCAGGTATATATAGTTTAAATGTAATTTTAGGGCTTAAATACATTTTATAATTTTATTTGACACATGAGGCATATTTCTTTAAAACTTGTGCATACTTTACCGATTCCAGATATCTACCTTCTGACAAACCCACACACCTCCAATATATTGAGCACAGCAACTTGTGTACACTTTTGTATACATTTAATTTTTCCTGAATGTGTTACAAGTTGCTACAAATTACCTCTTCTGTTTTTATGCTTGTATATGATCTACTTTCTTCAACCATAAATTGATGCGGGAAAGTAAAAGTTATGATCATAGACATCATTGTTTGAAATGAAAAGCCATGAAAATGCAAAGAACAGTCTGAAACTGATTCCGGGAAAGGGCCACATATATTTCACTGAATTCTTGTCCCCTGCCTACCATTGCAAAGTCACAAAAGCCTACAATAATTAAGTCTATGACATTTAAGACCGAGTTGCAAAGTTACTGAGCAGACATAGAAAGTAACAAAGTTTCAGTGCCCTATTTCAAAAAGCATTAGAGGAAAAGTGCTAAGAAAGAATAAACAATGATATATGACCTTGACCCTCAACTTTCTTCTCACCATAATTTATAATAAATTATTTTCATGACATTCTGATGTGGTTTCTCCGACTTGGCTTGACCTCTGTAAATTTGCGTTGAAAAATCAAGAAGTTCTACACTTGTGCCCTTCAAGATGTTGTTCTTTACAACATAGCATTCTTTGCTGACAGCTCTCATTTCCGTTCAATTGTTGGTCTGAATGGCAGAAAAGAGTTTGAAAATGACGATAGAAACTGGCACGTCATTTAGCTTACAAATGTTGCTCAAAGTCCCAGAAAATGTTGATAATATTAAAAGGTTATTCAATGGTCTTTAACGGCACTTTTACCACATTGTTGTCATTATCATGCTGGGGAAATGGGAGCTGAGTGTCATTCCGAACAAAACACCGAAGCAGCCAACCTGGGCTGCCACGGGGGGGGGGGGGGGATGGGGGGGGATAGAACCTGAAACCCTTGGATTTTTAGTTCGACATGCTAACAGCTGAGCTGCCATGTGACAAGGTAGGCAGAGAGATCCAGAACCAGGCGATTAATCGATTTGCCAGTTGTTTTGGGGCTAGGCTGTTTGTTCTACCAATGATTTCAAGAGAACAGTACATACCATGATCTGCTGCCACATCATGCACAGACAGATATTCCTATTGTACTGTAGTTGCGTATGCATAATGCTTGGATAAATATAATAACTTTCAAGTCAAAAACACAAATAAACAAGCAAATTTAATAAGTTGTTATGCCCCGTCTACCGTGGTCAAGTCATAAAAGTTCACAGTAATAAACTCTGACAACGACCTTTAATACAGTGCTGTCAAATTACTGGGCACACATGGAAAGTAACCAAGTTCAATGCACTATTACAAGGGTCATTAGAGGAAAAGTGCAGAAAAGGGGTGACAAATTTATTAGTGACCTTGAGCTTGAAGATAATGCCATCAAACTAAGAAGCACAGTTGTAGTAATGACGTATGTGCGTGTGTGTGTGTCACATTCGGGATTCCACGTGTCATTTTGAACAAATCTTCAATTTCATTTTACATTGATGACAGTACTGCTTTAAAAAAATAGATAGCATTTTGTCAAAACTAGCCAAAGAAGGATAAGTCTATTAGAGAAGAATGAGAAAATATGAAACAAACTTATCATGAAAGAGTTAATCTACTAGCAAGTATCAAGATGTTTTGAAATTAAAGATTTAAATTGAGTTCCTGCATTTTTTACATGTCATACTAGCATGAAGTCATGATGCATATACATAAGAAAACAATAGTTACAGCTATTTTAAAATACAGCCACATGCAAAAATAAATGAACAAGTCAAATTTAAATAAAGGACTGGGTTATACGTTCGAGCCATGCAGAACAACTCTTGACTATATAATTGTTAATATGAGAATGCTAGATTGGGTCGTTGATTGAGAGGTTTTTACAAATGACGGTACGTGCATAGCCTCAGACCATCGTGTTGTGTGCAGCACCCATACGTCTGAGGCTGCAAAGTATTGTAACTCTCGTTTTCCTATATTTCCATCTCCATCTTCGTCTAAATGTGGAAATGAGAAACTAACAGCTTACCAACTTGAAGTAGATAGACTATTAAATGCAGATTGTGAATCGATCCTCCAATCGCTCCAACAAATAGAACACATTCATAGTAAACTTATGTCTGTAACGTGGGATGTAGCTTTTCAGGTCTTACCGTCGAAAAAGAGTAATTCTCACACAAAGTCTTATCTATCGCCTGAAGTTAAGAAAGCTCACAATAAAGCTCAATACTTTCGGAAAAAGTGGATAGAAAATGGAAGGCGGCGTGGGCTTGTCCATGAATCTTACAAGCAATATAAACCTGCATAAATTAAATTTATAAATACTCAAGAATATGCGATACAGACTCATGAAGAAGCTATTTTTAATGACTGAGATGAAGCAACCAAAGTAGACGTGAAGTTGGAAGTTGTACAACAGACAACGTAAGAGCAAATATTGCAAATGTTGTTTTGAATTCAAATATGATGGTGAATTGGCGACTGCTCCGGATGAAATATCTCGACTGTTTGCTAACTATTTTTCTAAAATTGTACGCTCAGTCTACAGACATATCGTAAATTATGAACCAACGGACGGGTTCTGTATTGATGAATCTATCTTTAAAGTATCATTTAGCTATCAAAAAATAGCCTCTGTCATAAAACAGCTCAAACTTAGGAAAGTCCCGGGCATTGATGGTATTCAAAATGAGTATTTACGTTACGGGGGAAGAAGACCGACATAATTCATTACAATGCTTTTCAACGGGGTAATAGAGCAGTGTTACATACCGTGTGATTGGAAAGTAAGGTTAATTGTGCCCATATTTTAAGGAGGAGGGAAATCTAAAACTGACCCTGACAATTACAGAGCTATTTCCCTGTTGCCTGTATTATACAAACTATTTGAAAAGCGCTTATTCAATAGATTAACTGCATGGTGTAATAGCACTATATATATAACGTCCCCAATACCGAACAGCAGGGGTTTCAAAAGGGACTGAGTAGAATAACAGCATCTTGCAATCTACGTGAAGCTGTTTTTCCCACTTTAGAACTAGGATCAAGAGTATTTGCTGCTTTCTTAGATATTTAAAAGGTATTTTACACCGTGAATGTCCTAAAACTCAGAAAACTGGGGATTCAAGGAAAGATTCTACATGTATTAAAGGAATCGTACTCAAATATTCAAAGCTTTGTCCTGATGGACGAATCAAAATCCGAACCTTTTCCAATAGAACAAGGACAGGTAGGTGTTTTATCAACATTTTTATATCTTTATTATATTAATAACCTTTTACAGGAATTACATCAGTCACAATTAGGGCTGCTTGTTGGGTCCACTCCGTCTGAAAAACAAGCACTAGCCGATGATATAACTCTGCTCGCAAACACACCAATCCATTTGCAAATAAATGCTTGATATATGTAACAGATATTCCCTAACATAGGAACTTCACCTTCAACGATAGTAAAAGCTGTGTATTAGTTTTTAATGAGAAGTTTAACTGGAAAATAGGCAAATCATACTATACCTGTTTAAGCATCAGCCCTTTATGATTGTGAAGTTTGGTCAAATATCAGACTCAAAGACTTAAGAAAGCTTGATGTATTTCAGCATCATTGTACCAAACTTCTGCAAGGCTTTCCTCAAACCACGCGGTCAAGAATGAGCGAAAGTTTACTTGGGATAAAGAGAATTGTATCAGAAATTGATAAAAGGAAACTGAACATTCTTGGTAAATTATGTAACCTTCCAGAACATGTAACATCTAAAAGAATATTGTTATTCAGACTATATCTATATCTTTCTAGAAAAGACGCTACAGAACACAAAGGTTTTATTCCAGATATATGTAGCATTTTGCAAAAATATAATATTTATGAATTTACTGAAAGTTTTGTTAGAAACTAAATATTTCCAGGAAAAATACAATGAAAACAAATTATAAAACATGCTCCTCATAAGTACGAAAACGATCGCTTTACAAACTTGAGCCACACTGACATTTCCTAGAAAAGATTCAAAAATGTTCATACTTCTATAAAACCCTCAATTTTATGGCAAACTCCAAAAGCAGCAACAGAGTTACAGTTAATTACATCCCTTGCAAATGTTCTAATAACTGTTCCAAATAATACTATGCAAATTTGTAAACACCGCTGTTATTCTTACACAGATGTAATAATCCATATATTTACTTGCTGTCAGAGCACTGTGCGACAACAATACATATTTTGGGCACATATTATAAATAACTTTAACATTCGTCTTGGCGTGTTCCTTCATAATATATCAGATGAAGAATGTATTAAACATCTCCTGGGTAGGGAATTTCCCAACGCTATAGACGTAGACGAGCCCGAAATACAAAGAACTTTTATTATGTCTGCTTCAGTATTCTCTGCAACTGTAATTCATGGATTCTTTCCATATTAATAAGATTGATTTTCACATTATCAAGATTTGGAAGACATGTGATCGTAGAAATCTTGATAATCATGTCTTCATGCATGCTTGTTTTTGACATTACATATAAAATATCATTTTCGGTAAAATACTGATGATGAGTATAATAATTAAGTATTGGAGGATTGCACAAGAGTGCACCATACTTTTTAATAAGTATAGTGTTCTCGTATATAAGAATCCTCATAGGGAAGCTGCGCTTCTAAGAGACTCCTCTCATGTACACCTCTGTTAATTGTATATAACTAATTCAATATTCTTGTATTTTTCCTTTGTTTGCATCCTTATCTCTGAAAAAATTGATGATGATGATCTGAACTGAGTGTAAAACATTGTTTTTCATAATGACTAAAAAGAGACGTAACTCTTATGTCGACTAAAATAAAGAGTTGATTGGGGGTATATTTATCTGGGCCTTTGCAATTTCATCATTCATCAGTAAACTCTGAAATATTTGAATATTCAAATAACGACCCATACAAGTATCGTTTACTTGATTTTTGTTTCAAATATTTTGAAGTGTGAAACTTCCTTATATCTGTGTTTCAACATGTCAGAAAGAGTTGCTCCCCTTGACTTAAACGCGATTACAATGTATTGCAGAGTTTAGTCTAATTTCTCCGTTTGAGAGTTGCACACATACGAACAAGAAGATAAATTATATACCATACAAAACTCCTAAACTGTCAACGTGTACGTACCTTACACTCTAGAACCGGAACGCTTCTCACTACCGTTGGATGTACCCGCCAATGGGGATGAATCCCCACTGAGACTCTCGTAGGTCCTTCATTTCTTTCTCCATGTGGTCAAATCGTTTTTAAATGAATCGTTTAGCTACTGCAGTGCCTGCACATGTTTCTCGATTAAGAATGTATATATTGTCTCGTTCCTTATCATTATTAGCGGCATAAGTCAAGCGCAACATTTTCTGGTGCGAAATGGTCACTATTGTTTTCAAAAAAAGAATGGTTCGGAGCCTAAATTTAGCACCCAGTTTATATAAAAAGTGCAGAATCTTGTTGCGGAAGCTGTTGAAGTTAGTGTGAAGACTTTTTTCTACGATTTATCATCAGTTTTGTTTCTAAAGAAGGTAGTAATCAGGTATGTTTCGATATTACAAATGATAGTAACTGGCATCGACCGATGGTCATACTCTGTATGGATGGACTGAAATCGATGTATAAAATATATTACGGTCCGCTTTCTCCCGCTATTTGCCTTTCCTTCGTTGGGAGATAACTAAGGTCAGCTCAATAACATAAAGTTACTTGAAACATTTGTTCGTTATTTTCATAATTGTTGCATCATGCGACATTCAGCAAAATAGGGTTTCATTTTCTTTAGGAAAATAAAGCAGTGTTGAGATATGAAGAAAGTTTCGGGTCAGAAAAGATATTAGTGTAGACAAAACCATTTTTTATTCGAGCTATCGAACTTTTAATATCTAAATCTAAGTAGCGAATAGGTGGATGACGTCTACAAAAGAAATGACATTTACCAAAAGTCACAGAAGACTTTGTCACTTTTCTTTCTATTTTTCCCTACATTTTTTTTTAACAATTTGTTTCCTGTGGTAATATTAATCATGTGGAAGCATCTCAACAGGTTTTTCTGAAGATCTAAGTACTCAACATTTCAATGCCATTTATATAGGACTAAAAAAGGAAGTCCCAAACAGATTTTCCAAATTTGGTAGAGTCATTGACATTTCCTATGGCATCAAAGAGAAACCCTGATGACTTTCTATGAATAAATTAAACATATTTACATATGATAGACATGCCTTTACCACTATATAGTAACTTAGTGTTATACATATAACTGTTTGTTTATAAACCAAAAAGGTATTGTATTAGTTATATTTATTTTATTGACCGAATATTAGATGCCAATGGTTAACTGAACATGACAAAATCATTTAATTATCAGTACTTATATATTATCAAGCATTTATCTTTTTTTTTTTCGCGAAATTTAAATTCATTATGTAAATATTAGGAAATTAATATAATAGCAACTAGCAGTCCTACCCTTTCTCCACTCCATCTGCCATCAGATGGGAGCGGAGGTGGTAGTTGTCCAGGGGCCAGGCGATATCTAGGGGCCCGCCGTCAACTCATTTATAAAAAATAAATTAATCTTCGCAGTAAATATTAAACTGTGATCCTTGCAAGAGTCTAAGTTATGGTAGATTACTACAGGTTTTATATGCAAAAAATTTAAAATAGTTTTGGGGCTCAGGATTACTTGGAATTATTGGTTATACGTTGGTTGTTTACGAGTGCTGGCAAAATGTTTCTTTTCTTGCTGAATATATTATTTGACTAGTTTTACATCAGCTGATTTTTTGACCTGCATTTTTAATCAAAGGTGTAAATAAAGTCCCAAACAGAGTTAAAGATTCGTAACTTATTTCAAAATGTAAACAACAGCGGCTTTCGTAACGATTTGTATCAATACTAATGATTGCCTATTCTTGGTCATATTTACAGTTTATTATTTAGTTTTGGGGTTGGTTGTTTGGTGGGGTAGGGGTTGAAAATGGACAGGGGTGAATGGCGCCTTTCTAATTTGATTTGTATCCTTTGAACATCCGAGAATGGGATAACATTGGCGAAGTCGAGAGTAAAATTATCGACGACATAATACTTATTATTTCCCTTGTAATTTTCATAAGTTTTACACATATTGTGTTCTATTTTGTCTTATACAATTTCTCGTCGTACTGTCACAAATTGCTTATCAGACATTTGGATACCTCTCTTTGCTTCCTCGATATTATTATTAGGGTTTAATCAAAGTTTAAACGAGTCACTGGGTTTGTGTAAATTGTTGTTCTATCCGGCGATACAACCCTTTTTCTTATCACCATCTCACTCTGTAACAAAAAGATACCGTCACTACCAACGGCATGGTCCAATGTTTCTTGTGAATCTTTTGCGTGTTGCTGGAATTTTACAAATCATGTTTCCATCTCTGTAGTGGCCTTCCTCTATTAACTTTGTAATAGTGTTTGATACTGTCGAACAGTATGTGTAATAAATGTTCTGTTTTGTAACTGTGCACCGAAAATACATATCACATCTGATTTAATGATTTGATCCAATCTATCTATTCTCTCGTATGTCAGACCAATACTATCTTACGTATAGAAGTTAGTCCGGCAAGCAGGTTCAACTCTTTCTGAAAACAAAATTCATTTCATCAGCTGAAAATGTTCTCCAGAGTTACAATGACGTTGGTAGGCAGCTAACCTAACAGCAGGTGTAGGTTTCCCAAACCCTTGGTGAACAGTTGTATTTTATTCTGGCTGATTATGCTTTTGTTTTTTCCCTTGAAATATATCCATTCATGCTGAGGTGGAATTCTAAAATTGTTGCTGATCAAATTAAAATGTTTAATATTAGTGCTATTAGTAATTGATTTCAGGTACATGCATTTTACATTCAGACAGCAGTCTTTCCATCCAGAAATAAGCATGACATCTGGTACTGATATGACTAATTCCGGTGCATTATATGAGTCAAATGCATAATTGAAATCCTACAACCAGATGATGCTATCCACACTACCCAGTTTAGCTAATTCGGATAACACCTCAAGTCACGCTGTAATCTGTTTCTTTTCATAAAGTCATCACTTTTCATTGTCCCAATGTAGGTATCGAAAATGTTAAATGGTTTGTAGGTGAAGAAATGACTCAGAGTAGTAATTTTAGTTTCGTTAAATGCATTTGTTGTGTTCGTTTTGTTAAGGTGAGTTAACTAGTATATTGTATTAAATCTGAAGTCTGTTTTAAGAGGTGGTAAAACGTCGGCGCACATCTCGAAGTGTCTCGAAGTGAGAACATATTATAAGTAGAATCTATTACTTTTGGACTGGGGTCATCTTATTTAGCGCCTTCAAAATCAGTATATTGTCTGAGTCTACGTGTAAGCATTGCAAAGTACATTTATTTACTATAAAGTGTTAGCTTTTGGTAACTGAAATATTCATATGAAGATGTTTTTTTCTTATGTCAGTGCATTGCTCCTATATTTGCTAGCTTTTCATATTCATATGTAATTCATTCTCTGTTGATTGTTCTCTCTAATATGTTCACTTTCCCCACTGGAATACCAATTTAATCTTGTTTTGTTTACACAATCTTTGTGTCTCTGGCATTTGTATTCGTTTTCTTTTTTGTCATTTCTTCTATCAGTTTTGTCTCTTTTGCAAAATTAACATTTTGCAACTAATTTTTGTGCTTGCCGTACATGATCTCTACATGAATGTATCTCCAATACACGTTGCCTTGGGTACAATTGCACTGCATTTACTACTAGATGGAAAATGAACATTCTGTGAAAACCATATCTTCAGAATGTAAATATATAGTAAGAACAATTACACCTTTCACAATTCACAGCATATATATATATATATATATATATATATATATATATATATATATATATATATATATATATATATATATATATATAACCAAGAAAACCAAAAAACACGTCCCCTTCGTGGTTACTTTCCACCCCGAAGCCCCAAAGTTACAACATATAATTTGGAAGCATTGAAACTAGATTGAATCATCCGAACATATGAAGGGCGTATTTTAAGAAGTTCCTATGGTTGCGTATCGAAGACCTAAAAAAATCTGAAGGACCACCAGGTACGTTCCAAGGTAACTTCAAACAAGACCACAGATTCAGGCACATATTGTTGCAAAGACAAACGTTGCCTAATTTGCAAACATATGCCCGAAACCGAGTCGTTCAGATTCAGAAGTTCGATGACAGGAGTTAGCTACACTATCAATCAGAAGTTAGGATGCCGAATCAAAAATGCAATCTTCTAACATGCAAAATATGTGGCATTCAATATGTTGTCGAAACCGTTGATTTCAGAAAACGAATGAATAACCACAAAAGCCACATTCGCAATAAAATCAACGCGAAACTCGCCAACCACTACAACTCGACTGGCATTCAGTCGAGTCCCTCGAGATGCTATAGATCGACATTAACCTGGCGTTGACCGATATAAAACGCACACGTAAGGAACGATACTGGATACTTCAATTAAAAATCATGGGGAGTTCGGCCTAAATGAAAAATTCTAACCTTTGTATTGCAATATTATCAAAACGACAGCCAGGCATCAGTTCATCAGACGTACGCAATGTAAATATTCCGTAACTCTTTACATGTATTATTGGTAATCTTCTTCTTCTTCTTCTTCTTCTTATTATTATTATTATTATCATTATTATTATCATTATTATTATTATTATTATTAATATTATTATTATTATCATTATTATCGTTATTATTATTATTATTATTATTATTATTATTATTATTATTTTGAACTCTGTCCATTTATTGCTCTTTACCATGCTCTTGACACACCTCTTTAGTATCTCCATGCATAACTTTACCGGGATATAATTTCCTTTCCACATCTTTATGATAGCGTTGATTCATCGTCGAAAATGGTGTCAGTAATTTCTCTAAGCCAGGAATAAGGTCAAAACACTTTGGTCCACTGTGTGATACGCACGATAAACACTTTGAATTTTTTTACACGACTTTGTTGGGCTGATAGCAGCATAACATAGATATGAAGTTTACCCGTTTTAGACCGTTTTTTAGTCTCGTCTTCTGTCTTTTTTCTATTGTGTATTTCCCTGTCATTTAAACATGTAGGAGTCAATAATTCTTCTTGGCTTTTGTGTTTAGCGTTTTTTTTTTTTGTGTGTATCTAAATTGTTTCTTCCCCTGACCAAGAGCTTGTTTAGCTCCAAACGTTGGGTGGGAAACTGTTTTTATCTGCGCCGTTATAAATTTTTGTGTCATTATATATATATATACTTGGAAAAGTGTAATAGTCTTTACTTCGTCCAGATGCTGTAAAAATTTGACAAATTCTTCCCACAAAAAATGACTTTGGTTAATGTTATGGAGATTCGTTATGATAAATGCTATTATAGATGCTTTAAAATTGTACATGATAAAATATTGTCCAGCAAAATACGTGGCTGATTGAACATTTGTATGTATGTCGTATTTTGGAAACTAACGGATAACTTTCCATTTCTTGCCGGATTTAAAAGGTTTTGGGGTAAAGTTAGAAAGGTAGCCCGTTTTAAATATTGTATTCCTTTTTGCATTCTAACTGTTTAGCTTATTTTAAGTATAAACGGTACAAATGTGTCAATTGCCAAACAATTAAATAGATTTATCCATATTTTTGGTTTGTTTCGTCCTTGCTTCCTTAAACTGGATTCATGTCTATTGATGTGTGATGAGTGTTATAGTATCCATAAATTAGGTTGGTAAAATGTAAAATCATTTCCTGGTTTAAGTTTGAGTGCAAAATACTTCCACATTATATTCATCATAATTTCCAATAACCTATCCATTACAGACGACTTTTTGTAAGTAAATTGAAATGTTTTTTATTTGATCATTTTCAAACATATCCTTGCAATTTTGGATGTAAAACTCTTTTCCCTAACTCAACTGTGTCTTTTCAGGTGTCGCTCTTTGAAGATGTCTCATAAAGCATCGTGTATGTCATCTCCTTGTTTCGTATTTACTTTCTAAGCCCAAGAGTATTTCGAGAAACTTCACATCACGGTCAGTATGTAACTGCGTCCATTGTTGTATTTTTTATGCGTGCACGTCAACAATGTCTTCCTGCCACTGGTTACCCATGTTATTTACATAGACCCTTCTGTAGAGAAATTGTTGTCTTGATTGCTTCACTGAGTGATGTTGTAGAGAGCGCCATTCTTTCAATTCAAAATATTTTGTTTTTCTTTTTGTTGTTTTTAATGTGCTGCCATAATTGACTGATATTTATGAAGATAATTGAACTTACAGTATCGTAGTAAAGATACCTTGATTGGTGTACTTTATCAGCAATTTGAAAAGTTGCAAAACATCGAGATAATACTTTACGCTTGATATGCTTTCTTCGCGTGTTATCAACAAGATAACAGGATACGCATCCACAACAGGAGCTTTTATTTTCAGCAGTTTACAACGTTTTATCAATCCTATAAAATGTGTAATGATTCAAAATTTATCGTAAGTTTTGCTATCCGTTAGTTCAATCCAACACAGCTACTTCATCTACTAAGTCACTGGGCGATGTTTCAATTGAACTGTTTCTGCATTAATTCTATATCTTTTCTTTTCTTGTATCGACTAGGTCTTAAAGTTGTAGTTAAAGTTAGCCAGACACAAACTTACACCTTTATGCACATCAAATACCTAATTTGTTCCTTTTCATACTGCAGTGTTTTCATCATATTACATTAAAATTTGTACTACTTACTTCAATGTTGTCATTATATGATCATAATCTAGAAATTCGCGTATTTTCTAAAACATTGTAGGATACATTTTTATATTTAAAATCGACAAAACATTTGTTTTCTCTTGTATGTTACTTGTTACGCAACTAGCTTTGAATCATCCTTTTATCCCGTCCAAACGTGTAAACAAGTACGCATTAGCTTTTCTTACCGTGATTGTTCATTTTGTCCTACACTCATTCAATAATTCTCACACAAATCTACAAATTGTTAACGTTACCATAATGTAGTAGTGCCATTATTTGTGTTGTGCATACTCTTTCAAATTATTTTGTGTTCGCCATGCTAACTCACAAGCTGTGCTAGAGTAGACAGGTTAGTGAAGTGTCCTAGCAAATACTTAATAGTGTTAATAAGAATACTACTCTAACATATCTACCCTAATAATAATAGTTCGACTAGTGCGCTAGTTAACACTGTTAACTCAATAGTTTGATTAGTGTGGTAATGAATACTATTAACGTTCTGCTGTAGTAGATAAGTTAAAGTATTGTCCTAATGAACGCTATTACTTCAACGGTTCGACTCGTATGCTTATTAACAATATTATTTGAATACTTCGATTAGTGTGAAAAAGGCCACGCAAAAAGGTCTTATTAAATAATTTTCATAAATGGACTAGCCCTGTCAATATACTAACAACTCATCAGTATAAAGTTGTATAATAAATCTGGATGAGCTTCAACATTCCTTGATAAAATTATGCTGCAGAAACTATAGCTAGGAGGACGATCGATCACGGGCCGTAACTCTTACCTAACGAACAGCTGTTTGCAAATTTCCTTTTTGCTATGTATAACTAACACATACTTCAACGTTTGCATGTTTTAAATGGGTTTATGAATGAAACAACACAATTATAACTAAAGGACTTGTATGTGCTGTTATTATATTTGTATATCCCTGAACACAAACTATTGCACAGAACAGACAAACACAATAAGGTATTTGATCAAAAGATTTAATTCTACAGAGGAATAGATACCATTATCAAATACAAATCAAGATAAAAAGAACACACTTGATACATTTTAGGTATTTATTATAGAACACTGGCCGTGGCTTTGAGAATAAAAAAAATGTAAATGCATGCATGTAAAATTAAAAAGAAATCAAATAAATGAATAAGCAGCATGTGAACCTTGGGAGCAGATGTTCACAGCTTAAACGAATTTCATCTGATTGAAAAAAGCTACCCAGCAAGAAACTTGGGAGATTTTTGCAACCTTAGATACGAAATGAACTAAACTGAAATTTAAATTCCATTTATTTAGTAAATGAAATTAAATTAAATTAAAGTAGCCCATGGACATGGAAAAAAAAAGATTTTCTGATATGAAAACATCACGGAAATAATTTCCAAGCCAGATCAAAAAGATGGTAAAAATCTTGAAGAAAGGGAATCAAGCATCTGTGGTACACGTGTAAAGCGCGAAATCCGTCACTTGTCAAGATATGCATCTTGTGCAGATCTTGTCACCGCCATAAAAGTAGGAAGCAACACAAGTACCACAGTATGACAGTATGATGGAAACTATACACTAAAACTAATGTGAGAAAAGCCATGACCCATATTTGCCATGTGGTAAGGAAATATTTCCAGCAGTCCTTAAAAACGAGTGAAAGCTTGTTGTAGTCTAAATATAAAAAGGTCACTGTCCAGCGTGGACAAATGTGTTTTGTCCGGGAAGAAAAGGGCAGTATCAAGTTCACTAATTTCTGGATAAAGCATATATCCACCACCTCAATGTATCACTTCAGAGACAAGCTTGCTATTATTTCTTTTCCTAATTTTGTTCACTGTTAAATGGTCCTTTCGTTTCTTCATTTATGACGCCCTAGAACTTGTGACCATATTAAACGAGTATAAGGTAAAGTTGTAGCAAGTTTAAGTACCATACGTCGATTGTATAATTCAACAAAAGGTAATTCCCCTATGATATTTTCACTAAAGTATATAACAATGAAATCTGAAGCATTCTCAAAGTTTAACAAAAGCTTGATTGTCTTGTACAGCTTGCTCCATCTCATGCCTTATTTTCCCTGCCACCAAGCACTGGCGTCCAGCCTGTTGAGACTGAGGTTGGTTCCATCGGACGAAAATCTGGCATGTACAAAAACACGTTTGATGATGGAGGAACCCGCTATCCAAATCCTTCTCTGTATGCCTGAAAGTCTTAAAGTGACAATCAAAACCAAGAGTGAAACTGGACTGTCATTATTTTTTTATTTGTGTGTAGGAATTACTATGAACGATTTAAATTTTTATATATTCTCAACGCCGTTATTTCTTTTATTTATCTAAACGTCCACGTAGAGAAGCAATGGTTGTGGCTCTTGTGCCAATAGAGTAAGATTTAAAGCTCTTTGTTTACATCCCAACACCAAACAAGGATTTCGTTCCTTTTGTTATAGAACTTATTGGTGGCAAAAGTAGGAGTAATATGCACTACGAATCCAGTCTTTTTACTAACCTCGACATAGCCAACAGCAACTTCTTTACAACCAAATTATGCGTTATGTTGGGTGTCCCCAGGACTTTGGATTTAAAGGCTATTCCAGATACGTACGACCTAGCTGTGCTAGATCCAGAACCTTGAACTGATAGATAAGCTATAAATTCAACAACTTGTTGCAAAGTTGGCGGCCAGACTGATTCATGGATATATTTCTGCATAACGTTTATCACATCACTTAATATACCTGGTGCTTAATGTGTTTGCAGTATATGAACCAAGGGAGGGTGAACTGTGACCACAGTACGTGTACAAAAGCCAAAGTTGTTGATATACTATTCCGCAAGATTCTGCAGGATTTTTGCCTTTTTTAACTAGAACTGCTCGTCATAGGATTTCCATTCTAGACCTGTATAGCGCGGAGTCCCAAGTCTGCCTGTATGGCACTGATGATCTTTTGTCTGAGTGAGTCGTAGACGTTACAACCTAGGTCTTCGGCTACGCTATCAATTTGGAAATTGTTAGGAATAACACTGTCAAACACAGTCCCCAAACTGAAGCACAGTACTTGACTCTGGACTTTGAGTAACAATAGGTATGTTTTGTGCTGCCACCTGCTTTGCCACAACAGTTAGCTGGTCGTCCGAAAGTGGACAGGATAATCTAGCCTGAGAAGCCATGGATGGGTCACGCTGATGGGAGAACGAGCTGTTTGACTTTCTGGTAGACTTTCTACTGGTGCGAGGTATGGCCCCAGAAACTGAAGCATGCGACTCATACAGTTAGTGACATGCAAGCGCATTTTCTTATTATGAACTACTTTAAATTCAAAAGTAAATCTGGCGATAACGATATAATATTGTAATGAATAACATGATTGAGTTAGAGGTGTATAGTCCAATTATTAATTGAATCTGTAAATAGAAAAATCCTGTTAACTCCGCAAAAGGCTCGTGAAAACGGTACTGCGGTCTCTAAAAACTTCGAAACACTAACATAATTTATGTCATCTCTCTATATGGGTAAATTTGCGATAACGATATAATATGTTAATGAATAACACAACTGAGTGAAAGGGAAGAAAGGTGTATCGTCGATACTGAATTATTAACTGACTCTGCAAATATAAAAAAACACTAATTCTGCAAAAGGCTCCTAAAAGTTGCGTCCGGTCTTTAAACCGCTTCGAAACAGTAACAAACTCTAAGTGATCTATCTACATAGTGTAAAAAAGAACGTAAAACGAGTGCAAATTAATGCTTCACAAGATAACGATATTACGCTATCTGATTATTTCTTTAGCTAACGAACATTTGCTAGCAAATTTCCCTTTTTCCTTACGACTATGTATAACCAACACTTACTTCAACGTTTGATTGTTGCAGAAGGATTTATGATCGGACACAACTCTATTGTAACTGAAGGACTTGTAGGTGCCGTTAATTATCTAGTCTTAGAAAAGTTATATCCCGTAACAAGAACTATTGCACAGATATGCAAAATACTGTATTTCCTAAACAAAGGCTGTATCCTACAGACGATTAAATCCCAATATTTTTGTGGAATGCCTCAAATCAAACCAACTTAAGGTCTCTTGAGTATTAAGATGCATACGCATTTAGTTGAAATGCAGCAAACCCTGGTTAAGTCAGGGGACATAACTCTCATAAATGATGTTTTGGAACGATGGAATTTAAGCGGGTTTAAGGTTTCGTGAATATAAACCTGCATCACAAACTTGGTTGAATTCCAACAATACTTGGTTAATTAATGCTGGGAAGATGAAAGTTAGGACGTCATAAAACAGGGTCATCACTCAATGATTCCATGAACGGCTGAAAATCAAACACTCTTTAGGGATCTCATCAAAGTAAAGCATCCTTCTAAATTTGATTACAATCCGATAATTTCCAGATTTCTTGCACAGAGCAAATTGTTTACTTGCAGACGAACAACATGATTACTACTGGACTATGTCGACTCCGGCCATAAGAAGATAAACTGGGGAAAAATCACTCCTTATGACCCTTATTGTAAATGTACCCCTTTCTCAGCGACATAATATATTGAAAAAGGATATTTGGTCCATATAGATGTAATAGATTCAGAATTTGTTTGAATTTCCCTGGAAGAAGTACACTTACAAAAGGTCAGGTCACCAAGAGTGTATAAATGTATATGCTCGTGCATGATGGATACAGTCACATCCATGGCTCAGTCAACAATACCTGATACTCATTTTTATGTAGGAATCTTAGTAATAATGATGTATTGGGTTAAATGGGATCAATAGACGATAGCCTATGGCTTTAAGCAAGTAAATGAAATTTAAGATATATATATATATATATATATATATATATATATATATATATATATATATATATATATATATATATATATATATATACCAACGACCTCGGATTTGATAGGTTCAAGAGGTTCACGATAACTTAGAAAGATGTGTAAACGCATACATTAGGGATCCTGTTTTGAGGAATATGTTAGCTCTGGGTGCATTAAATTATACATGTCACCATTCTCAACAGTTCAGATATCTTCTCATAATTGGAAGCAAACATGCAAAATTAATTTATAAAAAAAAACAATTATTTCACGTTGTGTGTACTAATGTCAATGCAATTTACTAATATCTATGCAGTTCTTTTTCATTTCTGGCAATGACCTATAGATCTCATAACGTCTGATAGTTCACTTTAGGTGTATACAAGGGATATGCTTTCTTAAGAGCCATTTATTGAGAGAGTGGAAGTACCATTTTATATTTTTGGTCGCAACGCTATTCAAAAGAAACAGCCTAAGTGGAAATGTTAGCCACAATTTTAAATGGTCTCACTTTTTAAACTCAGATGTTTAAAAATATACATAAATTGAACACAATTGATCTTGACAAATGAGCTAATGATTTTTTATATATACTTATATTATAACTGGCTCAAACGTGTCAAGGGCGCTTCATTTTTGTATGAGGTTGGCTATTGAGTCTATACACTTTTAACCTATGGCATCACATGAATCTTCACATAGACGACTATCTAGTAACATTAAGTGTGCTCTGAAGCTGACTACACTGAAGAAAACGCAATCAAATGTTCCAACTGTGGATTCGTGTTGCTACAGATACAGAAAAGCACATTTTCTAAATGTTTGCAACTTTACTAATCGATTGAAGGTACCACTATACTAACTGAGTCACTCAACTGTTATTGCATCGAATTATTGTCCCTAAGAAAATCGTTACTATTTTTCTGATTTTACTTCGAGATTTGCTTACCATTGTATGTTACTTGCATTCAACAGAAAGCATCAAATCCGAAAAAGAAAACAAATTATTTATCGTGTTTAGCCTCGTGGCTTTTGCGTATGATAACAAAGCACACGGAGGGATGGGGGATATCGCTGATTCTGGAAAAGGCGCTTGCACAGAAAATTTGGGTCCTTTATTTCAAATGGAAATATTTCCAGAAAATGTAACATAACCTATGCTAATTTTGGATACGTTGTGTTCAAGGTATTACCTAACTGAAGTAAGATAGCCTTAGCACATTGGAACTTACAACTAATGCACTGGATTTCAACAAACATGTAGAAAAATCAAGGTAATATATGAGTTATTTTTCATTCTGATTTTAATTTTGAGAAAGTGAATCAAGAAGACAGGTGGAAACACTTAAATTCAGTCCCAAATTAAAGAAGAGGAAACGACACCAAAGTACGGCGCCCAACGACATAATGGACACCAGCCATTCGTACGATTCTCAAACGAGGACAGTCTTTGTAGTTCTTTCTCCACCAATAGAATCTACCTCCGGTGAAGTGCTAGATTATTTTGTGACATCAAAGATACAAGAAACAATCCAGATTTTTATTTAGAAGTCTATGGAGATTTGAGCCATAGCTAAATATGAAACAAATGCCGATAGCTCTGAAAATTGAACTTCCCTTGGAACATGGGGAATTGTGTAAAAAATGATCTAAAGCCCAATGTAAGTTTGCGTTATTTGTCAGCAGTAGCATGTACGGAAGTCAGTTACCGTTTTAATCCATGAAACGGACAAATAGCGAAAACAAGCACAAACGTTTAGTGTTTACAATCACATCTAAGTTAATGGTCGCTCGTCGACGCGACACATTGTTCTATATCGTTCCATTAGGAATCAGAGTTTCTGAGAGTACTTCAGACTTCCGAGAATGTATTGCCTCCATGAATGTGATCGATGGAACAATCTTCAATTTCGTGTTTACCTACGATACATCTTCAGTGAAGCAAAAGATACTACGAGTGATCCCATACCTCGAATTACTTAGATTTACGAACAGATATGGAGATTTCTATATCGGATGATATCTGGAGGAAGAGAAAGGTCATAATTAAGACATCCGTTTGGATTTTACAAAAATGAAGAAAAAGTCTTTGAACATTCTTTGCTCTTCATCAAACACTATAATACTGAAAATTCTGTACCTTTTTGAAAATTGAGAGAATTAATGTTACAAAGGTTTTAGATTGATCCAGTCTGGAATGGAATATTTGATATTTTAGTAGGTCAAATATCCCTCTCCTGTACTGCTTTTGATACCTATGCACGCTGTGATCCCAATGTATTCTCTAAAAATGGTGACAAACTGTATATATATATATATATATATATATATATATATATATATATATATATCAAAGGTGAGCACATATCTAAGTATTTATGTTATTGTTTAAAAACAAGTATGGCAAACTAATAAGACTGCATTGTCATACTCATATTTTCCCGTCCTTACATTTCGCTGAATCTCCAATCCCATCCATAGGTTCCAAGTTACATGACTGCTGTATATAATGATGTATTACTTTTTCCACTTTAGACCAGAAGTTAGTTTTAAACACATATTTTCCGCAGTAAAGAAGCACTATAATATTAACAATCATTACGTGACGTTATCTGGTGTTTCTTAATCACATTACTTATTTGAATCTGTTACAAGTCATGACACTACATTGCAGACTTTACAGAATGTTGAAGTGAGACGTTTAAAGCGTCAGAGCGGTTGATCGAATAAACAGTGGGGGTTGTTGTTGTTATTGTTGTTGTTGTTGTACTATAGAGAAAATCCTGCATTGCCGTGGATTCCATCTTACTTTTAAAAAGCTAATAGGCAAGCCTTGCAAATGTTAACTATGGTATATCTTGTTTCATAAAGTTTAGATGAAGATTTAAATGATGTCTTCCTCAAATCACGTAATGCATAAATATCGTTTCACAAACAAAAGACGGGATTTGTTCATATTAGATAGCTTTATTTCTGATATAACATAAACAGATATAAGTGAAAATATAATAAAAGAAGAGGCAATATTGGGACTAAGATCGCTAACTTGTCTGGTACATACGTGAAGATATACGTAAAGGTTACATTCAAGGGCAGATGGCCAAGAAATCTGGGTTAGAATGTTGCTTTGTGACAGGTGAAGGTTTTATATCTATAGCAAAGGCAGCCTTATTTGATTGTGGTGGAGCATCATTTGTGCAAACTAGAAATGCATCATGCCAGGATGCAAAAGCTTTAGATCAAAACTATCGTAAGATTTTTCCTACTCTTTCTCACAATATGTCAAATTGAAAAGTGGATCAGTATCATTAGTGTAAAACTGGAAAGCCTTTCTTGCAAGGATTCGATTTGGGTCAGATTATGTTCAGCGCTCCTTGAGAATTAGTTGTTCAGAGATGTTTCTATTTTTAGGAACGGTAAACTGGCACCAGTTCTAAAACAAAATGAATGCTTTTGATGCCAGAATGCTTTGTTTCTCAACTTTTGTCAAACTCCGTAAAGCGGTATTTAGGGAAAAGCTAGTTAAGCGTGTGGCCATACTGAATAGTAGATTAGCATCATCAGCGCAAAATTAGAAATCCTTTCTTGCTGAAATGCGCTTTTTGTCAGATTCTGCTCAGCGGTTTTTAAGAACAAATTGTTCAGATGGGGGAGGGTATTTTTAGTAACAATGGCAATTATTCGAGAGCAGATTTGCATCATTTCGACAAAATTGGAAATCTTTATGCTAAAATGATTTATGACAAATTTGATCGAATTCTGCACAGCAGTTTGTAGGAACAGGTTATTTAAAGTTTCTTCTAGTTTTGAATAGATATTTTTAAAACGGCGGCCATATCTACTAGCAGCGGTATAATTTGTACAGATCTGAAAGTATTTATGCCAGGATGATTCTTCTTATATCTGGTCAAATATTGTTCAATAGTATATATAGAAGAAGCCATTTACCTGTTTTGCTGTCTTTAGCAACCTCGGCGGCCATATTTCAAGCCCTATAAGCATCATGTGTCTAAATTTGAAAGAACTTATTGCCGGAAAGCCTTCTGTAAAATTTAGCCTAATTTGGTAAAGAGCAGCCATATATGATGAAAAGGAGGTCATATTTGATAATGTCTCAGCATCATCTGTGCAAGCTATATAAATCTTTCTATCAGAACGCTTTAAGTGTAATTTTCGTGATATATATTTAATGGGTTTTATTAGAGTTTGATTGTTTTTTGGTATATTTGTAGCAATGGTAGCCACATTTGATGGCGGATGGCCAGCATATGTAAATAACTTAAAAGACTTTCAAGCTAGGATGATTTCTGTCAAATATGATCCAATCTGGAGATGTTGCTTAAAGTTTTTCCCAGTTTTAGTAACGGAACTCATATGTGATGGCGGATCGGCGTCATTTTGCAAAATTGAAAGGCCCTTATACCAAAATGTTCTCTCCACAGTTTAGTTGAATCTGTTTCTGTGGTATTTAAGAAGCTGAAAATAGCAATTGTTGACAAAACCGGAACAATACGCAGGATCAAACCATGACCTCACTTGTACTATGACTAAAATATTAAGTAACTGATACAGATCGAAAAATATTGTTTCAAATTAGATTACGCTGTTTTCTCGCATATGAGTTATGTAATTATATCCTTTGTCAAATGCTTCAAAAATTTATTATTGGAAAATATAAAGCTTCCTCTATTAAACATGAAAAATGCTATTTTTTACTTCCTTTATAAGAAACAAACATAGTAACTTACCACAAAAATGAATTCAAAATATTAAACAGTGAGATATTGTAAAATAAATTAATATAACCACATAAAGAAAGAAAACTGCAAGGTAGTTAACTTATCCATTCAATATATCATCCACAACAAAAAGACAAATAATGTATAACAAAATAAACTATACAATAATATCAGGGTTCTAAAGCATTAAAACTACACTCTTGGATACATTTATATTGGTTAGATTTTCATTGTCATTTTCACATCTTTATCATTACACAAGGCTGTGAACAATCATTATAAGCAATAATTCTACATACTGCGTATACGTCGTATCGGACTGACTCGTCTTTTGTGTCTTAATTAGCTAAATCAAATTTATTCCTTAGACATTTCTTTGATTATTGCAAGTAAGATTTATTCATTAAGCAAGATCCAATTTTTATAATACATTTTGAGACGAAAACTTCTGGAATGCATTCTGAGCCGTATCTATATCAACAACACCATTATTCTTCTGTTGCACACCTAGTATTAACTCGAAACTCTGTTTGAAGGCCTGGATACTAGGTATATCCACACTGCTGAAAGAACCGCACATTTCCACTTCGAAAGCATTTCCAATACAGACATTAGGAGCACAGGGTTTTTGCTGTCTGCATGTGCGCAAACGGAACCGGATGAAGCTCTCACATATTGTCCATGATCCCCAGTTTGACCAGCCGCACTTCCACTGGTTATAATCGACTGCTGAGATACCGCTGCAGGCCATCATGGGGTTGCTGAGAAAAGAAACATATAAACAACACTATTTTGTAAAATAGAAAGAAATGCAAAGCAATAGTATCTTCTGAAACTTGGTGACTGAGACATCTTGTTCAAAGCTTTCTCTTGGTCCCCTTACCTGCTCGACTAAGCGCTAACCGCCAAAACTGGATATAGCTCGTTAATATAGGCATTCATGCTAGGCGAGCTAGGAGACCCAGCAATTAGCTCTCCTCTAAATACACAGTCACTCCAGATTCTCCGAAAGAAAGCAAGGCATATAGAAGCTATTATCGATATTTTTAAAATTACGTCAAACAGAGCTGAAACTGATATCCCCAGATAATACAGGAAAATGCGTGATAATATGAAATATAAATAATATAATAATATTAATCCTACAAGTAAAATTGATATTATCACGTATTCTCATGCATGATACAGGTAGAGGTATATATATATATATATATATATATATATATATATATATATATATATATATATATATATATATATATAACAGTTTCCCACCGTTTGGAGCTATTATTATTATTATTATTATTATTATTATTATTATTATTATTATTATTATCTTCACCCAACAGTTTAAAGGGGATGTAATGAAATAAATGTCCGAATGAATTATAATGGTAGAGAACCACTCATACTGTTCATTCAGTTTAAGTCGTTGAATTCAGGAAGAATGATCATTTGTGAACATCTGCAATCGACTACAAGATGTTTTCCGACAATTGGAGCTTGTTATGATTAAATCCTATATATTACTACCAAATTATTTCGTAACGTCCTCATTTTGTTTAACATTCAATTGCAATCTAGATACTCGTAAAATAAAGGTAATACGTTTGTTGGAGTTGTTCATTATAGTATTATAGACTAAAATGCCATGTGTAATGTTCTCTCGCTCTCGTAACGTTATTCTCTCGTTTTGCTTGAATTACAATATGTTTATAGTCGGATGCCGTCGTGTGTTGTATAAGGTTTTTCTCTGTAAGAACGCGGCTACAACAAGATTTCAAGACCTTGTTGTTAAGCTACTTTTGCGCAAGGTTAGAAATTATCTTGACATAAAACATAGACTTCAGGTCGACATTTCTCTAACATTAAATATAATGACTGCTAGGCTTTATATTTTGCTATAAAACATTGATCCTATTTTGGTTATTTATTAGTTATAAATTTTTTTATTTATTTATTTCTAGGTTAACGACTTGCACTGAAGTAGTTTGAGTGGTTCTCTATCATTATAATTCATTATATGTACTGCATTGCAGCACCTTTAAACTGCGAGGTGAAAATAATAATAATAATAATAATAATAATAATAATAATAATAATAATAATACCTGTAGATAAAGCATTTCGCTGAATATCGTGACTCAAAAACTGTCCGAATTCCATGGTCATGTGACTGAGATCTGTCATTAAGTCACCAAGGTTACTCGATTGATGGAACTGCGAGCTAATCCTTCGCGCCAGGGGGAGAAGTCCTCCGAACAAGCTGGTTTGCCTCGGCTGATCAACTATAATGGGAGATAACTGATTATTTAATAATTTTCAAATGTTGTCGTCTAATTTCAGCTTGGGGGGGGGGGGGCGGTATGAATCATACTTTAAACCTTAAGCGAGCCCAATTTAATTACATACTGGTTCATTTTAAGCCTTCATTTGTTTATTCCATAAATTTCAATGGCAACATGTATTCATCACGATATCAAATACCATATCTTTACATGTGGAATTCTTGCTTTCGTTGCTCATTGGTGTAAGAAGCAATACGAAGAATTCTGTCTCAACCTTCTGATATAGTGCTCTTGCCCGATAAGCTACCATGTTTAAAGGTGTATTACATCAATGTTACTGGACACGAGACTCGATTGTTATATGTTTTATTTTTTCTGATCTATATACTTTGAAAACTATAAAGGTTTACACTAGCAATACGTTTTCCTTACTTTTTGATTGATGCCAGAAAAACAGCAACGAAACAAACAATCTGATAACCTTGGTCTCCGTCTTAAACAAAATCAGCTACTCTTAATCAGAATTCTGAAAACGATTCCCATGAAAAGATGGATACGGAAAGTGAAAGTATTTCGCCATTTCCTAATATCAGTACTCTGATTCGCGTCCTTCACGCAATCTGTTCTTTAGTGACTTCACCTTTGCCATCGGTTCTAAGAAGAGGAAAGATCAGTATTTCCAAATATCACGCCGCAAAAAGTTAGCATTGATTGCGAGGGAGATGTGTATAATTGCATTAAATTTCGGTTGTTGAAAGCATATTTATGATAATTTCGCTTTCTTCTCCTATTCACTATTTGACTTCGTTTCTTTTTGGGCTGGGAGGGGGAGGGGGAAGCAGTGATATGTATTCCCTATCAATTGAATATAGTGACATATTAAATGTTGATTAATTTTGTCTAACTGTACGTATGGAATGAAACACTTTCTATACATGAATCATAAAGTGCTGGCATCATCCTTTCAAACGGCGTGAATGATCGTCCCCAGAGTCTTTTATTCAGATTATTGCAGGAGCCGTCTATGGTTCTGTATCGGGAGGTCGCAGCTTGGCTACAGTCCGGAAGAATCGAGAAAGGACATAGTAGATCCGGAAATGGTAATGGCCCAGACAACTGTTGTTCTATGTTCTGTGTTGGTATATCGAGCCTGTGGATTAAAATATGTATAAATCGCAAAGTACGCAAGTCCCATTCCTTTACAAAGTTCAAGACCTTCATGACGGAACGCATTTCACGACAGAACGGTTGCCTCCATTAATCCCCTTCTATGACACGAAGAAGGGTGCATTGAGTCTATTCCATATCCCCGAACGAGAAGGCTGATAGTAAGAAAAAGAGTGACCGCAAATAGCAAGTAGGACACATACCTATACTGGGGAAATTCTCAAAAGAAGAATATTCTTTTTTGTCTTAATATATAGACCTAATAAAAGTTTCATTTCACCGAAGTCCATGTAACTTATCACATTTATCGTTGTAACTAATATCCAAGCGTCTCTACTCTAAAGTCATCTCGGTACAGATTACATTTTAAGTATGTATTAATGCCCGAAGTTACTTTACATCTAAAGCGGTGCTGACAAGCCAGTTATGGACCACAACACATTATTTTATCCGAACTATATCAGTAAACTGGTTAAGTTTCAGCAGTGCAATTCCAACTGGAAATCATACCACAAGAATTCTGAAATAGATCTGTTGGCTGGTTTAAGCAAGCAGTAAGTCTCCAAGTCCATTCCAAGGCGATACAACCTACGAATCTAGGAAATATGGAGTATATATATGCTCTAGATGCTGTTAAAGGAAATACTCTGTTCTCTTTCAAAAACAGTATATTTTACAAATATTTGTTTTTGGTCTACCAAGTGTTTCTCATTTTTCTGTATTTATTATTATTACATGTATTATTATTATTATTATTATTATTATTATTATTATTAACATATTTAGTCTTGCATAACTCATCTAGTGAATTACTGTCTAGGAAGTTTATTTGTAGAAGAAAATGTGAAATGCGTATCATGTTAGAAAACGATCTGAATGCAGGGACTGCTTTTGTTTTTTACTCACGTCTCAACTACAGCCTTGGATACTCCTGTAAAAAGCTTTCCGGATGAGGCTATTTCTCTGGCTTCAGGGCTGGTAAACAGATGCGGTCCGAAGGCATCCGTACTCCTTACACCTACCTGGTCGATACCTGTTTAATAATAATAATAATAATAATAATATATTTCTATCTATTGCAAGAGTATAAGGTCTTGATTTGCGTATCATATATTTATTTACTGTCGAAAGAGTTTAACAAAATAGTTATATATTTCAATATTGTAGCATTTGTTGTTAAGAAATATGTTTGTCTGGA
The DNA here is from genome assembly GCA_029931535.1 of Margaritifera margaritifera. Taxonomy (NCBI): domain Eukaryota; kingdom Metazoa; phylum Mollusca; class Bivalvia; order Unionida; family Margaritiferidae; genus Margaritifera; species Margaritifera margaritifera. The sequence continues at coordinate 2,456,461 of JAQPZY010001501.1, read as the reverse complement.
ATTCATTCAGCTTTGCCACACTTGTTAGTTGATGGCTTTTAATTCATTACACATTCTTTTCTTCTGCGTTGTATTATAAAATTAACCAGAGAAAGGTTATTTGAACGTGAAATCTAAAATGATTGTTCTTTATTTGGCACGTTTTATTTCTTTACCCTTTCCTACAGATAAAGAAAACTGGAAAAATTGCAAAGTTGTCCATTAATATAACCAATACTTCTCTCACATTTAGCATAAATTAAAAATGAACTCTTTTGCAATGTATAAAACTACAATATTTCAAAAGTTACGTTAGATTTATTATATCGTTTCTGTCGCACTATCAACATAAATTTAATTATTTTAGAAATTAATGTTTTCTGGAACTCTAAAAATTTAACAATAAAATTCATTCATGCTAAATGATGATGAAGTACTTTGGTCAATGATGAATAAATCTGTGATTTAGATACTACAGATTTATTGCCAAATCTACCTGAGACTACAATGTATATTCCCAGATGCTACCGAAGGAAGAATACTATGAATATAATGTATATTCCCAGATGCTATCGAAGGAAGAATACTATGAATATAATGTATATTCCCAGATGCTATCGAAGGAAGAATACTATGAATACAATGTGTAAAGTTTGACTCACCCTGATCGAAGAAAATTTTGTCTTGAGCGTCAGCCTCCTGAATATTTCCCTCTATGATGGGCAGGGATTCAGACACGATCCTTGAAAGGATAGCGTCTTTCTTGATTTGCTCATTAGGCGTGACTTCCACTTTCTGAAAAAGAATTCTTTCCGAGTCCTCAATTGGCTGGATTGGGGGATCCAATGGTTCGATGAAATCCAAAGGTTCGATGGGCTGCATGTATTTTCCTTCAGCACATGCTAATAACACTAAAAGGCCAAGCAGGAAAGGAAGCTTCAGATGTACTAACCTGAAAATGTAAACAATATATTGTCAATACATTCAGTACCCATGGATATCATTCATTTTATGATTTTCATATGAATTGCATCGATTTATAACAATGGCGTCCACAATAAAATACACTGCATGGATGCTAAAATGGTATATATATATATATATATATATATATATATATATATATATATATATATATATATATATATGTGTGTGTGTGTGTGTGTGTGTGTGTGTGTAAGATCGGTATAGAGAGAGCTTGTGATAGAGAGAGAAAGATGGGTGGATTAATGCATTAAAAATTCCATAAACAAATTTGTGTCTTGGAGAAATAATGTAGCTTATTTTCGTGTGAAAATATATATTGAATGAGCTAATAGGATGAATGACAGTGATGATTATAAATTCAAAACAACCTATTTGCGTTCATGTACGGTCTCTCTGTGATATAGGGAAAATGTGTATCACATATGAGATAAAGTCTCTAAAACTGAATTTTGTCTAAGGCAAAAATTAAAAATTATTTAAATAAATAAAAAAAATTAAAAAAAAATAATGCGATTCTTTCCGTTTACTAGATATTAGTGAAAATTTACCTTTCACCCATGTCCGATCACAAATAACGATTAATCAGACTTTTCCAAAGTAAGTGTTAATGCTGATTTCAAACTGTTTTGCTTATTTTTGTGAGGTGCAATTTAGTTACTTATATACTGTGTTAGGACAAAGAAAATCCATGAATTAGCATTACGTTACAGAAATAGTTTAAAATCCGGATCTTCCTGGGCTATGATTTGGAAGCGTGGAAATTGGGCGTTCATAAACTTAGATGTGCACTCACTCATCCGTGTGGCGGTAAAGCCGTTTTAATTCACGCCTATCTATGGGTGTTTCACGCCCGACTGAATATCACCAGGAAATATAGATCGGTGACGCTCATCGATGCTCTTCATTTATTGGTTGTTTGATCTCAGATTGATAGGGCGATATATAAACAATTAGTTTACATCTATATGCAACACATGTATGCAAAAAGACAGTTGCAAGACTCACAAAACTAGTAAACACCTTGCACATTCCCACGCTAAATAAACCCCACTATAGTATATTATGTAAGTGCATCAATGTATTGATACAATGTATAAGAAACTTTATTCATACGCACTCTACAACCTAATAGTTCTAAGTAATTATTCCAGATTCGTGAAAACTTAAAACGGAATACTTTATCCATTGTATCAATACACTGATACATTTTCATAACAAACCCTTAATATTTCTTTATTAGAAGAATTTAAGAACAGAAATGATGTTTTAATTTGCATGGATCACTTCGTAAATTGTATCAATACATCAATATATTATAATTTCAAAGTATTTATGTAAATAAATAGCTTGACGTTATTGGTATGTCAGTTATGTCACCTTTGAAAGGGCGAGATATAAGTAACTTGTTTACATCTATATACAACGCCTGTATTTAAAAAAAGAACATTTGCACATTGGATGTCTTCATTCAACAGAAAATATGTATTATATTTATACTTTATTCCTTCAAGCGCCTTCGCATAATCGTCATGAATGCTTTTCAAGTATATAAATATATATAAATTCAAAATATTTTTGTAACTAAACAGTTTAACGTCTTTGTTATTTAATCCATGGAGAAAAATAATATTGGTTCTTTCCTAAAGTACCAAGAGAGGACGCGAACTAAATAACATGAAACATAGTTGCTACTGTGTTTTCCCAGTTATAAAATCAATCAAAGTTAAATATTATTCTCTTCTTTTACGCTTATAATTTAAAAATATTGAAGGAGACATTTTTTTAGAACACAACGTCTCTCTTGTTTCTAGAACAATTGTTTTGCGACTGAATTTGCTGTCCAATTTGTTTGTTTCATTTTTTCTTATTTCGGACTATAGTGCATTTATCATGGTTCTATTAGTTTTGAAAATACATAATCCCTATAGGTCTTGTTTATGGATGTAATGTTTATATATCACACTACCAACGCTGACGTAGTTTACATATAGTGTACTTACCCGAAGAGCATCCACGACGATGATGCGAAAGCACTAGGGGGAATAAAGTATAGATATATGGATATATCACTGACTAGGTATATTGCATTTACTTGTATGACATTTTCCGATATACCGTTGCATGTATGGTCATGAAATGCGATGTGTAACTTCATCTTTTCCACTTACGTTAGCACCCATACAAATAAAGTGTGTTTGTAATGACCTAATGTTCTTGAAAAAATGTCATTGCTGTTTGTCTTTTATATTTTTTTGGTACCGTCTAAGCAGGTGACAAAGCATCCTACGGAACTCTTCCTTCATTTTTTTAATTGCAAACCGAAATGAAGAGAAAAATATTTAACTAAAATTGATTTCATGGATGGGAAACACAGTAACAACTATTCTTTATACAATTTCATTCGCGTCCCAAATAATATTCTTGTTCGTACATAAACGTGTATATGCACTCCTACTTCCTTTTGGTGGTATATCTGTTTTCATTCTTACCTATCCACTGGTTATTCATGGCTGAGTGATCTATACACAGGTAAACTGAATCCAAGCTATTCATTTTTTGTTTGTGTTATCATCGATCTGTTTGGCTGTGGTCACTTTTGATTATACATATGTCCCTATGAAGTTACGTTTGTAATCAAGCTCTAGAGACGCGTTGCATGATGGGATTGAATGCAGGAAAAACTAAGCCACTGTGAGACAGTACATTTACTAAATGATAATACAAAGTGCCTTCAAAGCTGATAAAAAGTGCATAAAATCTGATTTTATATTCTAAGATTGTTAAACAAATATAAAGAGAAATGTATGTACAAAATAGTATCTTGGTCCAACCATATGAACTGGCGATAAGGGTCTCAGTCTCTGACTCGATGGTACATGAAGAAACTATCTTAATTTTCCTGCCATTGGAAATTTTCATTTTTCTTCATGAATGAGATCATCATAAAAATCTATTGGAAAGTTATTATATAAACCTTCTTCGCAGTAGAGAGAAAAACTGTAAACAAAACGGATGAAAATCCGATTTCATTGAAGCAAAACACAGGTTTTTTAAAACAGTTTTTAGCAAGTTTGCAGTAATCTATAGGGGTACAGTGTGATAAAGATAATAACGATATGGTATCTAAAAGAGTAATAAAGATATATATATATTTAATTACATTGAATTTAACACGCACAGTCATCCATCCGCGCAATCGTGCAATTGTTATTAAGGAATATAGTTGCAGGTATAAAAATCCAAACCGAATCGGTGACATCATTATGCAGTGGGGATATTACCATACTGCAGAGACGACAAAATTCTGCTGTAGAAAATAATGATGACATTTTTTACATGAATCTATTAGGTTACTTTTTGTGGTGAGAATCATCCTTTGATATTGCGTTGTTTTCTTTCCAACCTTATTTTCGTGTTTGCCTGTCTTTAGGTGCAATTGCTAGTGAGTTATGTTCTTATAGTATGAATTTTGCCTAAGTGATTTTTGGCTTGGTATTTCAAATGTGCATAGCAAAGGCCGAGTGTAGGCTGTGGACTAACCCATTTTTATTACATTGTAATTAGATGTTTATATCAAGGATCCCCTCCCCCCACCTACTGCTGTGTAAAGAAATATTAACCATAATGAATACATTACTTGAAAGTTTTGAGATAAAATTAGTGCATTCTCTTCAAATTTCTCTAAATATCTTTTTTACGTAATCGTTTAAAATATTTGCTTAGAGGCCAGGATGATGGATTTGATATAATTAAAGTGTATAAATAATATTTTCGACTCTAGATCCCCTAAATGAAAATAAGCTACCTTGCCACAGAAGTACCCAGAGCTACAAAAAAACAAAAACAAAACAAAACGCTCAAACCTGCACCAGAAGCGTTATGAACATGACATTTTTGACAAATATTAGAGTGTTTGAGTTTCAATTACATGTTATTGATTCATTGATGGCACGTTATATAACACATAGGTTAGAATCAACTAAATTCCTGTACGAGAAACATCTCACATGGCCCAGTTATATTCTTTCATACCTTTTTTTCACTTTCCTATCTATTCCAATATTCAATTTCCATTCATTTCGTTCTACTCGTGATACGATTATATTGTACTGTATAGTGGTTATTTTGTGCATCCTTGTTTTGGTTGGGTAGAGTCCTAAGTAAGTTCTGAAGTTTTTTCCCCCCAGAATCCCCAATATATGAGTCCACCTTCTTACTGAGATGAAATCAGATATCAAGGACTCTGAGTGACTTCCAGACGAGAATCATCCATCAGGAAGCCATCTGTAAAGTGGACAGCTTCCTGACAAAACTCGTTGTATCCAATATTCAATTTTCCATTCATTTTGTTCTTCTCTCGATACGATTATATTGTAGTGGATTACAATTGTTATGTTCATATGAACTTGTTTTCTATTATTTTGCAAATATATGACTATTTATCGTAACAAAATATGTTTAAACTAAACTAAATATTGGCATTTGTTACATCTTATTTTTTTCCCAGTGTATTATTACATGCGCTTATATAGGTCTTTTCTGCCTTTTCTTTTAGAAAATAAATGTCACTATACCTCATTATTGCTAATTTAGTAGTGCAGTCGTGTTTATGGTTCGTTTAACCCTGTACACTCTTCATGCCCTTCACAACATACTATTTATACTCGCAGTTGCATCCAACTACAATCAACATTGACCCTGACCAGCCGTCGCACGATGCGCAAATGTTCTTTGTTCTACAGATTAATCCAAACAAACAGTATACATATAGATCTGCCGACGCAGTATGCAACTAAAAATCTGGATCTATGTAGTTTACAGTTGGATTCGATTTATAAGCGAGTATGTATGGTATGTTACACTATTCACTTCAACTCGTTTAACGCATGAGTGCATGTCTTACCACTGGTAAAATTTACATTCAAACAAAGAACAAAACTATCGCCAACAGTTTATAAAACACTGTCAGAATCATAATATAAACAAGTTGCTGAAGGTCTCGGATAGAATGGTATGTGTCCAGCAACGTGTATATTTTCTCCAGAATTTTAGGAGTATATCTTCTTGCTTCCATTGTAATCATGTTAGCACTACTATCAGTCCCTATATGTCAACCTAAAAATGCAAATATTCCAAATTTCAACTTAACCTTTTTATGTTTTCCTTCAGTTTATCAAAAAGGTATTGATAAATTCAGATATTGTATTAAAATTACAAGATCGTGATATGATTTCGTAGAAATTAACTAATATAGACATTACTTCCATTTTTTATTTTAAAACGGCATTTTCGCAATTTTATCAAGTGATACTTTTGTTGGGACAGCTTGCAAAATAATAATAACAAAAGCAACAACAAAAACAAGAGTAATGATGCTAATGAATAGATGAAGAAGAACAAATTTCTCACTTATATCTTCTATCAATAATATAATCATCGTCAGCATAACCTGAAAATGATGATGATGGTGATATAACGATAGTGATATTGATAATAATAACAACGATATTACTATTAGTATGTCTTCAGTCATTACTGTTATAATCCACAGTATCATCATCACCTTGAGCATGACTTAATGATGATGATGATGATAATGGTACTACTTAGAATAATAATAATTTTATTATTATTATTATTATTATTATTATTATTATTATTATTATTATTATTATTATCCAGATTAGATTGACAAAAAAAGGTTCTGGGAGATGACTTCAGAAAGAGAGGAAAGATAGATTCAATGAACATAAAAGGCATGAAGAGTGAGCAGATAGATTGAGTGAACAACAATATGTCAGATCGAGATCGAGATCGAGAGAAAATAATAACAACTGGTTAAAATTCTGATTTCTAATTATCTCCATTGCCATGCATCTTATTACATCGTAACATTGATTGTATATAACTCTTTTTTACAAAATAGTTTAAATTACCAACGTTTGTAGCGTAGGCTGTAAATATATAAGTTACAAGTTAATTTCATGATCAATGTATCAACAAAATTGACAAGTAACAATTGTATTAAATAAAGCTGTACAACCGTGAACTAACACAAGTAAAATATATACATTTTCATCATAATCTGTTGTGTGTGACAACGTAATTCCACATATGACTTTTTGTGCAAGGAAGTTACCTTTGAGAAACGTGTGCTGCTGTTCCTCTAGTACAGAACATGTCACGTACAAAATTCTCCAACACCTGGTGCGACAAAAATCAAACAATCTATTATAAAGCAAAATTTCTTTTTTTTTAAAAATCATTCATCTTATCAAACCTGCTTTACACAGTTTTTAAGTTTGTTATATAGGCGCTATCATTGTTTGTTAAAGAAAGAGCATTAAGTTCATCTAGTCTACAAGATTCGCATATTCTTTATTGTAAATTCAACTTTGTGTGAGACTACAGCGGAAACTGCAAATTTGAGTTTAAGTATGGGACCATTGTATGTTTTTTGTGTGTTTTTTTTTTCGGTTTTCTTTTCTTACTCACAAATTTCTCTTATTGCAGTCTTTCGTCATCGAGCTAATTATACATATAGGATATATACGTCTTTTCAGTAGATATAAGGAAATATTTTACGACTGAAGTGGAAACATTGCATTATCACGAGTGGCGAAGCCAAGAGTGCAAATGTAACATGTTTCCACTTAACGAGGGAAACATTTCCTTATATCTACTCAAAGAAACGTAGATTTTCTTTTTGTTTTATATTTTTAAGGCAAAAGCGTCGATTTGCATGTATTATTTCTCCATTCGGTGTCAATTCGATTAACGATTGCATTACTAGATCGATAAAAAGAAGTTCCGAAATTTTACAATACTTGTAATTTTTGGACAGCAACGTTTTACAAATTTAGCTTGTACATAAATGCTTAAAATTGTGTTTTGTTCAAATTAATGACTGTTTTCATACGATAATGAAGAGATTTTTGTTTTGTAACACATTTCTTGCGCGGTTTGATACAGTGAACATTGTTGGAGTGGGAGTCCAGTCGAAAAATTACAGAGCGCTAGAATCCGACATACTTCAGAGTGTAACATTTTTAAACTAAAGATTTTGATGATTGCGAGTTTACCTATAAGGACTTTGGGTCCATATTTTGTTTATTCCTGCATTCAAACGTGAATTGTGTTACCTTAAAAAAAGAAGCTCCACCGAAATTTCGATTGTCACATAACTTCGGTTTCCAATCAACACTCATCTATCCCCGATTTCTACATCGCTTTCAGACATGATTATGATTGTGCTGAGAGTAAAATCGCTACTTAAAACAATGTTACTTCTATATTTAATCAAGAGTGTTTAGCTAAAAACGTATACAATTTGTCGTCGAATGTAACAGCTACTGTATGGGGGACACTGACTATCGAATAAAAACAGGTCATGCAAGTGCAGTCACTGACAATTTGCACGATTCGTGTGGAAGACGTTTTTTAAAAAAGTGAATGCTTGCAGCCTAATTTTTGTTCGCAGTTCCTTTTAGGCATATTTTTATTGCACCTCATTGATTACATAAATGTATACTACAGTCTTGACAATTTAAGATCTGTTCATCCGGCAGAGAGGGAGAGAGAGAGAGAGACGAAGAGACGGAGAGAGAGGAGGAGCAGAAGATGAAAAACGAAATAGGCCGCAATATGGAAATATAAGTTTGAATAACATACATAAGGGTAGATATATTGCCTAAATGGGAAGTGGTATCGCCACTGTGGCGATAATAAAGTTTCTCCCACTGATATATTTCAGTATCTCATTATGAAATATGTAATAAAAGTTTGTATAGTTTTCATCTTAATTAATTTGAATAGGTTTTCTTATATGCTTGTTTTAGAGTCTTTTTGAGGAAACCTCAGTGGAATCTTTGTCGAATGTATTTGTAAGAATTCCGCATTGGCAATCCAGGAGGTTTGACAATTTGTTCCTACTATCTGCTATCCAAGCAGTCCCCCTCCCCACCTCCTCTCAAAAAAAAAAAAAAAAAAAAAAAAAAAAAATAAGAAAGAAAAAAACAAGACCTTTCTACAATTTGTACTCGTGTCTAGATTAGAAGTTTAGAAGGACATAGCTTGCAACAATTACATACGCTTGCAAGCAATTATCCCAATAAAAACGGCACCACAATTACACACGCTCGCTAGTAATTATCCCAATCAAAACGACACAACAATTACACGCGCTCGCTAGTAATTATTCCAATCAAAACGGCACAACAATTACACACGCTCGCTAGTAATTATCCCAATCAAAACGGCACAGTAATTATGACCCTTGTTAGCAATCAAGGTATATGTAAGTAAATCATCGTAACAGAGTTGTATTGTACTGACCAGGAAATTAACAGTTCAAACCACAAGGGATGTGGATAGTCTGATTTTCATACCTCTTAAAATGCTTTACCTCTATACAAGGGGGGTTTCCAAATCCATCTGGAACATGTATGACTTAAAATTTATTAGTTTTTTTTTTAACACATGAAAATGATTTGTTCACTTCAAGCCAATAAACCATATTTATATGAATTGTTTGATAAATGCCATTAAGTCTTGTATGTATGTATGTATGTATGTATGTATGTATGTATGTATGTATGTATGTATGTATGTATGTATGTATGTATGTATGTATGTATGTATGTATGCATGTATGTATCACGGCAGTATATAACCAGTATTGGGCTGATGTGATTTAAACCCTACATATACATATATATCGTGAAACATTTATTTTCAGAGTTTCTGTTCGGTTTATCTGATATACGTGCCTCCAATATTTAATAATTCCAACATGTATGCAACAAGTCAATGTAAATACTATAAAAAGAACAATTAAGTATAAATGCTGTAATGAGGTAAAACATTTGTTTAAAAATGTGATTGTTTGGCAAGAAAGTCTAACTATTTGCGTAGCATTCTTATTACTACACTACATTTAGGGGAGTCATTGCTTTGGCCGAATGAAGTCTTTAAAATGGTGTTGTTTTCGATGCAGTTTTAACAGTTTGCATGAAAAAGACTCATGTTATGGGCCGATTCGCGGTAAGGGTGCGTGAGAGTGGAAAGGATGCGGTACACATCCCCGTTTCCTGGCGGGTGTTGTTTTCGATTCTCTCGACTCCAACCTCCCCTTCTTATCCTACAAGGGCCACGCGTAATCTACAATGTTGTGTGTACGCAGCCTGGAGCCCCGAACTGTATATACTAGATATATGAGGTGCGTTTTTTGTATTATTCCTGACTTACGCGGTAATTGGTTGTACATCTAGTGGCATAATTACCCAGGTGGTCAACACATATAAAATCTTAAGATAAGCCCCCTTTGATGATCTGGGGACGATTACTGTAAAAATGACATCGTTTAAATTGCTAAAAGATACTGAATAACTAATTGGGTATTTCAAGGTGTAGGAAAATATAAGTTTAAGCAATACAATCAAACATGTTTACGCTGATAGTAAATGTATATATGGTAACTGAAGATGGAGAGAAGAACTAAAATATTTCATGATTTATTTTGTTAACAGTCAAGCATACAACTTGAAAGTATATCACACTATCAAATTTCTGAAACGGTCATGCATCAATTATCGTATCCAACCCACCCCACCCCTTCCCTCTTTCTTCCATTAATATTACTGAAGACTACGTATTGAACGTCATAATCGGCTTAAATCAACCTAAAGCGTGTGGTAAGGATTGACTGCATCCATGTTAGTTTAAAGAATTGAAAGTATAATCAAGCGTAAAATTTTCAAGAGTTCAAGATTCCTTGAAACTTGTAAATATGGTACCAGTACACAACAATGTTTTTAGAATAAATAGTCAAATTATCGTCCAATGTCACTGTTTTGTATTTTGTCCAAGGTATTTTGAAAACTGTGTTTATAAAGATTTTTTTAATATATTGTTCATCATAATTTAATTGTATCAGATCAGTCAGCCTTTACAGCAAGTGACTCTACAACCTATCAGTTATTAAATATTTATAATACGACTTGCTTAACTCTGCATCAAGGGAAAGTAAGATGTAACTGTTTTCTTCCATATAAGCAAAGCATGATCGTGTTTTGCACTCAGGATAGATTATTAAACATTGAAATATCGAGAATTAAGGTAGATTACATTTGTTGTTTGAAAAATAATTTATCATAACGAATGCAATTGTTGTTATGGATTCCCGATTTCCGAATGTTCAAAACATTACTGCAGGAGTCCCTCGAGGATCGGTCTCATGACCAGTATTGTTTTTAGCATATATAAATCATATTATAAACAGTAGACTATGAACAATCAGACTTTTTGCTGACGATACCACACAGACACACACACACACACTATATATATATATATATATATATATATATATATATATATATATATATATATATATATACATAGCTGATGTGTAGTCTTTCAAAGTGATCATCTGACTATGTCCGATGATATACACTATAATACTCCTCAATCAACTGGTATTTTTAACTTAAAACATGGCAAATCCCTAACCATTGACATTTTTGCCGACAAAAGACCAACAAAAGAACAACTTTGCAATGTTCTCTCATATTTACTAACAAATAATACTTTATCAAATCATGTTTCAATTAACGTAAAAATAACAAAAATGCATCTGTTGAAGCAAAAATTAGTCCAAACACTTACAGTATAAATATCAACAAAATTAAGATCACTATATCAATGAAACATTAAGTAGAAATTAATAAATATAAACATTATCGAATAACTAAGGGGGATATCTGAATGCATCTAATTTTAGGTGAAATATGAGGACATCAATAAACCGAAAACCTCTCAAAACCGAAACTTTTACTTCATCTCATGGGATTCAGTCTTGAGAGGTTTTAATAAGCTCTGCAATGAACCCCAGATATTGCATTGTTTCGAATTATATGTGCAGAAGTTTTCTTGAATTAATATTGTTTAGCCATAGCATCTTGACGCTCGGTAAGTTTCCGGGTCGAAATTTCGACAGAAGTTTATCTAAACTTATGTTTTAATTGGCATGTGACCAATAAAAAAGAATACATAACTAAGGCAAACTAATCTATTCTTTATTCAAACAGAGATACAATGAACGTCTGATGGTAGACTGGTGGATTAATATTCTAAGTATGTTCTAATTCTATAAGAACCAATTAAATATGGAAATTCGATAAGATAAATTTGTGTTTTGAATAAACTAGAAGTTTAATTTACATCAAGTTCCACCACTAACCACACATACTCAATCGCTCCATATAGATATATAAGATGACAACCAACTAACAACCATCTTCACATGAATTAGATTCATCTTAGTTATGATGAAGACTGAGAACAGGTTTTTGAAAAAGTTCATAAAAATTGTCTCCTAAAACTCTTGACACGTTTGTAATACATACCGCATGATTACACTATTTTCTTTGAGTTGTTCATGCGACATGGTTTTAAATAGCGAACCTTTTTGGGCATCAGTAAATCAAAAATCGAATGAAAATATTCATATAGTTTATATATAAATAAATATTTGTGAGATCAATCGAACTCAGAATTGAATTATATATATATATATATATATATATATATATATATATATATATATATATATATATATATATATATATATATATATATATGTATATATATATATATTGCTATGTATGATGTTTATATAATATTATAAATATTTTAGGAAGTTATGTATAAGGTTTATATGTTTAGCTATTGTCCTTGAATTAGGTTGTTTACATAGTATTTGAGTTCAGGGACGATTTTGGTAAACAATTTGTTTATTTAATTTGAGGTCAGGGTTGATTTTGTTTATAGATAAAACTAGAATTTCCTTTAGAGTTGTGTGTTAAAAGTCACATACACCATATAATTTTCCAGAAAGTTCTGTCATATCACCTATCTTTATAGCATATTAGAGATATTAAAGCTGCATTTGAAATTCATATTGATTTTGTTTCAAATATTTCATTGAGAAATCTTTAGTGAAACCTGCAAGTATTCATAATGTCATCTAATGTTCAGAATTTCATTTCAAATCCTACTCAGGATGGGTTAGAGCCTATGCAAAAGGGTGAGTAGCTCGAACTTGCCAGAAAAGTAGTCTGTCTGAGGCGAAAGCATCATTAACAAAACAGGAGACAAAATTATTTTAATTCAATATTTAGTAAGAAAGGCAACTTTTGCTAGTAGTGCTTTGGGTTTGATTGGAAAGCCTGTATCTGGTACTGACGGGACATTAAGGGAATTAGAGTTGAACTAGATGGAATTAGAATTACAAAGCTTCAGATTTAGAGAGGGAGAGAGAAAGACAGATACAGAAAGAGAAAGAAATGATGGAGAAGCACACGCAGATGCAGACAGAGGAGAAAGATAGACAGATGCAGATGTAGAGAGAGAGAAAGAGGAAAGGGAAATGAAGGAAAGGGAAATGAGGATGCTGAGAGTGAGAGAGAGAGAGAGATGCAGAGAAAAGAAAGACAAATTCAACACAGGTTAAAAAATTCAGAACTAGCAAGTGGAGCACTCCCCTCCCCCTTTACACACAAGTTCAGGTTTTGATGTTACCAGATATATTAGGTTAGTACCCCCTTTTCGGGAGAAAGAAGTAGATAAATACTTTCTTCACTTTGATGAAAACGTGAAATGGTCGAAAGATCATTGGACTTTTTTTATTACAAAGTGTACTTATTGGCAAAGCTCGTGAAGTCTACACTTCACTGTCAGTACAACAAAGCACTGATTATGATGTGGTTCAGGGGTACATCTTGAAGGCTTATGAGTTGATACCTGATGCATATCGACAGAGGTTTAGGAATTGTAGAAAAGAAACTGGACAAACTTAGGTCGAAATTATATTGTTAACACTCCTGGGAGGCGGAAAACAGAAACAACTTTGTCACATAAATATGTTAAAGGATTATTTTGACAGAGATAGTCCAGCTAATTATTCAGTTAATTTACTTGTACCTGTCCCACACAGTGAAGATATCAACGATGGAATACAATCAGCCTATAGTGACTCTGGTGTGACCAAACATCGAAATTATGAAATATTGAACAATCTGGACCAGAAACTCTCAAATCTACAACAACAGGAAAGAAATGAACTAAAACAGCTATTACATTAATACAAGCACTTGTGTCCTGATGTTCCTACACGAACAAATACAATCTAGCATGACGTTGGCATTGTAGATCCTACGCCTGTGAAACAGCATCCTTACAGGATGAATCCTCTCAGACAGGAACATTTGAAGAAAGAAATTCAGTATTTACTGGAGAATGATTTTATAGAACCAAGAAAAAGTAACTGGAGTTCACCATGTATTCTTGTACCTAAGCCAGATAATACATTCCGCATGTCTACTGACTATAGAAAAGTCAACAGTGTCACCGAAACGCATTCATTTCCAATACCAAGAATGGACGATTCAATTGATAAAATTGGAAATGCGATATATGTCGCCAAGTTTGACCTTTTAAAAGGATTCGGGCAAATTCCACTCACGGAAAGGGCAAAAGAAATTTCAGCATTTGTATCTCCAGATGAGTTTATCAATATAAAGTCATGGCATTTGGAATGAAAAATTATCCGGCAACGTTTCAACGTCTGATGAACATGATAACATCTGGTCTAGAGAATTGTGACGCATACATCGATGACGTCATTATCTACAACGACACCTGGGAAAATCGACTCAGTTATGTACATCTGACGAGTAATCAAAGCAAAAGTGAGTTTTGCCATGCTTGTGTCACATTGTTAGGACATATTGTGGGACGAAGTCAAGTTGAACCTGTAGAAGCTAAGGTCAAGACTATTTCTGAATTTCCGGTGCCAATTTGTAAAAAGCAACTGATGCTATTTTTTGGGTATGGCTGGATATTATCGGAAATTTTGTCAATTTTCTTTTATAATTGCTGAACCTTTGATATATTTGTTGAGTAAGAAAACCAAATTTCGTCCCTTTGACAAGTGTCAGGAATCTTTTGACAAGTTAAAAGCCATGCTTAAGATTGCACCAGTTCTTTCTGCACTAAATTTCAGCCAATCATTTAAATTGTATGTTGATGCAAGTGATGTAGGATTTGGTAGAGTATTGATTCAGGAGGACACAAATGGTGTGGATCACCCGGTGTGTTATTTTTCTAAAAACTAAACATGCACCAGAAACATTATTTCACAATTGAGAAGGAATGTTTGGCTTTGATATTGGCTTTACAACATTTTGAAGTGTATGTTACCTTCACTCGGAACATTCTATATTTTAGGACTTGAGATTAATGCAGTCTGGATTATTTATGGAATTTAATTTACAATATTGCAAGTGCCTTTTGATTTTCATTGTAATTATTTAGAAATAAATTGCTTGTTGAATTTTACCTTTATTTGTTGGTTGCACTTTTTTTCTGTTACATCTTTCTTAGACCATATAGTCGTAACAATATATATATATATATATATATATATATATATATATATATATATATATATCGTGATTAAATTCTTAAATACGAAAGCAATACAGGATTTGTACATGCAGGATGAAATAGTGCTACATTAAGATACAAGCATTTATCGTCCAGATGTTTACAAAACCCATGATTCTTGCCTTGAGATAATATGTCAACAGATACACTCTCAGGGTTATATCAGTACGAACAAGATCCATCAACCCTCTGGGCAGAAGGTAGCGTTGAAATGCATCTCGCAATCTGGTTGACTACAAGTAGACAATAAAACATATATTTTTCTAGAGATATTGAATCTAAACTGTTATTAGCTAACGTACTGTCGTTTTTATTGCTTACATTCAAAGGTTTCACTTTATTATCACTACTCAATCAAATGTAGGTAGGAAACCAAAAAAAAAAGGAAGAGAAGAAAGGAATGCAGAGAGTGACACAAATGGATGAAACATTGCAAAAAGGAACCTATTTCCTTTGACCAAAAGTTGACAGTATTTTGTTTATAAAAGGTGGTCCAACTTTCGAACAGAGAAACTGGCGTAAATCCATAGAGACGCTAAAGGCGTTGAGTCAAATTTCTTTAGGAAAAATTAATTTCCATGTCTGAAATGTAATGCAGTTTCTATTTATTTGTTCTAGGTCATAAAGTGCTCATCTTTGTTGCTGCATGTGTAACTTCTGTAGGTACACACAATCAAGCGTCGCAGAGCATGATGGGAAATCTTATATTTTGACATGTGACAATATAGAGCATATATTTTTCACACGTGAAAATATAGGAATGAAAAAATATAGGAAGATTAATTCGCCAATAAGTTTCTATATTTCATATATATATATATATATATATATATATATATATATATACTTCAAGTAGATACATTACACTTTCAAAGTAGTTTTGTAAATAATAAATAATTTGTTGGACGTCATTGTTATGTCAATTGCGTCATCGTTGATAGGACGAGTAATAAACAACTTGTTTACATCTACACTCAACACTTGCATACAAAAACACATTTGAAAGTCTGACAAAACTATTAAACACCCTTCCACAGTCTAAGGCTAAAGAAAACTAAATAACCTATATAGAAATGCATTCAACACAGATACGTTTCATTTAGGGTTATGCTATGAAAATGTATAAATTTATTGATAAAATATATAACGCATCCTTTTTAATTTTTCATGAATCTGGAATATTGTGTTAGAATTATTAAGGCACTGCACATTTTTTTATTTTCATTTGTAATTCTGTACCGTCGAATGTAAAAATAAAGTGGTATATGAAAGATACAGCGTATACACTATACGCATATTTTATTTATGCCAGAATGTGTACATCTCATTCTACAGAATTTCTCTTTCAAACTTAAATTATATCGATCTTGGTACCGCAAGATGAAACAAATCCCGTATTTACTAAGGAAAAGAAAATTGTTCTTCTATTATATACCAAACTTGCTCCAGAATAGAAGCTTAGCAGATTAAACTCACTCTTCAGCACAACACAACACCCAGCTTTTCTTAAATTCACCTCACTTTCATGGGCTGATCGTATAAATATCAGTGAATTAAGAGAACGGTAGGATTAGGATGACCTAATATGTCGCAGTAAATTACATTTTTGACATTTTATAAACTATTTGATCATATCTGGCCACGAAGCAAGTCCTATTCCGCAATACATCACAACGGGTTTATCATTGTTGTCAAGGAAATAAGGGGAAATAACTTAGAGACGGTAAAGGCGTCGAGTCAAATTTCTTCAGGAAAAATTAATTTCTATGTCTGAAATGTAATGCAGTTTTTATTTATTTGTTCTAGCTCACAAAGTGCTCATTTTTGTTGCTGCAGGTATACCGTCTGTAGGCACACACAATCAAGCGTCCCGTGGCATGATGGGAAATCTTATATTTTGACATGTGACAATATAAGGATATATTTTTCACATGTGAAAATATAGGAATGAAACAAATATGATATATATATATATATATATATATATATATATATATATATATATATATATATATCCTTTAAGCTCTTTCGCATCATCGTCATGGATGTTCTTCAAGTAGATACATTACACTTTTAAAGTATTTTTGTAAATAAATAATTTATTTTACGTCATTATTTAGCCAATAACGTTATCGTTGATATGACGAGTAATAAACAACTTGTTTACATCTACACTGAACACTTGCATACAAAAACACATTTGAAAGTCTGACAAAACTACTAAACACCCTTCCACACTCTGAGGCTAAAGAAAACTAAATAACCTGGACAGAAATGCATTCAACACAGGTCCTGTACAATATGTTATGAAAGTGAATCGATATATTAATACAATGTATAAAGTGGTGCATACAAATTAAAACAAAGTATATGTTTCTAAATGTACCCAATATATGTTTTATTTAGGGTTATGCTATGAAAATTTCTCATTTTTTTTATCAAATATATCAAGTATCCGCTTTAATTTTTCATGAATATGGAATAATGTGTTAGAATTATTAAGGCATTGTAAAAAAAAATTATTTGTAATTCTGAACCGTCAAATCTATAAATAAAGTGATATATATATATATATATATATATATATATATGTATGTATGTATGTATATATGTTGACATCGCATTCTATAGAATTTCTCTTTCAAGCTTTTTTTATCAATTATAAGCGACAATGAAGAGAAAAATATTGAATTTGGATTGATTTCATGGATGGGAAATACGTATCAACTTTGCATCATGCAATTTCATTCTCGTCCATTCTTGGTACTCTTTTAAAGTACTAATACTAGACTTGCGGATGTGCACCCTTACTTCCATGTGGTGGAATATCTGTTTCCGTTCTTACATTTTCCGTTGGTTATTCACGGGCGAGTGAATGTGACGACGATCTATCGAAACAGATAAACTACATCGAAGCTATTCATTTATTATCTGTTTGATCATTGATCCCTAGGGCAGTAATCCGTTTTGAATATACCTATGATGTCGAGCGTGTAAACAAGATCTATTAACGCGTAGCATCATTGGATTGAATGGGGAAAAACTGCGCCATTGTGATTCGGTCGATTTACTAAATAATAATACAAACGAGTATTGCCTTTAATAGCATGGGAAGCATATCTACCCCACCTTCCATTGATTCTTTATGTAGTAACGGCTTGAAAAGGAGTTGCGCGATGATTGGTTACATTGAATAATGTATGTCACCAATACAGCCTTCTTCCTCTCCGCCTTTGCTTGTTTAAATATCTCGAACAGTCATGGACTGGGTCCCATACGGACGGAAGGGACGGAGAGGTGGTCAGAAGATGACATGGATGCCGGCTTTGACCAGAGATTTACGAGAAATAGTTGTTACATGGAGAGAGGCTGAGGTCAATTTCAAGACAGAAAGAGCTGGGCTGCTTCTGTGGCCCAGTGCACCACACTTGTGCCAACGGATTGATGATGATGATGATGATGATGATGATGATGATGATGATGATGATGAAGTGTTTACGTGCTCTGCATGCTTCTTTGAGAAACTGCTTGCTTAATCCGAAAGTTGTCTTCGTAAGATGACCAGCATTTGTCTCACTTTTTCTCTAACCAGAAATCTTTCTCAATGTGAATTTTCCAAGTCGATGCGCACGGTGTAATTTTAATTCTGGTTTTTTTTTTGCATTTTTGAGCTTCATATGTGTTTCGCATAAGCCCAGAAACGTCTCCAAGCAGTTTGCGTCTTCTTCCTCATGGTTATTAACTACCAACAATTATCCCACATTGACGACACTTTCTACCCAAATCCTGCAAGTGAAAAATCTACCTGGCTTTTAAACTCTCTCTCCCCCCCCTCTCTCTCTCTCTCTCTCTCTCTCTCTCTCTCTCTCTCACACACACACAGACACACGCACGTTTACATATTGTGGCTTTTAGATATACATATATATGAAATAAGTGACCTATATTAGCAAGATAGGCCATTGATGAAATAAATGGTCAGCATAACAACAGTACCGATCAAAGTTATTCAACGCATTGTTCGTTCAGAAACGTACGATTTTATTTATAGAATCTTTTGCTAGACTTACAAAACAGCCATCTAACGTTATTTAATCATACATATTGTAAATTGTCCGTTTCAAACAAAACAATCCGTCGAATTCCTGTGAACTGTGTGTGTGTGTGTGTGCGTAGGCAGAGAAATGGCAACAATAAACAGTAACATTTTAGACCCTCAAGACCCCGACCTTTGTCCACCCCCACCTAAAATGACTCAGAGGTACTAAGTCAACATCTGACATTTTTGCCGACGAAAACAACAATTGTGCAACAATGTTCTCTCATATTTACTGACTAGTAATACTTTATCAAGTCCTTTTAAATTAACCTAAAAAAAAAATGCACGTGTTAAAGCAAAATTTGTGCAATCACTTACAGTATAAATATCAACAAAAACAAGATCACTGTATTAATAAAACATGAAATAGTCACTAATTAATATAAACATTATCGGATAACTAAGACAGATATCTGATTGCATCTCATTTTAGGTGAATAAATAAAATAAGTAAATAAAATAGGTGAAATATGACGACATCAATAAACCGAAAAAAACCCGCAAAACCGAAACTTTTACTTCATCTCATGGGATTCAGTCTTGAGAGGTTTTAATAAGCTTTGCACTGAACCCCAGATATTGCATTGTTTCGAATTATATGTGCAGATGTTTTCTTAAATAAATATTGTTTAAACTAAATATCTTTACCCTCCATCTCTAAGCAAGCGGCCCGAAATGTGGACTGAAGTTTATCTAAAATTATGTTTTAATTGGCATGTGACCAATAAAAAAGAACGCATACGTTATACAAACCAGTCTATTCTTTATTTAAACAGAGATAAGTCATCCGTCTGATGGTAGACTGATGGATTAATATTCTAAGTATGTTCCAATTAATTTAGAACTAAATTAAATATGGAAATTCGACAAGGTAAATTAGTATTCTGAATAAACTAGAAGTTTAATTTGTATCAAGTTCCTCTACTAACAACACAGACCCCAACTCTCCATATATATATATATATATATATATATATATATATATATATATATAACAACCAGCTAATAACTATCTTCAGATGAATTACATTCATTTGCATTATGATGAAGACAGAGAACAGGTTTCAAAAAGTTCATAATTTATCTCTTAAAACTCTTGAGACGTCTGTAATACATACCGTATGATTCCACTATTTTCATTAAATTGTTTTTGCGACATGATTTTAAATACCCAATCTTTGTGGACATCAGTAAAACAAAAATCGAAAGAAAATACTCGTATATTTATATATAAATAATTTGCGAGATCTATCCAACTCAGAATTGAATCATATATATATATATATATATATATGATTAAATTATCGAATACAAAAATACAACAGCGTTTATATATGCAGTATGAAATCGTGCTACATTAAGATATAATCATACAGGCATTTGTCACCCACATGTTTAAAAGAACCTATGATTCTTACCTTGAGATAATATGTCAACTAAAACACTTTCGGGGTTTCATCAGTACGGGTAAGATACATTTCTCGATCAACCCTCAGGGCAGAAGGTAAAGTTGAAATGCATCTTGCAATTTGGTTAACTACAAGTAGACAATAAAACATGTATTTTTCTAGAGATATTAAGTCTAAAGTTTTATTATCTAACTCACTCTCGTTTTTATTATTCACATTCAAAGGTTTCATTTTTCTTTCACTATTCAATCAAATGTAGGCAGCAAAAAAGGAAGAGAAGAAAGAAATGCAGAGAGTGACACAAATGGATGAAACATTGACAAAAGGAACCTATTACCTTTGACCTAATGTTGACAGTATTTTGTTTATAAAAAGTGGTCCAACTTTCAAACAGAGAAACTGGTGTCAATCCATTAATTCATATTAATCTATATGAAAAATAAGATGCGTCAATATAAAGTGAATATTAAAGTTGCTTATTTTAATCTACTTGTTTGTTCATGTGTATATTGAGAGAGCGTGTGTTCAGAGCATTAAATATTCATCTCGTGTATATTTTGTTATCTTTTGTAATCTTTTATCAACTTATCCCAGTTCAAAACCCATCTTCGCTAGTCAAGGATTGTCGATCGTTTGTTAATCGGTGGATCGACAAACGTTGGCTAGCGACGATGGTTAAACTCATAGTGTATAGTTGTAATTTATACACAGAACTGAATCAAACATATAAGTGAAGAAACAAAACTCAATAATATATGCTGCCGTCTTTGCGCAGTTCGATGTTTACTTTTTTTAGCAGCTTTACTGGGATAGTGGACTATTGCAATATGTATACACACATCAGATATACGCTGACTGGTCGTCTTTCAACCAATCAGAGATCGTAGAACTGAATAATTTTCCGAGTGACTGAAGGTTAAAACCCAATCCATTTGTACTGCGGGTGGAAACAAGCCTAAGAACGTCAAGAATGTTGGTATGGCGTCTGAAAATTAAGAACTTCAATGCTTGCTCCTGATTATTGTGGATAAAAATCCGTATGTTTACCCATACCAACGTACAACTTGTATCTACCTAGTTACACAGGGAACCTATAGTAGTATTTATATTGAGAGACCTAGACCAATCTTTCTTTTTAGTGTTTCCCCAGCAACCGCAGGAGGATACTAAGAATCAGAAGTAAAACATATCTTAGAGCAACAAGGCCCTAGTACATTTTTTTAAAAAACTTTGAGAAAATAAACCAATCATCTTTGGGATATTTTAAAATCTCGTATAGGGATATAATGTTCATTCAGAGCAACTCTTCTTCAGAGACGAGAACATTAAAAATCAAGATAGCCACTCTTTTTTTTTTGTTGCATATTCCAGTCTAGAATATAGATACAACCCTATTTCTGGACTACTGGTGTTTGTTTGCGTTCAAAAATCACGTATATGAATACGAAAACATGAAAAATCAAAATTGAAAATCACTAGACCCGCAGCACTGGAGATATTTTGAAAATCAATAATAATCACTATAACAATCATGCTACTAAAACAATTAACAAATGATACAGCTTTTGAGCCCAGAAGCTGAGCGTCAGCCTGTCCAAAGAACAATTCTAATTAAAAATTGTGTCAAACATCATAAATTATGGCAAAAAGCTGCATTGTATATTAGGAATGTGATCTGGTACATGCACATTGTATTGAAAAGAAAATTCAAATCACGTTAACATATTTTTTGTTTTTTTGATCTTTTTCAAAGTATCTAAAATGTCTGCTTTCACTTCGTCTTGAATAACATGGTTTTCTTCAAAACACAATTTCATTTTTTTCTTATATCCATTATGAGTAAGACCCATAAATGCCTAGCATTCTCTCTAAAGTCTTTGATTGCAGAGCTGCACTTTTATGCGATCATCCATAATGATATTTCGAAATGTTTACCACTAAAGTAAGTTTCGTCAGGTTAGTTTCTTCTTTTTACAGCGTCAAGATTAACACTTATTCAATTTATCCTTATCACTTATATACATGCCTAAAACATAATGTCCTCGGTTGATTGTTTTGAATGTTAACCTGATTTGAAGGTGAACAACCTGCAAAACATTAGCTAATCTTAGACCACTACCATGCAATCTGTTATCATGTGTACTATCTCAAATCATGCCAGACACCATGCTTATCAGTATCAAAGTTGTTAACACCTACATTACTAATTTGTGTGTGTTTCTATTGTTCGTCAAAGCAAAACTGTTGCCTAAATTGAAAAACTAGGAAATAAACAATATTTTGCAGTCCATCTATAGTCACTAACATTTTGTTTATATTGGTGAGTCGAAAATATATCGTCATCGTTTACTCCAATTTGCTTACGCGTTCCCATAACATCCTTGAAGCTCATCCTGGGAAAATCAAGCTTAAGATGTTAAGTGTGTTAAGTTATACTATCTCTGACACATGCCAGAAGGGAAAAAATACGTGAAATCTGTAGAGTAAGAGAGAGTTTGGGCTTCATAAAAAACTTGCACTTAGAATTACACCAAATAAACTTGAGGAACCAAAGTCGTTATAATGGAATGTGTTCAATTTCCATGGGATTTTTCTACTGTGTTACACGATACCAATGACACAAAGTTGCAATGGCCTGTTGTTTGTCCGTAACCTACAATACCATTCTACAATCAGATAATTTTTAAATATTAAAATGTCAGAAGGTCCCTCTCCCTCTCTCGTTCACTGTCTTGGTTCGTCAGTCAGCATGCCAGTTTTACATCAGTTATCCAAATCACTACCTGTCTGTCTTTATGTCTGTCTGTCTCTCTCTCTCTATCTCTCTCTCTCTCTCTCTCTCTCTCTCTCTCTCTCTCTCTCTCTCTCTCTCTCTCTCTCTCTGTGGATCTATGATGGTAAAACTGACAGACTAATCGATCAACAGAGAAACAGAGGGATGGACAATAAAAAAAATATTATGGTCAGTCCACACCCCGACCCGTCTCTCTCTATTTGATGGTTGGTCAGCCAGCATGTCAGTTTTAGCTCAGTGGACCCATCTCTCATCTGTGGGATGCGACGACGTCTCTGGACTTATGATGGTAAAACTGACAGCTAAACCGACCAATGGAAAGAGAAGGTGACAGATGGAGGGTAAAAACAATCTTATGGTCGGTAGCAGTTGTAAGTAAAGCATAATAATGACTCAGATCAACTGTATATAACTTTAAATGTTTGAATTACCTCGTGTTGGCTTGTCTTTTCGCTTAGCATATCCCACACTTGTTTCGATGTACTCGCTGTTGATCGAATGGCCGCGCTTTCACTATTCGGGACGCTAGCCATGCAATGTTTGTATTGCTCTACGTGTATCATTGAAACCAAATTTCATGCTTAAATCATAAGTGTGTCTTTTATTTCTTTAATAAATATAAATGAAAATAGAAGCTCCAAAAAGGAGGCAAATTAACGATTTTAAAAGAGGATTGTAAATACCTTCAACAACTGCAGAACATTGTATAGCCGAAACACTGTGCAGGGATGTGAAGAGTTAACTCCCACCGTCAACACACAGTTTCCTGTAGTCAATCTAAACTCCATTGGGAACGCAAGTACATGTATATGTATGTGGTATAAATAAAATATATGTATAGATTGTACTCTGTATATTTGATATACTATTCGTTGTATATATTTTTCCCTAAAAGGAAACACGTCAAGCCTAGTTTCATATTAATGAAACATTTATACATCTCGTGGTATATCAAAAACAAAAGATACAGTGTACATAATATATATATATATATATATATATATATATATATATATATATATATATATAATATTATTTTCTTTCCAACGTTAATATCGCATATATTTCATCGAGTGGTACAAAAAAAGTAATATTTTAATGAATGTCGCATCCACAAATTAAACTATATCGATTTTGGTACTGCAAGATGAAACAAATCCGGTATTTACTAAGGAAAAGAAAAAAATTCTTCTATTATATACCAAGCTTGCTCCAGAATAGAAGCTTTGAAGATTAAACTGCCTCTTCAGAACGACACTCCACCCACCTTTTCTTAAATTCACCTCACTTTCATGGGCTGATCATATAAATATCAGTGAATTAAGAGAAAGGTAGGATTAGGATGATCTAATACGTCCCAGTAAATTACATTTTAGACATTTTATAAACTATTTGATCATATCTGACCACGAAGCGAGTCCTATTCAGCAATACATCACAACGGGTTTATCATTGTTGTTAAGGAAATAAGGGGAAATAACTTCATAGAGAAGCTAAAGGCGTCAAGTCAAATTTCTTCAGGAAAAATTAATTTCTATGTCTGAAATGTAATGCAGTTTCTATTTATTTGTTCTAGATCACAAAGTGCTCATTTTTGTTGCTGCAGGTATACCTTCTGTAGGCACACACAATCAAGCGTCCCGTGGCATGATGGGAAATCTTATATTTTGATATGGGACAATATAAGGATATATTTGAAAAAATTTATATATATATATATATATATATATATATATATATATATATATATATCCTTTAAGCTCTTTCGCATCATCGTCATGGATGATCTTCAAGTAGATACATTACACTTTCAAATTATTTTTGTAAATAAATAATTTGTTTGATGTCATTATTATGCCAATTACGTCATCGTTGATATGACGACTAATAAACAACTTGTTTACATCTACACTGAACACTTGCATACAAAAACACATTTGAAAGTCTGACAAAACTACTAAACACCCTTCCACACTCTGAAGCTAAAGAAAACTAAATAACCTGGACAGAAATGCATTCAACACAGGTCCTGTACAATATGTTATGAAAGTGAATCGATATATTGATACAATGTATAAAGTGGTGCATACAAATTAAAACAAAGTATATGTTTCTAAATGTGCCCAATATATGTTTCATTTAGGGTTATACTATGAAAATGTATCAATTTTTTTATCAAATATATCAAGCATCCGCTTTAATTTTTCATGAATCTGGAATAATATGTTAGAATTATTAAGGCACTGTACATTTTTTATTTTCATTTGTAATTCTGTACCGTCGAATGTATAAATAAAGCGGTATATGAAAGATACAGCGTATATACAATACGCATATTTTATTTATGCCAGAATGTTTACATCTCATTCTACAGAATTTCTCTTTCAAACTTTTCTTTCAATTATAAGCGTGAATGAAGAGAAAACTATTTAATTTTGATTGATTTCATGGATGGAAAATACAGTATCAACTTTGCTTCATGCAATCATTCTCGTCCACTCTGGGTACTTTTCTAAAGTACTAATAATAGTCTTGATCATACATAAACGCGGATGTGCTCTCTTACTTCCATGTGGTGGTATATCCGTTTCCATTCTTACATTTTCCGTTGGTTATTCACGGCCGAGTGAATGTTACGACGATCTATATAGACAGGTAAACTACCTCGAACCTATTCATTTATTGTCTGTTTGATCTCTATGGCTGTAATACGTTTTGAATATACCTATGATATCGAACGTGTAAACAAACTCTATTGACGCGTAGCATGATTGGATTGAATTGTGATTCGGTCGATTTACTAAATGATAATACAAAGGAGTATTCCCATTAATAGCACGAGAAGCATATCTATCCCACCTTTCATAGATTCTTATGTTGTATCGGCTTGAAAAGTGGTTGCGCGATGATTGGTTACATTGAATGATTTATCGGTCACCAATACCACTTTCCTCTCCGCCTTTGCTTGTTTAAATATCTCGAAAAGTCTTGGACTGGGTCCCATACGAAGGGAAGAGACGGAGAGGTGGTCAGAAGACGACATGGATGCGGACTGTACCAACGACTTGATGATGATGATGATGAAGTGTTTACGTGCTCTATATACTTCTTTGAGAAACTGCTCGCTTAATCCAAAAGGTGTCTTCTTAAGATGACCAGTATTTGTCTCACTTTTCTCTATCCGGAAATCGTTCTCAGTGTGAATTTTCCAAGTCGATGCACACTGTGTAATTTTAATTATTGTTTTGCATTTTTTAGCTTCATATGCGTTTCGCATAATTCCAGAAACATCTCCAAGCGGTTTGCGTCTTTTTCCTCATGGTTATTAACTATCAACAATTATCCCACATTCACCGACACTTTCTACCCAAATCCTGCAAGTGATAAATCTACCTGGCTTTTAAACTCTCTCTCTCTCTCTCTCTCTCACACACATACACACACGTTTACATATTGTGGCTTTTAGATATACATATATATTAAATAAGGGACCTATATTAGCAAGATAGGCCATTGATGAAATAAATGGTCAGCATAACAACAGTACCGATCAAAGTTATTCAACGCATTGTTCGTTCAGAAACGTACGATTTTATTTATAGAATTTTTAGCTAGCCTTTCAAAACAGCCATTTAACGTTATTTACCCATGCGTATTGCAAATTGTCCGTTTCAAACAAAACAATCCGTCGAATTCCTTTATTTTATAAAGAATAATAAAATTAAAATAAACTCTTCTTACTCAGTAATATGACAAACATACGGAATTAGGACCTTGTTATTAATTTTTAATGTAAGTTTTGTAAATGTTTTATATTTAGAAAGCATTTATTTAAACATCAAATGTAAGAATAATTATTTATTTGTAACAGAAGATTTCGTGTGGATTTCACACTGGGGTGTTCCATAACAGAACACTAGTTTGGACCATGTGCGAGAGAGAGAGAGAGAGAGAGAGAGAGAGAGAGAGAGAGAGAGAGAGAGAGAGAGAGAGAGTGAGAAAGAAAGAATGAAAGATGGGGGTGGGCATTAGGCGGTTTCGATGTTGCAGAAGCTATATCGACTTCTCAAGAGTATCGGCTAACCAAAACATGATTTTCACTTATAATTGCAGTTTTAATGAAATCCATCAAAATGTAAAATCAAATAAAACTTTTGAAAAGTACAATTACATAAACTAATATATACAATTAGTTACAAAGAGTCTGTGTGTGTGCGCGTAGGCAGAGAAATGGCAACAATAAAGAGTAACATTTTAGACCCTGCCCTTAGCGGCCCCAACCCCCACCCCACCCCGATAGTAGCTCAGAGGTCGTAAGTCAACAACTGACATATATGACTAAATTGTCAAATACAAAAATACAACAGCGTTTATACATGCAATATGAAATCGTGCTACATTAAGATATAATCGTAGAAGTATTTGTCGCCCACATGTTTACAAACCCATGATTCTTACCTTGAGATAATATGTCAACATAAACATTTTCGGGGTTATATTAGTAGGGACAAGATACATTCTTATCAATCAACCCTCAGGGCAGAAGGTATAGTTGAAATGCACCTTGCAAGTTGGTTAACTACAAGTAGACTATAAAATATGTATTTTTCTAGAGATATTGAGTCTAAAATTTTATTATCTAATTCATAGTCGTTTTTATTGCTCACATTCAAAGGTTTCATTTTACTGTGACTTTTCAATCAAACGTAGGCAGGAAAGAAGGAAGAGAAGAATGAAATGCAGAGAGTGACACAAATGGATGAAACATTGAAAAAAGAAAGACCAAAAGTTGACAGCATTTTGTTTATAGAAGTGGTCTAACTTTCAAACAGAGAAACTGGTGTAAATCCATTAACTCATATTAATCCATACGAAAAAGAAAGATGCGTCAATATCAAGTGAATATTAAAGTTGCTTATTTTAATCTACTTGTTTGTTCATGTGTGTATTGAGAGCGCGTGTATAATACCGGTTTTCAGAGCATTAGATATTCATCTCGTGTATATCTTATTATCTTTTGTTATCTTTTATCACCTTATCCGAGTTCAAAACCCATCTTGGCTAGTCAAGGATTGTCGATTATTTGTTAATCGGTGGATCGACACACATTGGCTAGCGACGATGGTTAAACTCATAGTGTCAAATTATAGTTTATACACGGAGTTGAAGCAAACATATAAGTGAAGAACAAAATTTAATAATATGTGCTGCCGTCTTTGTGCAGTTCGATGTTTACTTTTTTTTAGCAGCTTTACTGGGATAGTGGACTCCTGCATTATCTACACTCACCTTCGATATACGCTGATTGGTCGTCTTTCAGCCAATCAGAGATCGTAGAACTTAATAATTTTCCGAGTGACTGAAGGTTAAAACCCAATCCATTTGTACTGCGGGTGGAAACAAGCCTAACAAGGTCATGAGTGTTGGTATGGCTTCTGAAAATTAAGAACTTCAATGTTTGCTCCTGATCATTGTGGATAAATCTTTATGTTACCCATACCAACGTACAACTTGTATCTACCTAGTTACACAGGGAACCTATAGTAGTATGTTTATTGAGAGACCTAATCAAATCATTCTTTTTAGTGTTCTCCTGCAACACCCTAGAATATTTATTTAAAATGAATGAGAAAATAAAACCAATCATCTTTGGGATATTTTAAAATTTTAGAGACAGAGAGGATATTTTCTTTTCCAACGTTATTACCAGATATATTTCATCGTGTGGTGGAAAAAACGTAATATTTTAATGTGTGTCGCATCCAAGAGTTAAAATATGTCGATACTGGTGCCGCAAGATTAAACAAATCCCGTCTTTACGCAGGCAAAGAAAATTGTCTTCTTATTATATACCATGCTTGCTCCAGAATCGTAGCTTAGAAGATTAAACACTCTTCAGCACGACACCCACCCACATTTCCGTAAATTCACTTCACTTTCATCGGCTGATCATATAAATATCAGTGAATTAAGAGAACGGTAGGATTGGGATGATCATATTTGTCGCAGTAAATTACATTTTTGACATTTTGTAAGCTGATCGTATCTGACCACAAAGCAAGCCCTATTCAGCAATACATCACAGCGGGTTTATCCTTGTTGTCAAGGAAATAAGGGGAAATAACTTCATAGAGACGCTAAAGGCGTCGAGTCAAATTTCTTCAGGAAAAATTAATTTCCATGTATGAAGTGTAATGCAGTTTAATTTTTTTTGTTCTGGCTCACAAAGTGCTCATTTTTGTTACTGCAGGTATAACTTCTGTAGGGACACACAATCGAGCGTCGCATGGCATGATGCGAAATCTTATATTTTTCACATGTGAAAATATAGGAATAAAAAAGTATGAAAATTATTTCGCCAATAAGCTTAAATATTTCACACCTAAGAAGATAGATAGATAGATAGATAGATATTCTTTAAGCTCTTTCGCATCATCGTCGTGGATGCTCTTCAGGTAGGTACATTACACTTTCAAAGTATTTTTGTAGATAAATAATTTGTTTGACGTAATTATTATGCCAATTACGTCATCGTTGATATGGCGACTAATAAACAACTTGTTTACATCTACACTCAACACATGCATGCAAAAACACATTTGAAAGTCTCACAAAACTATTAAACACCCTTCCACAGTCTGAAGCTAAAGAAAACTAAATAACCTGGACAGAAATGCATTCAACACAGGTCCTGTACAATATGTTATGAAAGTGAATCGATATATTAATACAATGTATAAAGTGGTGCATACAAATTAAAACAAAGTATATGTTTCTAAATATGCCCAATATATGTTTCATTTAGGGTTATGCTATGAAAATGTATCAATTTTTTGATCAAATATATCAAGCATCCGGTTTAATTTTTCATGAATCTGGAATAATATGTTAGAATTATTTAGGCATTGCACATTTTTTAAAAAGATTTTATTTGTAATTCTGTACCGTCAAATGCATAAAAAAAATGGTATATCAAAGACACAGCGTACATATTATACACATATTTTATTTGTACCAGAATGTTTACTTGGCATTCAACAGAATTTCTCTTTCAAACTCTTTTATCAATTATAAGCGTCAACACGCGGATATGCACTCTTACTTCTATGTGGTGGTATATCCGTTTCCATTCTTATATTTTCCGTTGGTTATTCACGGCCGAGTGAATGTTACGACGATATATATAGACAGGTAAAGTACATCGAAGCTATTCATTTTTTGTCTGTTAGGTCATTGATCTCTACGGTTGTAGTCCGTTTTGAATATATATATATATATATATATATATATATATATATATATATATATATAGATATGTATATATATATATATATATGACGTGTAAACAACTTATTGACGTGTGGCATGATGGAATTGAATGGGGAAAAACTACGCCATTGTGATTCGGTCGATTTACTAAATGATAATACAAAGGAGTATTGTCTTTAATAGCATGAGAAGCATATCTATCCCACCTTTCATATATTCGTATGTTGTATTGTCTTGAAAAGGGTTTGCGCGATCATTGGTTCCATTAACTAATTAATCTGTCACCAATACCGTTTTTTTCCTCTCCGCCATTGCTTCTTTAAATATCGCAAAAAGTTCCATACGGAGAGAAGAGACAGAGAGGTGGTCAAAAGATGACATGGATGCGGACTGTTACCAGAGATTTACAGAAATAGTTGTTACATGGAGAGGGGCTGAGATAAATTTTCAAGACAGAAACAGTCGGATTGCTGCTGTGGCCCAGTGCACCACATTGGTGCCAATACTTGATGATGATGATGATGATGATGATGATGATGGTGACGAAGTGCTTACGTACTCTACGTACTTCTTTGAGAAACTGCTCTCTTTCTCAGTACGAATTTTCCAAGTCGATATCCACGGTGTAATGTCAATTCTGTGTTGGCATTTTTTCCTCTCTTTCCTCATGGATATTAACTACCAGCAACTATCCCGCAATGACCGACACTTTCTACCCATATCTTCCAAGTGGTAAATCTACCTGGCTTTTAAAATATCTCTCTCTCTCTCCCCCCTCTCTCTCTTTCTCTCTCTCTCTCATATATATATATATATATATATATATATATATATATATATATATATATATGGCGAAACAGCCATTTAACGCTATTTACCCATACATATCATAAATTGTCCGTTTCAAACAAAACAATCCGTCGAATTCTTATGGCACTGATTACGTGAATAACTTCAAAATAGAGCATCATGTGATAGTCTTTATAAAGAAGCATTTGGAAAATATTTTTGACACAAGGATGCTTAATCAGTTTGTGAGAATAAATGATCACCTCACATTGTTCATATATTTGTCTTTCTGTGTTCACAGCTATAAAAATAATAAAATAAAAATAAACTCTTCTTGCTCAGTAATACGACATTCATACGGAATTATGACCTTGTTATTAATTTGTAATGCAAGTTTTGCAAAAGTTTGAATTTTAAACATTAAATTTATGAATCATTATTGATTTTTTTCCAGAAGATTTCATGTGGATTTCACACTGGGGTGTTCCATAACAGAACAATATTTTAAACCAAGTGCGAGAGAGAGAGAGAGAGAGAAAGAGAAGGGGGTGGGCATTAGGCGGTTCTGTTGTTGCAGCAATTATACCGACTTCTCAAGAGTATCAGCTAACCAAAACATGATTTTCAATTATAATTGGAGTTTTCATGAAATACCTCAAAGTAAAATTACATAAACGAAGATATACAATTAGTTTCAAAGAATCTGTGTGTGTGCGTAGGCAGAGAAATAGCAACGGTAAACAGTAACATTTTAGACCTTCAAGACCCCGCCCTTTGACCACCCCCACACCCACCGTCCGACAGTGACTCAGAGGTCCTAAGTCAAAATCTGACATTTTATGCCGGCAAAACACCAACAAAAAGCAATTGTGCAACGATGTTCTCTCATATTTACTTACTTGTAATACTTCATCAAATCATTTTAAATTCACGTAAAAGTAAAAATGCATGTGATGAAGCAAAATTAGTGCAAACACTTACAGTATAAATATTAACAAAAACAAGATCACTATATTAATAAAATGTGAAGTAAGCACTAAACACTATAAACATTATCAGATAACTAAGGGGGATACCTGAATGTTTCTCTTTTTAGGTGAAATATGAGGACATCATTAAATCGAAAACCCCTCAAAACCAAAGCTTGTACTTGGTCTCATGGGATTCGTTCTTGAGAGGTTTTAATAAGCTTTGTACTGAACCCCAGATTTGGCATTGTTTCGAATTATATGTGCAGATGTTTTTTTAAATAAATATTGTTTAAACTAAATATCTTTACTCTCCATCGCTAAGTTTCCGGCACGAAATTTTGACCGAAGTTTATTTAAAATTATGTTTTAATTAGCATGTGAAAAATAAGAAAGAGTGCATAAATAAGGCAAACAAGTCTATTCTTTATTCAAACAGAGATAATTCGTCCGTCTGATGGTAGACTGGTGGATTAATATTCCAAGTATGCTCCTATTCATTAAGAACCAATGAAATATTGAAGTTCGATAAGGTAAATTAGCGTTCTGAATAAAATTGAAGTTTAATTTACATCAAGTTCCACCAGTAACCACACAAACCCCATATCTCGATATATAAACATCTTTACTTTAATGACTTTTATTTTTATTATGATGAAGACAGAGAACAGCTTTTTAAAATTTTATAATTTTCTCTCAAAACTCGATAATTTTGTGAGACATACCGTATGATTACACTATTTTCATTGAGTTGTTTCTGCGAGATGGTTTTAAATAGCGAAACTTTATGGGCACCATTAAAACAAACATCGAAAGAAAGTACTCATATAGTTTATATATAAATATATATAAATAGTTATAGCTATAGTTATCATATTAATTTTGTTGGCAGTAGAGAGAAAAACTGAAAATAATACTGTTGAAAATTCGATTTCATCGAGGCAAATACAGGCTACTTAAAACAGTTTCTATCAAGTTGAGGTTAATCTAATGTAATCAAGGTAATAACTATAATGGATCTGAAACAATAATAAAACTATTATTCCTTTTAGTTTTTCTTTTCTATTATATTGAATATAACACAAATTAATATCCATCAACGCAGGCATGCAATTGCTATTAAGGGATATCGTTGTCTCACAACCACCACTACCACCCTCGTGTTTACGTCGGTGACATCATTATGCAATGGGCACATTACCGTATTGCATAGAAGAGAAAGTCCTATTGTGCAAACAATGCTGACTTTTTTCGCATATATCCGGTTACTTTTTGTGGTGAGAATCATCCTTTGATAATGTGCTATTTTTTTAGTTCCTTAAAAGTGTACCGTTCTTGTGTTACCTGTCTTTAGGTTCAATTGTTGCTGAGCCATTCTCTCATAGTATGAATTTTGCCAGAATGATTTCTGGTTTGGTATTTCAAACATATATGGCAAAGACCGAATCTAGGTTGTGGACTAAGCCATTTATAATATGTTGAAATGAAATGTTTAAGCTACGGAGCCCCTTCTCCCACTGCTATGTAAAGAAATATTAACCTTTATGAATATTTAACTTTAAAGTCTTGCAATAAACTGAGTGCATTCTCTTTAATTTTCTCTAAAGATCTTTTTTTCTTCTTTTTCTAAACCTTCAAAATATCGCTGAAATTTATTTAATTGTTTAGGGGTCAGGATGATGCGTTTGATAAAATTAAGATGTATAAATAAACGTATCGACTCTAGAGCTACTGAATTCAAACAAGCTTGCCACAGAAATGCCACGAGTTAACAAAATAAAAAGAATCACTGAGACATGTACCAGAAGTATTGTGAGCATGGCATTTGTGATAGGCGGATATTAGACTGCTTCAATCACATTGTACTGACTAATTTCTGGTAATACATGGATTAGAATCCACTACTTAACTGTACCAGATACGTTTCCCACAACCCAGCTATATTCTTTCATACCTTTTCTTTCCACTTTCCTATCTATTCTAATATTCAATTTTCAATTCATTTTGTTCTACTCGCGATGCGATTATATTATACTGTATAGTGGTTTACAATTGGTTAGATCATATGAACTTGTATTCTATCGTTTTGCAAATATATGACTGTTTATAATAAAATATGTATACACTAAACCAAATATTGGCCTTTGCTACATCTTATTATTTTTCGTTTCGAATTTATTCTTATATGTGCGCCTAAATAGATCTAGTTTACCTTTTTCTCACAGAATAAATAAAGGTAACAAATACGTCATGCCTCATTATTACGATGTTATTTGTGGTTTCGTGTTTATGGATTCTGTAGTGCGAGTGCCTTTTAAACCCCATATAAGTTGAATCCAACTGCTAACAACGCTGATCGCCTGTCACATAATACTTCTTTGTTAAACTAATGAAAAAAAATAAATTGTTTAAATATAGATTTGTTCTACTGATGAATCCAAATAAATAGTTTAACTCTAGATTTGTTCTACTGATGAATCCAAAAAAATAGGTTAAATCTAGATTTGAAGGCGCATTATTTGAAGGCAGATCTGGATCTGTGCAGTTTACAGCTGGATTCGATTTATAAGCGAATTTGGACGGTGGGGTACTATTCTCATCGCCCAGTTTAGCGGATGAGTACATTTCTTATTGCGCCGACGGGTAGAACTTGAATTGAAACAGAGAACAAAAGTATCTTTAACGTTTTTGTTTTTATTTTTTTTATATAAATAATATCTAAAAAGATAAAAAAAAGCTGTTGAAGGTCTCTAATAGAGTGGTATGTGAACATCAGCCTCTATATTGTCTCCAGAATTTTAGGATTATTCCTTCTTGCATCTACTGTAATCATGTTGGTACTACTAATTAAGGCGTCTGACAATGATTTGGAAATTTTAGCTGCTCTAGTATTAACAAAGATTTCATATATCTTTATTTGTTCCTCATCCTTTTATTCCAAATTTGTTTCAGTCGTGTTTTTTTTACAGGTCTCTTTATGTGTTTCATTTGCAATATCTATGTTTAATTTCTGTTTGTGTTCTTTGGTTACTGTAAACTGCAGATCTGTTGAAACATCTGAAAATCCTAATACTTATTCCAGTTGTGACTTGCTCATTTCTTTTCTAGTGAAATACCGATAATACAAATAATGACATAATGGCTTAGCCTAGGCATGGACATTTTGAAATGAAAGAACCTGAAACTCCAGCATATGAAAATGATGATGACATAGAAACACAAGATCAAATTCAAGTCGGTGATATTTCAAACCTTGCCAGTGGTTTTGAATATCAAAGTCTACGACGTTTTGATATTGTAACAAGTATAAGAATGACACAGTATGATAGATACAAAATTATATTGGCGGAAGTAAACAGAAATTCTTGTTATAATGTGTGCTCTGACCTTATAAGCAAATATGCAAAAAGTATGTATATGGATGGTGGTGATCAGATTCACGTTGAATCAACAGACATATCCGGTGGTTACGTTGATTTCAGGAACATCGATAGAGGTGGTAACAGACTTTGAGCACTGCAAATAATAGAAAAGGAACTTAGAGGATATCGTAAATGAACAAATTATTCTTACTTCCACCATAGCATATGAATTTCAGGATAAATTAAATATTCTTAGAGACACAGAAGACAACCTAAATATCCACTTGAAGCTATTTTTGATCAAAACACAACCAATACACGTACCTGAGCAAAAGGGATATGCGAGATTTCGGTTGTATAAATACACGACTTAGAAATGATATAAGACAATTGGAAACTGAAATAGACGAATTTTTTATTTTATGAAATTCAAAAGAGCACAAGCTTTATCTGCAAATCAAGATCAAATTATTAGAGGGTCATTTATCACACAAGAAGAACGAGAGATAGGACGATATAAAGAAGCTGTTGAAATTGACGCCTCAAAAATATTAGATTATAAAATAAAACTCGAATATCATGACGAACAGACAGAAATATTTAAAGAAAAAAGTAAGGAAGAAACAAATGATCGTGGCAATGTTGTTGTTACAATATAAACTAGACAACAATTTAAATTATGAGGTCAGAATTAATTTGAAAGTTCGAAAAATTTGAAAATATTTACAAGTCCGACTTGAACAAACATCAAGAAATGGTAAAAGATAAACTTGCTCTCAGAGAAAAATTAAACCTTTTATACAAAGTAAAGGATGCTGAACTTGCTTTTATAGCTACGTTAATAACAATGACAATATCATCAGTTGTTCTGTCTATGGCTAACACTGTGAGGTGCTGTAACTGTTGGAGGCTTAATAAATATTGGTAATTATTTGCTTGGTTTAGCAAACACTAAGTCGCAGTAGGATTGCTTGGATTTATTGGCAGTGTTATGCGTTGGTTGTTTACTAGTGCTGGGCACATTATTTATATCCTTGTTGAATATATTGTTTTACTTAAAGGTTCGTAGCCTATTTCAAAATGTTAACAACAGCGACTGTCGTAACCATTAGTAATAATACTAATGATTGCCTTTTCTTGGTCAATATTACAGTTTATTAATTAGTTTTTAGGTTGTGTTTTTTGCGGGGTGGGAGTTGAAAAGGGGCGGGCAGCGCCTTTCTAATTTGATATGGATCCTTAGAACGTCGGAGAATGGGATTACTTTGGCTGAGTTAAAAGTAAACTTATCTGCGTCATAATATTTCTTATTGACTTTCAAATTTGCATACGTTTTTCTAATACTGTGTTATATTTTGCTGTCACATACTGGTTTGTTTCCTCAATATTATTATTACGGTCTAATAGAAGTTTAAACGAGTCACTGGATTTGTGTAAATTGTTGTTGTATCCTGCGATAGTACACATTGTCCATTACCATCTCACTCTGTAACAGCAACATTCCGTCACCACCAACAGCATAGTTGAATTTTTCTTGTGAATCTGTTAGGTATTGCTGTAATTTTACAATCATGTTTCCATCTCTGTAGTGGCCTTCCTCTTCTAAAATTAATAGCTCCATTAACTTTGTAATAGCGTTTGGTACTGTCGAACAGTATGTGTAATAAATGTTTTATTTTGTATATGTGCACCGAAAATATATATCACAGATGATTTAATTCTTTGATTCATTCTAGCTATTCTCTCGTATGTCAGACCATTACTATCTTACATATAGAAGTTAGTCCGGCAAACAGGTTCACCTTTTTCTGACATAGAATTCATTTCATCAGCTGAAAATGTGCTCCGGTGTTCAAGAGGACCTGCTTCAGAGTTGCAATGACGTTTGTAAGCAGCTAACACAACAGCAGGTGTAGGTTTCCCAAACATTTGATGAACAGTTGTATGTTATTCTGGCGTATTATGTTTTTGTTTTTTCCCTTGAGATATCTCCATTCATGCTGAGGTGGAATTCAAAAATTGTTGCTGATCAAACTATATTGTTTAATATCAATGCTTTTATTAATTGATTTTGGGTAAATGTATTTTACATACAGACAGCAGTCTTCCCATCCAGAAATAAGCGTGACATATGATACTGATTTGACGAATTCCGGTATATTGTATCTGTCAAATGCATTATTGAAATCCTACAACCAGATGTTGCTATCCGCACTACCCACTTGAGCTCATTCTGGCAACATCTCATTTCACAATCCGATCTGTTTCTTTCCATAGAGTCATTACTTTTCAATGTTATAGTGTAGATATCGAAAATTTTAAATGGTTCGTAGTGAATAAAGAGAGTAGTAATTTGAATGTCATTAAATGCATTTGATTCGCTAGCTTTGTCAAGGTGAGTTAACTAGTATATTGTGTTAAATCTGAAGTTCATTTTAGGAGGTGGCACAACATCGGCGTACATCTCGATTTTTCCCGAAGTGAGAACACATTATAAGTATAACATATTACTCTTGGATTAGGGTCATCTTCTTTAGGGCCTACAAAATCAGTATATTGACTGCATCTATAAGTAAGAATGGCTAACTGAAATATTCGTATGAAGATGACTTTTCTAGTGTCAGTGCATTGCTCCTCTATTTACTAGCTTTTCACAATCATATGTAATTCTTTTCTCTTGATGGTTCTCTTTAATATGTTCATTTCCCCCATTACATTACCAAATTAATCTTGTTTCTTTTAGACAGTATTTGTATCTCTGGTATTTATATTCGTTCTTTTTTTTTTTTCTTCTTTTCATTTCTTCTGTCAGTTTTTCTCTGTTGCACTAATAACATTTTGCAACTAATAATTGTTATTTCCATATATGACCCCAGCATGACTGTATCTCCAATACATGTTGCCTTGGGAAAGATGGCACCTTATCACGAAAACCCAGTGATGATAGTAACATTTATTTTGTGTTGCTTCATCGCAGTTACTACTATATGTCCAATACAAATTCTGCGAAAACCAGATCTTCAGAATATATATATATATATATATATATATATATATATATATATATATATATATATATATATATATATATATATATATATATATATATACTGTGAAAGGTGTGATAGTTCTTACTTTGTCCAGATGCTGTAAGACTTCATCCCCTAAAAACTGACTTTGGTTAATTTTGTACAGATTCTTTATGATAAATGCTTTTATGGATGCTTTAAATTTGGCTATGATCAAAATATTTTGCTGGAAAATACGTAGTTGATTGAACATTGGTATGTATGACTGTTATACATTATTTGTATAAAATTTAAAAGAAGCTTTCATGTCATGATTGCATCAACGTCTATGTAATTTTCATTACTCCTTATGTTGCTTAAAAACACTTATACCAGTTTGTGGTCTTTTACTATGTTTATGCTTTACAGTCTTTTGAACTATATTGAAATCAACTTCATATTTGTCCATGTTGTCTCTTTTAATTTCTTCTTTGATATTATTTAATACCCAGCTAATGCATTGTCTATATTGTATATACAATATGCCCATTTTTCATTTGTACTACTTTGTTATTTAACTCTGATGTTTTACTTTCTTGCTTCCCTTTGGTTCTGTTACCAACACAGATACGCATGCCGTGCATGATGTAACGCGTTCGTTTTATAATACACTGTTTTTCCACATCTGTCGCATTATAGAAACTTGTTTCCTTTCAAACACGTTATGTTTTCGTGCTTCTTGCTATTGCTGTTTATGCGCTCTTCGTCAGTCGTCCCGAATGGAGAGCTAATGTTTTCTGATGGTTCCCTACTTTTAAACGATTCATCATATCACTGTAGTTCATAAGTACAAAATTTATGGTATTCTTTTAAGTGGTCTACACAGTGTTCGAACCATGCATATATCATCCTACGTATCGTATATAGACAACTCCTTTTCCTCAAACATGCTCCCTGCATCCTCTCCCTTTAAGTCATCCAGTTTGGGAACTAAGGTATAACTTACAATTACTTGCCGGATTTAAAACATTTCCGCAATAAGTTGGAAAGGTAGCCCTTTGTAAATATTGTTTTGCTTTTTTTAAATTCTAACTGTTTAGCCTAGTTTAAATATAAATGTGTCAGTTGTCAAATAATTAAATAAATTCCTCCATACTTTTTATTTGCTTCCCCCTTGCTTCCTTAAACTTGAGTCTTATCCACTGATATTTGATGAGTGTTATAGTATCCATAAACTGACTTTGGTAAAAAGCCAAATCACTTTCTGTTTTAATTTTGAGTGAAATATACTTCCGCATTATATTCGTCAGAGTTCTGAATAACCTATCCATTATAGACGCCTTTTTGTCTAAGTAAGTTGAAAAGTTTTGATGTTTTCATTTTCCAAAAACTCCTTACAATTTTTACTGTAAAACTCTTTTCCCTGATTCAACTGTATCCTGTCAGGTTTTTTTGCTCTTTGAAGATGTCTCATAAAGCATCGTGTATGTCATCTTCATTTTTCGTATTTACCTTTTAAGCCCAGAAGTATTACTAAAATCTTCATATCACTTTCAGTATGTAATTGCGTCCATTGTTGCATTTTTTGTATGCTTGCACGTCAACAATGTCTTTCTGCCACAGGTTACCCATGTTACTAACATATACCCTTCTGTAGGGAAATCGTAATCTAGATTGCTTGTGCAATGTTGTATAGGACCATTCTTTCATATCCGATTGTTTGTTTGTTTGTAGTTTTTTGGTTTGTTTGTTTTGGTTTTTTTGTTGTTGTTTTTGTTCTGCTTAATTACCTATATTTATGAAAAGAACTGGACTTTCAGGACCTTAGTAAAGGTATTTTAACTGCTGTAATTTATCAACAATTTAAACAGTTGCAAAGCATCCAGGTAATATTTTATGCTTGATTTGTTGTCTTTGCATTTTATCAACAAGACAATAGGATACGCATCCACAGCAGGAGCTTTTATTTTCAGCAGTTTCCAACGTTTCTTCAATCCTGTAAAATGTGTAATGATTCAAAATTTATCATAAAGTTTGCTATCCGATAGTTCGATCCAAGACAGGTACTTCATAAACTAAGTCACTGAGTGATGTCTCAATTAAACTGAGTTCTGCATAAATTCTATATCTTTCTTTTTTGGATGGATTGACAAGGTCTTAAAGTTGTAATTAAATTTAGCCGTATACAAATTTGCACATGTATTCACATCAAATGCCTAATTTATTCCTTTTCAAACTGCAGTGTTTGCATCATATTACTTCAAACCTGCTATTGATTGCTTCAGTGTTGTCATCCTATGATCATAATCTGGAAATACGAGTCTTTTCTAAAACATTGTAGGATATGTTTGTATATTTAAAATCGACAAAACATTTTATTCCTTTGTGTGTTACTTGTTACGCAACTAGCTTTGAATCATCATCTAATACCATCCAAACGTGTCAACAAATACAGAGTTTCTTCATATTATATTACACTCATAAATTATTTCTCACACATCTCTACAATTTGTTAACGTTACCACAATGTAGTGTAGTGCCATTATTTGTGTTGTACATACACTTTCATGTTATTTTGTGTTAGCCGTGCTAAGTCACAAGCTATGCTAGAGTAGATAGGTTAGTGAAGTTAATTAGAACACTACTCTAACATATCAACTCCAATAATAATGGTTCGACTAGTGCGCTAGTTAATACTATTTACATTCTGCTGTAGTCGATAAGGTAGAGTAGTGTCCTAATACACAGTATTCATGCAACAGTTCTACTAATATGATTATTAACAATTTTATTTTAATATTTCGATTAGTGTGCAAGCTCACCGGTTGGGCCAGAGTTGCTAGTATATTGTGACAGATGGTATTAAACAGTATGACTGAATCATGTTATTTTTTGATTTACCGGGCAAAGACCACGCAAAAAGATATTTTAAATTATTTTCATAAATAGCCTAATCCTCTAAATATTCCAACAACAAATAGAAATAAAACATTTTCAAGGTCTCATCAGTGTAAAGTTGTATGATAAATTTGGATGAGCTTCAAAATTAGTTGGTACAATTATGATGCAGAAAGCATAGTTAAGAGAACGGACGGTCACAGGCCATGACTCCCAGCAAACGAACAGATGTTTACAAATTTCCCTTTTTCCTTACGCCTATGTATAACCAACACTTACTTCAACGTGTGCTTGTTGTAGATGGAAAGTAAACAACACTATTATAACTTGTAGGTGCTGTTATTATATTGTTATATCCCTGAACAAAAACTATTACACATACATTCACAATAATTTCTTTGATTAAAAGATGTTATTCTACAGAGGATTGAATACCATTATCAAAGACAAATCAAGATAAAAAGAACACACTTAATACATTTTAGATATTTGTTAGCGAATTAATTTAAAATTGCAAAGAAATCAAATAAATGAATATGCGGCATGTGAACCCTGTGAACAGATGTTCACAGCTTACATGAATTTAATCTGAATGAGGAAAGTTCCCCAGAAAGAAACTTAGGCAATTTTCACAATCTTAGATACGAGATGAACAAAACTGAAATTTAATTCAAATTATTCAGTAATGAAATTCAGTTAAATTATAGTAGCCCATGAGCATGTAAAAAAAGAAAGATTATTTGAGACGAAAACATCTCTGAAACTTTTTTTGGATCCAGATCAAAATAATAGTGACAATCTTACAGAAAGGGAATAAAACATCTGTCGTACACGCTGTAAAGGGAATCAAGCATCTGTGGTACATGGTGTGAAGCGTGAAATCCGCCACTTGTCAAGATATGCATCTTGTACAGATCTTGTCACAGCCATAAAAGTGGGAAGCAACACCAGTACCACAGTAAGATAATATGAAGGAAACTATACACTGCAACTAATGTAAGAACAGTCATGAACCATATTCACCATGTGGTAGGGGAACATTTCCTAATGTTGTTAAAAACAAGTGAAGGCTTGATGTAGTTTAAATAGTAAAAGGGCACTGTCCAGCGTGGGTAAATGTACTTTGTCAGGCAAGAAAAGGGCAGTATTTAATTGACTAATTTCTGAATAACGTATATATCCACCATCTCAATGTAAAACTTCAAAGACAGTTTGCTATTAATTCTTTTCCTAATTTTGTTAACTGTTAATTTTTCTTTTCATTTCTTCACTTAAGATGCAGTCGTATTTGTGACCGTATTTAACGAATATAAGGTAAAGTCGTAGCAAGTTTAAGTACCGTAGAACGATTGCGTAATTAAACAAAATGTAATTGCTCAATGATATTTTTACCACAGCGTATAACAAGGAAATCCGGATCATCCTCACAGTTTAACAAAGCATTATTGTCTTATACAGCTAGCTCTATTTCATGCCTCCTCTTCCCTGCTACTAAACACTGGCGTACAGTCTGTTAAGGATGAGGTTGGTTCCATCGGGCGAAAATCTGGCATGTACAAAAACATGTTTGATGACGGATCAACCTGCTATCCATAGCCTTCTCTGTATGCCTGAAAGTCTTAAAATGACAATAAAAACCAACAGTAAAACTGGACTGTCATCGTTTGTTTTAATTGGTATGTAGGAATTCTTATGAAGGATTTAAATGTTCTTTATTCCCAACGCCGTTATTGCTCTTATTTATCTAAATGTCCACGTAGAGAAGCAGTGTTTGCAGCTCCTATATTTAAAGTTTTTTGTTTCCATCCAACACCTAACAAGGATTTCTTTTTTTTAGTATAGAACTTATTGGTGGCAAAAGTGGGAGTAATATGCACTGTGAATCCACTATTTTTTACTAACCTCGACATACCCAGCAGCAACCTCTTTACAACAAAATTCTGCGTTATGCTGTGTGCCCCCTTGACTTTGGATTTAAAGGCTATTCCAGATACATACGACCTGGATGTGCTAGATCATGAACATGGAGTTGACATGTAAGCTATAGTTCAACGACTTGTTGCAAAGGTGGCGGTCAGCCTGGTTCATGGTTATATGTCTGTCTAAAGTTTATTACAGCACTAAGGACACAAAAGCTTAATTTGTTTACAGGATGTGAACCAAGGCAGGGTGAACTGTGACCATAGTACATGTACAAACGCCAAAGTTCTTGATCTACCATTCTCCAAGATTATGCATGATTTTCGCCTTTTTTAACCGAAACTGCTTGTCATAGGATCTCCATTCTAGACCTGTATAGCGCGGAGTCCCACGTATGACGGTATTCATATACTTAAGTAAACCACTTACATATGATGAGTGAGCGGATAAGTCAATATTCATATAGATTATCAAAGCATATGTCCACTGATTAATATAAATTATTTAG
Source organism: Margaritifera margaritifera (assembly GCA_029931535.1). Taxonomy (NCBI): domain Eukaryota; kingdom Metazoa; phylum Mollusca; class Bivalvia; order Unionida; family Margaritiferidae; genus Margaritifera; species Margaritifera margaritifera. The sequence goes on along the minus strand of JAQPZY010001501.1, from coordinate 2,411,966 downwards.
CATGTGATGACCTAGGTTGTGATACCAAAACCATCTACAACTGATCTGCTTGGATTGGTTTTCAAGAGGGAACTGTTTAGAAAAAAGAGTGCAAGTCCGTACATGTCACGGTTTAGAAAATAGAGTACACGTCCGTACTTGTCACGGATGATCTTTTGTCTGATTGAGTCAGAGACGTTACAACCAAGGTTGTAAATGTCTGGGAATAACATTTTCAAAAACTATCCCCAACTGAAGCACATTACTTGACGCTGGACTCTGAGCAACAATAGATGTGTTTTTTTTCCCCCACCTGCTTTGCCACAACAGCTAGCTGATCGTCCGAAAGTGGACAGGATAATCTGATGGGAGAACGGACTGGTTGACTTACCGGGAGACTTTCTACTGGTGCTAGGTATGGCGCCAGAAAATGAAGTATACGACTCATACAGTTAGTTACTGCAAGCTCTTTTTCTTACTATGAACTACTTTAAATTCAAAAGTAAATTTTGCGATAACGATGTAATTTTGTAATTAATAACATGATTGAGTTAAGGGCGTATAGTCCAATATAAATTGACTATGAAAATAAAAAAACCGCTAACTTCGCAAAAGGTTCCTGAGAACGAAGCCATGGTCTCTAAAAACTTCAAAATGTATGTCATCTTTCTGCATAGGGTAAATTTGAGATACTGATGTAATATGGTAACGAATAACATGACTGAGTGAAGGGGAAGAAAGATGAATAGTCGATACTGAATTATTAACTGACTCTGCAAATATAAAAAACCCCTAATTCTCCAAAAGGCTCCTGAAAATCACGTCAGGTCTCTAGACCGCTTCGAAACAGTAACAGAATGTAAGTGATCTCCCTACATAGGGTAAAAAAAGAACGTAAAACGAGTGCAAAATAATGCTTCACAAGATAACGATATTACGCTATCTGATTATTTCATTAGCTAACGAACATCTGCTTGGAAATTTCCCTTTATCCTTACGACTATAGATAATCGGAATTTCTTCAATGTTTGATTGTTGCATAGGGGTTTATGAATGGACACAACTCAATTGTAACTAAGGACTTGTAGGTACCGTCAATTATCTAGTCTTGGAGAAGATATATTCCGTAACAAGAACTATTGCACAGATACGCACACTACTTTATTTCATTAACAAAGGATGAATCCTATAGACGATTAAATCCAAATATTTTTGTGGAATGCTTCAAATCAAACCAATTTAAAGTCTCTTCAGTATTAAGATGTACGCAAAATTTAGTTGAAATGCATCAAACCCTGGTTAAGTCAGGGGACTTAACTTTCATAAGTGATGTTTTGTAACACTGGAATTCAAGCGCGTTTAAGGTTTCGTGAATATAAACCTGCATCCCAAACTTGGTTGAATTCCAACAATCCTTGGTTAATTAATGCTGCGGAGTCGAAAGTTAGGACGTCAGAAAACAGGGTCATCACTATTTGATTCTATGAACGGCTGAAATTGAAACACTCTTTATGGATCTCATCAAAGTAAAGCATCATACTAAATCTTTGCGCAGAGCAAATTGTTTACGTGCAGACGAGCAACATGATTACTACTGGACTCTGCTAACTTCGTCGACTCCGGCCATAAGAAGATAAACTGGGAAAAAGTAACTCCTTATGACCCTTATTGTAAATGTACCACTTTCGCAGCGACATAATATATATAGAAAAAGGATATTTAGTGGATATAGAGTTATGAGATGCCCTGGAAAGAGTACAAAACGTCAGGCCATCAAGAGCGCGTAAATTCATATGCTCATGGCTCAGTCAACAACACTCTGCGTGCTCATTTTTATGTAGCAATATTAGTAATGACTTCTGGGTTTAAATGGGATCCTTGTGCTCTAAAGCTAACTAAACTGAAGAAAATGCAATCAAATGTTGCAGCAGTAGATTCGTGTTGGTACAGTTACAGAAAAAGCATTTGCAACTTTACTAATCTATTGAAGGTATCACTACCCTAATTGAATCACTCAACTGTTATTGCATCCCATTGTTGTCCCTAGGAAAATTGTTACTATTTTTCAGATTTTTCCTGGTGATTTGCTTTCCATTGTAGAATGTTACTTGCATTCGATAGAAAGCATCAAATCCGTAATAGAAAACAAAATGTTTATCGTGTTTAGCCTCTTGACTTTTGTATACGATAACAAAGCACATAAGTGGGATCTCGCCGAATCTGGACAAAATTTCCGGTCCTTTATTTCAAATTCAACTATTTCCAGAAACTGCAACATAACCTATGCTAATTTTGGATACGTTGTGTCCAAGGTAGTACCTAACTGAAGTAAGATAGCCTTGGCACATATGAACTTACAACTAATGTACTAGATTTCAACTAACATGTAGAAAAATGAAAGAAATATAGGAGTTGCTATAGATATTGTAGTGGTTACAATCCCATCTAAGTTAATGGTTGCTCGTCGACGCGACATATTTTGCTATATCCTTACATTTGGAATCTGAATGTCTGAGAGTACTTCAGACTTCCGAGAATGTATTGCTTCTATGAATGTAATCAATGCGTCAATATTCAATTTCTTTGTTGCCTACGATACCTCTTCTAGAAAGCAAAAGATAATACAAGTGATCCCACACCTCGAAAGACCATTATTTACGGACAGATATGGGGATTTCTAGATCGGATAATATGTGGAGTAAGAGAAAAATTGGACCAAATTATGTAAAGGGCGGTCGTATATGACAAAAAGGAGGTCGTATTTGATAATTCCTCAGCATCATCTGTGCAAACTAAAAAAATCTTTATGTCGGAACGCTTTAAGTGTAATTTTTTTGAATTATGTTTCGCGGGTTTTATGCGAGTTTTATTTTTTTATATTTGTAGTAATTGTGGCTACATTTGATGGGGGATGGCCAGCATTTGTAAATAACTTAAAACGACTTTAAAGCTAGGATAATTTCTGTCAAATATGATCCAATTTTGAGACGTTGCTTAAAGGCTTTCCTAGTTTTTGCAACGAAAGCTATATGTAATGGCAGATAGGCGTCATTTTGCAAACTTGGAAGGCCCTTATACCAAAATGCTCTCTCCAAAGTTTAGATGAAACTGTTTCTGTAGTATTTAAGAAGGTAAAAATAGAAATTATTGAAGAACAACGAGCCACGACGCGGGACCACACTATGACCTCACTTGTTTTATGACTAAACAAAATAGTAACTGACACAGATTGAAGCATACTGTTTTATTGCATATCAGTTATGTAATTATATCCTATGTCACATGCTTCAAACATTTATTACTGGAACATATAAAGCTTCCTCTATTTACATGAAAAATGGTATATTCCTTCTTAAGAAACAAACATAGTAACTCACCACAAAAATGAATTGAAAATATTAAACAGTGAGATCAATGGGAGAAAAACATTTTACAATAGATTAACATAACCACATAAAGAATGAAAACTGCACGTAGTTCAAATAAAAAGACAAATAATGTACTTCAAAATTAACTGCACAATGGTGGCATTATCACAAGTCTTAAAACTACTCTCTTGTATAAATCGTTACTGGTTTGATTTTCATTTTCATTTTTACACATTTACCATTACACAAGGCTGTGAACAATCATTATAAGAAATAATTTTATATAATGCGTATAAGTCGTGAACTGTCCTTTGAGTCACAATTAACTAATCAGATTTATTCCTTAAACATCTATTTGCTTATTGACAATAGGATTTATTCATTAAGCAACATTTGTAACCACATCCAATTTTTATTACACATTTTGAGTTGATAAGGTCTGGAATGCATTCTGAGCCGTATCTATATCAACAACACCATTATTCTTCTGTTGCCCACCTAGTATTAACTCGAAACTCTGGATGAGGACCTGAATCCTAGGTATATCCACCCTGTTGAAAAGACCACACATTTGCACTTCGAAAGCATTTCCAATACAGACATTAGAAGCGCAGGGTTTTTGCTGTCTGCATGTGCGCAAACGGAACTGGATGAAGTTCTCACATATTGTCCATGGTCCCCAGTTAGACCAGCCGCACTTCCACTGGTTATAATCGATTGCAGAGACACCGCTGCAGGACATCATGGGGTTGCTGAGAAAAGAAACATAAGAACAACACTATTTTGTATTGATATCTGTCAAAAGAAATGCAAGGCAACAGTATCTTCTGCAACTTGGTGGCTGAGAAATCTTGCTTTTTCGTGGTAACTAGAGAACAAACGTTTCAGTAACTTAAAATGTACTATCTTATATGTAAAAAGTTATAATGCGTCCCCCTACTGGGAATAACAACCGGATCCTCGAGTTGCGGCACCCATCGCCTTGCCTGCACGCACCAGCCACCATACCCCATCGACTAAGCGCTAATCCCTAAAAAAGGATGGAGCTGATTGATATAGGCATTCATGATAGGGGTGCTAGTAGACTCTGTAATTAGCTCTCCTCTAAATACACAGTCACACAGGATTCCCCAAGGGAGAGCAAAGTACAAAGACGTTAGCATCGATATTTACAAAGTTACACCAAACAGATAGGAAACTTATATCCCCAGTTCCTACAGGAGGATGCGTGACAATATGAAATATAAATAATATAATAATATTATTTATACAAGTAACATTTGATCATTCGTTTCATATTATCGCGTATTATCTTGTGTGATGCAGGGAGATATATATATATATATATATATATATATATATATATATATATATATATATATATGTGTGTGTGTGTGTGTGTGTGTGTGTGTATGCACAATTATACGATTAAATTATCTCCTCGTACACATAACTATACCGAGTACACAATTGCAATAACATATTTAAGAGAAGGAACTCAGTGCTTAGTGCCGGCTTTGCAACTAGGTTAGTGAGTGTTCGAATCCTGCCCTGAACAGGCATGGTCTGCCGCCATATGTCTCTTGGCAAGGTAGTTTACCTTGATTGTGTCGACACGATACAGTCGTCCATATATTGATGTGTCGGTAAACATAAATCGATCACTAGATCGGCATAAAAAGACAGTGAAGCAAGACTGAACGACTATGGTTTATATACCACATACATTTATATTCTAGCTAAGTTCTCAAGTCTTTTCTGTGTAGTTGATAGCGTCTAAGACTATATTTTAGCTAGGAAATTCCGCTGGCTTCTTTGATTATCTTTAGCATCTCAGCAGTTTTCTTTCCATTTTGGAAATGAACTACTCATGGTCAAAGTGAAATGCATACCTGGAACCGGTATTTTTAACGAAGGCTTTTGTCGGGATGGATGTTATTCCTGTATTTCTGCAGATGACCTTTGACAGGGTTGTTTTTCGTATCTCGTCTAATTGCGCTAGAAGAAATAAAATAATACAAAAACTGAGAATAATGAAGACTTAATGAAACAAAAGTAAATTAATTAGATATCAAATTCCAATATATCCAACGGATCTAGAGGACACTAGCACTAAGTAGTATTAGTGATTTAAGTCTAAACAACGCACTTCGTCAGTCACAGAATTAAGATGATATTGGAAATGATGACAAAAGACGATGTAGCTTATTAGATCAAAGTCACTGTCTCTTTTCGCCAAATTAGGCAAGAAACTTTTAGCTGCCTTGAAGAATTTTACCTCGGTAGCCTAAGGGGCCGATGCATCTTAGTGTTCTAATCACATCACTGATTTCTGTCAAAACATCTGCTATATATATATATATATATATATATATATATATATATATATATATATATATATATTGTTTGCAAATGAAATCTGACTAAATAATGCATATCATTCACTGAAATCTTTCTTTGTTTCGAGAACATTTCACAAAATGTCCCCAGCTTTTATCAGCAAAGCTTTAAAACAAAACTTTGTCATTGCAGCCGTTCAGAGTTGGATGTCTCTAATACTTTTAAAAGTTCCTTTTCCAAGGAAATTATTAGATCTATTAGTTTGAACATAAACGTCCACTTCAAAAAAATATGTAAACTAAAGGAAATAAGGAAGAAATATCTGTTTATATTCCAATCGGTTCTACTAAGTCATACTCAAACGGTTACTAATATTTCATCCACCTGTATGGTAGAACTTGTGACATGTTTTTCATTGACAGCAGCGCTTAGTAATAAATATAGCGACTACCATATGTTAGTAGCGAAGAACGTCAGTAAGGGTACCACGTAGCAATCCAATATGTACTCAATCAATAATTGATACCCGAACCCCAGAAAATGGAGTTCTTACCAACAACCTTACCACATACTGTCAGAGTTCCCTTTATATTCATGCAGGTAAATAGCTTTAGGCTTTTGAAATCATTTTCACAACTTTGTTAAATATTGACATAAAATAGTCATAGAAACACAGGGTTTGGACATTGAACGGTATTTCGATCTGGTAAACTTTATCGTCTATTGTATTGCAGCTGACGAGACACAAATTTGATTTCAGAGTATAGCGGTCAGATTTTTAAAAACATTTAACATTTTCCACCTTTAAATGCTTAAATGTTTTAGTTGCAAGTATATTATTATTGCAAACAATATGGCATCATGGTACAGTTAAAACTACATCTCCTTTCGAGGCTTGCATTATGAGTAAACTGTTTACGTCGTCGTAAAACTTCCTTTGCATATATACATGAAAATCGAAGAAAATACTCTTTGCACAGATATTAATTCATCGATAGTTGAACATAAGCTAATGAGTTGAAATTGTCACAGTTAAATATTGCGCCTTTTTTTATTCTTATGGTTACCATAGAAACGGCTAAACTTTTTATATTTCGGCAAGGGTATGGCCACTCTAGCATCGCTTTTCATAATCAGCTGACACGTGGCTACACTATGCTGTAAATTGTCTTTTGTTATAACATACGTAGGGGTAGTCTAAAATATCAGGGTCCCCTCTGCTGCTCTACATGCGTACTAAGAACAAATCAAGCTCGTGGTAGAGAAAATACCAGGCTAACTGTATACAGTTCATTTTTTAATGACGATATTAAGAATGTTGTTGGATGGAAAGGTAGCTCACAGAACACAAGATCTTTATTCAATTCAATACTTGTTTCCAAAGTATTATTAAACTTTTTTAAGCACAGAAAGTGATAACACAATTGTAAGCGAAGAACTAACGTCTTCCTAACACGATTAAACTTACCAGGTGCAAATGCTTGGTCACCAGATTTTTCGTAGTAGTATCTGTCTCCTTTTTTCAAGGCTTCAAATTGCTTGGCAATGATACAAGCAAACGTTGGCCCAATCTTGCCTCCAGGAACAGGGTTCTCAGAAACTCCTCCAGAGAACAGGTCGATGTCAAATTGGGTCCTAGAAAGACGCAAAACTAACAATATCAACTCAGATCTTACGGTCATTCGAGTGTATAGTGCTTCTGTATATCCGTTTGCCTTCATTTAAAAGAAAAGTATGCAACGCAAAGTATGTGTATCTTCTCAAGCCCATGACATTTGCAGTAAGCACCTGTGTCCAAAAATACATACATTCTGCTCGGTTAGATGAAACCACCAAGTGGATTAGAAGATTGTTCCAGACACATCATCTTTGATGCAGCATCAATATGTGTGTTCCCAAATATTGCAAATGTGCTGCAGTTATAGGCTATCTTTATAAGCTTTATACGCCAATCGAGATCTGAGATCAAAAACAACACTCACCACTTTTGGTTCTCATAGACGTGCGTCACCGCAAGATAAAAAGGAAGTAATTCATGTCTTACTTTTCCGTGTCTCTGTCCCCGATACAAATCGTGCCAAATTTTGGATCACGAACATTTGAGTACTCTGAAGGTAATATTATAACAGAACAATGCCTTGTTTGGATGCAAAAATAACTGTTCAATCTCATAAAGAACATTACGGGGTTCCCATATTATATGAGTCAATAAAACTCCTGTAATGTGTAAATTTCATAACGTTTCAGAGCAGCGACCTTCGAAAATAAGTATGGAATCAAGAATATATAATACAGTGCAAAAGCGACAAACAGTTAATCATCAACTCACAAGTAAAGAACGTTTAGCAATACATTATTCAAAAATCCACACATTTCAAGTTGCTTATGTTTTATTATGATTTCGTTTTAAAATGACTTACTGGTAGACAGCGTTGAGCGCATTCCAGACGGTGGGATTGTGGACGTTGCTGGTGACGTTACAGATTGTCTTGATCAGCAGATAGAACGGGATGCCGTGATCCCTTCCTCTTTGTATGTTAATGGCAGCCAAGTCACCACCAAACCCTGGCTGACGTTCAAACAAGTGTCGGGTAATCTGGTCGCTTAGGCGCTCATCAACCTGTTGAAGTATAATCCTGATCATTCAGGCTTCAAGATACATGTACATTCTTTTGTAGTATTATTATTGAGCTTCAAGATATATTTGATTGTGTTACGCTTCAAGAAACATTCATTGGTACTTTGGCGTAATTAAGGAGTCCCTTTCTCTATCAGAAAGTTTTCATGCGATGAACAAGTGACTTTTAAAAATACATGGCAGGCTACACAACCACTTGTGTGTTCTGTGTTTAAACACATGTAAATTGCAAGGAATACAAGTTGAAAATTTGTTCCTTTTATATTTATATTCGTGCGCTATTTTTATATATTATACGCTCACCAAAAGGGCATTTTATTTACTCCTTGGAAAATGTACTTGCAGTTGTCAAAAGAGCCAATCTAAATGTTGAAATGATGTTTCGAGGGGATGTTGTGAAACCTTTCGGATATATTAGTCAAAATTAAATAGGGCAAGCAATGCCATTCGGATCTTGTTTGTTCCGCTGGTGAGTTACGGTATGATTTTTCTGTCCTTTTATTTTAAAATCCTTAATATGTAAACATGGGAATCACAAAATGAAAAAGTCTACAAACAATTAAAGATATTAAAGCTGGCTTTTGTACCCAACAGAGTAATATAAAGGAAAAACGTATTTGAGGGTTAATAGAGGGTTTCCTACCTTTTGAGAAAATGAGTCCGTGAGACCTTTGGTGATGCTATCAACTCCTCCAGCCGTATCGTACACTAGAGCAGGCTTGAGAAAGACATCTTTGAACAAGTGAGATGTGGCGCTGTATTTGAGCGAATCGTGGACCATGCTGTGCCCAAATCTAAAGGCGGCGGCAGAAAATTCATTCTTAATGGCCGGATTTACATTGTTGTTGTACCCGTTGAAGTACCCGCTTGTGAGAGGTTTTAAGCCATAAGAAGTCATGATGGCGTCTCCGAGAATTTCTGGAAGATACTCTTTGTAGGTGATGTGCTGAAGCATGGCACCAACGATCTTTCTGGTTTCATCATAGAGAATCTGGTCCGACCATCCGTTGTTCAGAGCTTCAAGTCCTGCAGCAATTCTGTTATGCTCCCTCATGAAGATTGTGTGGAGTGAGATAAGAGCCGGTTGTTGATTGACACGAACGTCCCCTAAAATGCCGATCTAAAGTTTTATTCATGAACCTCATACATTTTTGGAATCAGGCGATCCTCTGGTAAGACAGTATGTCGAATTTTCATGTAGTGCAAAGCATTTTTGTGATTAATTGAAAAGATAAAATCCAACTGGGAACTACATCTATATGACTAACATATATATAAGAATACCAAGATAGATAGACATATATATAGATAGACTGAACGACCAACTAGATAGATAGATAGATCGATAGATAGATAGATAGATAGACAGACAGACAGACAGACACATACATAGATATATAGATAGATAAAGAGACATACAGACAGACAGACAGAGACATACAGACAGACAGATAGACAGATAGATAGATAGATAGATAGAAAGAGAGACAGACAGATAGATAGATAAAGAAATTATATTTACCAGCTAAGAAGCACTTGACATTGGGGTTGGCCAGGGGCAGAATGCAATTTGCGTTGTTATTTATGTCCTTTGGCAGCAGATTTGGAATGTTCGGATCCGCTCCAGTTTGAAGTTTACCTGAACATAAATAAAGACTGCTAGCATCTTCTGGAGTGAAGCACAAGAAAATCTAAGCTTTTCAGAGAAGCTTGAATTTTTTTTACTTCGCTTAGCACTGTTAAGTACATCGTGTAACGCTGATTAATACACGTAAAAGCAAAGAAGTTATTTATTATTGAATGGCCAAGAGAGCATCTAATGTCTCTTGGATTTAAAAGAGCATTAAATGGAATACTCCTAAATTAATTATAGATCCAAAGTACAGAGCCGGTTTAATCAATTTATGGATCTGGTGATCTAATCTTGTTCGTACGTAACATGACTATACTCAGCAATTACAGCTTTTTTGCATGGAAATAAGACAAATAAAGCAAGCATTTTGTAAATATTCAATATCAACTGAAATTATTATTATTATTATTAATAGTAGTAGAAGTAGTTGTAGAAGTAGTATTTACCTCCAGTGAATGCTCTTAGGGAATTGCTTGTCTGTGCGTCTGACCCGTAGATTTGGGACCCGTCGATGTAATGAGTATTTTGATTCAATTGCTGTCTTTGACCTGTGTGAAAAGAATAATTATGTAAGCAAGAAGTAAGACAACATTAAATCAATAATAAGAGTCATTGTTTCGACTTTTCTTTCCTTTCTACTTGTTTCATGATCGGTTGTAATATTCACAAATCCGCCAAGAATGGTTAAGGTTGTTAAGTATGAACCTATTTTGCTGTAGGTCTAATTCTTGACCATTCCTCAGCAATACACAAACACACACGTCATTTGTGGGCCATTTTGAAATATTGTACCATACTGGTTATGATAATCAGCAGCCTATTGTTGGTGATTGGTTTGGTTTTACGGCACAGCAACACTACTAGGTTATTTAGTGCCAAGGAGTATAGTGCCCTGCCCAAGGACACACCACGATAGCTGAAGCAAGCTGGTCCGATAATAGGATTCGAACCCACACCCTTGTGGTCGTGAGTTCAACTACGCTCCATTAGTATTGATGAACCTTGATCTGTAGTCCTCTATTGGTTTTTACCACTGCACAGAGTATATGGCAACATTTTTTCAGTCTCACTTGAACAAAGTCAGACCAGGCATTTTATAAAGATGTATGGTTTAATATGTATGCATTTACCGCGGAATATGTCCTCTTTGAACCTTAAGGATGTGTGTGTGTGTGTGTGTGTGTGTGTGTGTGTGTGTGTGTGTGTGTGTGTGTGTGTCCAGTAAATACATTCTAAAAGTCAAGGAACAAATTAAACTTGGTTGTATCTAAATAGTGACTTACCAAGAGAACAATCAAGTTTTGGGGTCGGAAGAGCCCTGACAAAGTTCATGCATGTCCTGTTGAACTGTGAATAGTGGGGGTCATCAGTGGGTATCTCAATAGGAAAGCAAACTGTCTCTCTTGGAAAAGAAAACATAGCAATTACGTGCATTTTTAATAAACACTGTACGAAAGCAATCAAACATGTGTGAATGTGGGTATGTGTATGTGTGTATGCAGCGAGGAGGAGATTCTGATATTAATCCAAGTTTGTACAGATAACACATTAAGTACAAATGTTACATAAACATAAAAGGTACAAACAATAAAATACACATGGAAGATTTACTCGTATAGGTTTGGACTGTATGATGAGTTTGGACTGTAATGTCTATCAGTTATGTCAGATGAGAGAAAATAGCATAAATCTCTCACGTTTTGATTTTTCTCAGGATTTTGTTATACAAATGGATTTGAAAGGTAGCCTAAATTTCGTACAGCATTGAAAAATGCTCAATAAATTTATTTAAAAAAAGGCAAAAAGAATAAACAACATGATTTATTACCTTGACGGTTGGTCAGATCGGCAACAGTCAATGTTGGATCCTTCGTAACCTATTTTTAAAAAAATGACGTAAAGAAATAAAATATGTCCAATGTTTGCAGCAAAATATGAAGCCTACCATTCATTAAACTGAGAGTTATAGAAAGGCCAACATGAAGCCTACCATTTCATTAAACTGAGTGTTAGAGAAAGGTCAACATGAAGTCTTTGTTTTGTGTCAAAACTTGCGCAAACGTAGCTTAACGAAAGGATCTTGAACTCTTGTTATAACCCGTTTTCTGAAGAGAAAAAACTTTATAACACACAACAGTATCTGACTATAAACATACTATAGAAACCAAACAAACCGAGAGACTAACGTTACGAGAGAGAGAGAGAGAGAGAGAGAGAGAGAGAGAGAGAGAGAGAGAGAGAGAGAGAGAGAGAGAGGGAGGGAGATAAGGGAGAACATTACACTTAGCATTTCATTATAAAATGAACAACTCCAACAAACGTATTACCTTTATTTTACGAGCATCTAGATTGAAAATGAATGTTTTACAAAATGACGACCTTACGAAATGATTTGTTAGTAATATATAATATGTATTAATAACAATCTCCAGTTGTCAGACAGCATCTTGTAGTCTATTGCAGATGTTCACAGATTATCGTTCTTCCTGAATTTAACGACTTGCACTGAAGTAGTTTGAGTGGTTCTCTGTCATTACAATTCATTATATGTACTGCATTGCAGCAACTTTAACCTGTGAGGTGAAAATAATAATAATAATAATAATAATAATAATAATAATACCTGTAGACAAAGCATTTCGCTGAATATCATGACTCAAAAACTGTCCGAATTCCATGGTCATGTGACTGAGGTCTGTCATTAAGTCACCAATGTTACTCGGTTGATGGAACTGCGAGCTAATCCTTCGCGCCAGGGGGAGAAGTCCTCCGAACAGGCTGGTTTGCCTCGGCTGATCAACTATAATGGGAGATAACTGATCGTTTAATAATTTTCAAATGTTGTCGTCTAAATTCAGCTTGGGGGGGGGGGTACGAATCATACTTTAAACCTTAAGCGAGCCCAAGCTCCCACAATTTAATTACATATTGGTTCATTTTAAGCCTTCATTTTTTCAATGCTCTTCCCCGATGGGCAACGGTGTTTAATGGTGTATTACATCAATGTTGCTGTATGCTAGACTCGATTGCTATTTTTTGTTTCTTTTTCTTTTTCTGTTCTATAAAAATTAGAAGAATACTCTGACAGTTGAACAAAATTTCACCAGCAAGGAGTTTTTCTTACATTTTGCTTGATGCGGGAAAAATCACAACGAAAACAAAATCTTATAACCGTGGCCTCTGTCTTGAAACAAAATCAGCTACTCGTAATCAGAACTCTGAAAATGATTCACATGAAACAATGGACACGAAAAGTGAAAGTATTTCGCCATTTTCTAATATTAGTGCTCTTATTCTTGTCCTTCACACAATATATTCTTTGATGTCTTTACCTTTGCCATCGGTCCTAAGAAGGTCAAATATCCGTATTTCCAAAAATCACTTTGCCAAAAATGTAGCATTGATTGAGAGGGAGACATTCATAATTGCATTACCTTATGGCTGTTGAAAGCAAATTTATGATAATTTCCCGTTCTTCTCCTATTTACTGTTTGACTTCGTTTCTATTTGGGCATAGGGGAGCAATGATATGTATTCCCTATCAATTGAATATAGAGATGATATTTGCTTGAAACGAGTGAATAACAGATGTATTTCATCGAGTCAGTGAAAAACTCGGTATTTTTACGAGATGAATAGATGAGTTTGTCTGAATGAATACTTTAGTTTTTTACCCACGAGATAAAATATATCCGTTATTCAATCGGAGCAAGCAAATTTTCTTTTTATTTTAAGCTCAGACGTATTGGATAGCAATATGTATAACAGACTGAAATAGAAGATTTCTTACTGTATCCCGCGCGATAATGTCAAAAGGTTTACCGTTTATGTTCTGCTGTGTTTTGTGTATATTCACATTGAAAATATCAATAGTAACACAATTCTCCTCCCTAATTCAAGGTAAAAGAGCACATAAAAATGAAGACACACCGTATATGCACATTGTAGGATTTGAACTTTGTTCTGAATGCGAGGCGGACATACGTACCACTAGAGCAAGCGGGCGTCTAAAGTTAGCTCAGATTTCTTGGTCATAATGTTATCGATATTTATTGACGGGGCATTGAAAAATATTTTTGATATTCCACTCCAATGAAGTATCAAAATTATTTCTCTTGGAAAATCCAGTACTTCACGGTCTAGCATAAAATAAAATGTCATATTAAATGTTCATTAGTTTTGACTGACTGTACATATGAAATGAACAACTTTCCATACATGAGTCATAAAGCGCTGGCATCATCCTTTCGAACGGCGTGAATGATCGACCCCAGAGTCTATTATTCAGATTATTGCAGGAGCCGTCTATGGTTCTGTATCGGGAGGTCGCAGCTTGGCTACAGTCCGGAAGAACTGAGAAATCACATTGTAGAGCCATAATTGGTAATGACCTGGATAATTGTTGTTCTATAGCCTGTGTTGAAATATTGAGCCTGTTGATTGAAGAAAAAAAATCTCAAAGTTAGCAAGTTCCGATTCTTTGAAACTGTTCAACATCCTCTCATTTGGATCACCATGACAGAACGCATTTCACGACCAAACGGCTACTTCTATTAATCCCCTTTTATGGCATGCAGGAGGATGCACTGAACCTATTCTACATCTCCGAACGAGAAGGCGGATTGAAAGAAAAAAAGTGACAGCGAATAGCAAGCAGGACATATACCTATACTAGGGAAATTCTCGGAAGAAGATTATATTTTTTGTCTTAACGTTTAGACCTAATAAAAGCTTCATTTCACACAAGTCAATCTACATTATCACATTTTTTCGTTGTAACTAATATCCATGCTTTTGCAGTAATAAAAGTCATCTCGGTACAGATTATACATTAATTATAAATTAATGCTTAACGTTACTTTACACTGAAAGTGGTGTTGACAAACCAGTTATAGACCACAACTCGTTTATTTATCCTAACTACATCAGTAAACTGATTAAGTTTCAGCAGTGCAATTCTGACAGGAAATCATACCACAGGAGTTCTAAAATAGATTGGTTGGCTGGCTAAAATAAGCAGTCAGTGATAACTGTAACTATTTTGCTATCAGTCCGGAACTAAATTACTAAATAATTAAATTCCCTGTAACAAGAAAAATTAGATTTCAGATGATCATCCATTTACCGATTTTTCCTCTTTATCCCCCCACCCCCTGCTTATTTCTTTTCCTTACATTTCATAATACTTCTACAACACTTTGTCAACACTTTTTAATCGATCCAATAACCGCCCAAGTCCATTCCAAGGCGATGCAACGTACGAATCTAGGAAAGATGGGGTATATATATGCTCTGGATGTTGTTAATAGAAATACTCAGTTCTCTTTCTAAAACAGGATATTCTACAAATATTTGTTTTTGTCTATCAAGTTTTTCTAATTGTATGTATTTATTATTTGTATTGTTATTATTATTATTATTATTATTATTATTATTATTATTATTATATGTATTATTGTTATTGTTATTATTATTATTATTGTATGTATTATTATTATTATTATTATTATTATTATTACTATTATCATTAGAATATGTATTATTGTTATTATTATTATTATTATTATTATTATTATTATTATATGTATTATTGTTATTATTATTATTACTATTATTATTAGAATATGTATTATTGTTATTATTATTATTATTATTATTATTATTATTCGTCTTACATATCACACCAGATGAATTACTGTCTAGTAAGTGGATTTGTCAAAAGAATGAGAAATGCGTATCATAACTATCTGAATGCAGTGACTGCTTTTGTTTTTAACTCACATCTCAACTACAAGTTTGGATAGTCCTGTAAAAAGCTTTCCGGATGAGGCTATTTTTATGGCTTGAGGGCTGGTAAACAGATGAGGTCCGAAGGCATCCGTATTCCTTACACCTACCTGGTCGATACCTGTTTAAAATAATAATAATAATAATAATAATAATAATAATAATAATGCATTTTCAAGTATCGTAAGTATAAGGTCTTGATTTGCGTATTATATATATATTTACTGTCGAAAGCATCTAACAAAAAAATTCTATATTTCAATATTATAGCATTTATAATTATGAAATTAATTTGTCTGGAATTCATTCGCATTGCTGCACATGTCATTTAATGGCTTTTAATTCTTCACACATTCTTTTCTTCTAGGTTGTATTATAAAATTAACAAGGGAAAGATTATTGGAACGTAAAATCCATGGTTTTTGGGGTGTTTGTTTTTTTGTTTTTTTTTTATTTTTTTATTTTTGCACGAGTTATGTTTTACCCTGTCCTAGAGATAAAGAAAACTGGAAAAATTTACAATGTGTCTATTAATAAAACCAATACTTTGATTACACTTAGACTTATTTTAAAATGAACTCAATTCCATTACTTTATTTTAAATGTGTAAAACCATAATTGTTTTAAAAGTAAAGTTTGATTCATTATATTCTTTCTGTTGCACTATCGACGTAATTTTATTTATTTTAGAAATTTATGTTTTCTTGAGCTCTAAAAATTGAACAATAAAATCATTTCATGCAAAATGATGTTGAAGTACTTAGGTCAATCTAGAATACATTTGTGATTTAGATAATACTGATTTTGTTTTTTCCAGATACCAAGTAGGGAAGATTAGTGTGAGTACGATATGTAAAGTTCTACACACCCTTTTCGAAAAAAGTTTTGTCTTGAGCGTCATCCTCCTGAATATTTCTCTCCATGATGGACAGAGATGCAGACACGATCCTTTCAAGGATAGCGTCTTTCTTGATTTGTTCCGTATTCGTGACTTCCACTTTCTGAAAAAGAGTTATTTCCAAGTTGTCAATCAGCTGGATTGTGGTAACCAGTGGTTCGATGGGTTCCTCGATGATGGGATCGAAAGGTTGGATGGGTTGCTCCCATTGCCGTATTCCTTCAGCACATGTTAATAACACCAAAAGGCCAAGTAGGAAAGGAATCTTAAGACGTTTTAACCTGAAAATGTAGATAATATATTGTCAATACATTAAGTATCCATGGATGTCTATCATTTTACGATATCATATGAATTGCAATGGCGTCGACAATGAATTACACTGCGTGGATGCTAAAATGGGTGGGTATATATATATATATATATATATATATATATATATATATATATATATATATATATATATATATATATATGTGTGTGTATATGTGTATATATATATATATATATATATATATATATATATATATATATATATATGTGTGTGTGTGTGTGTGTGTGTGTGTGTGTGTGTGTCAGAGCAGGGTAAAGAGAGAGATGGGTGAATTAATGCATTAAAAATTCCATAAACATTTTTGAGTCTTCGAGAAAGACTCTATATTTATTTTGTTGCGAAAATATATATATCGACTGAGTTAATATGATGAATGACAGTTATGGTTATAGAATCCAAAACAACCTCTTTGCACCCGTGTACAGTATCTCTGTGATCTAGGAGAAATGTGTATGACTTATGAGATAGAGTCTCTATAACATAATTTTGACATAGGAAAATAGTTAAATATTATTTAAATAAATGAATAATGCGAATAACCAGACTAGATACTAATGAAAATGTACCTTTCACCCATGTCAGATCAAAAATGACGATTATTCAGACTTTTCCAAAGTACGTGTTAATGCTGGTTTGAAACTGTTTTCTTTAGGCTTGGGACGCAATTTACTTTCTTATATACTGAGTTAGAACAAAGAGATTTCATGAGTTAGCATTACGTTACAGAAATAGTTTCAAATCCGGATCTTCCAGGGGAATGAGCAGAACGCGTGAAAATTAGACACCCATAACCTTAGATGTGCACTCACTCGCCCTTGTGACGATAAATCTGTTTACATTCATGCCTATCTATGGGTGTTTCACAGCCGAATGCATATCACTAGGATATATAGATATATCGTTACACACGTTCATCCATGTTCTTCGTGTATTGGTTCCTTGATCACCAATTGATATTGCGAGATATAAACAAATTACTTACATCTATATACAATACGTGTATACAAAAACACAATTGCAAGACTGACAAAACTAGTAAACACTTTTCTCAGTCCCGGGCTAAAGAAAACTAAATAAACTAGACAAAAATGCACCCGACACACATGCCCTGTATAGTATATTTTGTAAGCGCATCAATGTATTGATACAATGTATAAGCAACTTCATTTCATACGCACTCTTCGACCATACCTTAATAGTTCTAACTAGTTATTCCACATTCAGGACAAACTTAAACGGGATACTTTATACACTGTATCATAACAAACCCTAAAAGTCCTATATTGTATGAATTTAAAATCAAAAACTTTGTTTTATTTTGCAAGGACCACTTTGTACATTGCATCTCTCTCTCTCTCTCTCTCTCTCTCTCTCTCTCTCTCTCTCTCTCTCTATATATATATATATATATATATATATATATATATATATATATATATATATGCGGTCTCATACATATAATTTTTTCCTTAATTCAACAGGAAAGCAGTAATATATTCATACTATTTTCCTGCAAGCGCTTTCGCATTATCGTCATGGATGCTCTTCGGCTAAGTGCATTATAATGTCAAAGTACTATCGTAAATAAATAGTCTGACGCCATTGGTATGTCATTTATGTCATCGTTGAAAGGGCGAGATATAAACAACTTCTTTACATCTGTATGCAACACCTGCATTAAATTGAAGCAACGCATGTACACATTTTAAATCTTCATTCATGAGGAAGTCAGTAATATATCCATACCTTATTCTTTCTAACGCATTCACATCATCGTCATGAATGCTCTTGAGGTAGATGCATTATATATTCAACGTGTTTTTTTGTAACTAAACAGTTTGATGTGATTGCTATTTTTCAACACTGAGCAAAAATAATATTGGTACCGTTCTAAAGTACCAAGAAAGGAGGCGAATTAAACAGCATGAAACATAGTTGTTACTGTGGTTTCCCGTCCATAAAATATATCAAAGTTAAATATTATTCTCCTATTTTACGTTTAGAATTGAAAAACACTGAAGGAGAAATTTTGCAGAATGCAATATCTCTCCTGCGTCTACAACAAGTAATTGTTTTGTGACTGAATTTGCTGTCCAGTTTATTTGTTTAATTGTGTTTGATTTTGGACTGCAATGCATGTTTCATGGTTATATTAGTCATACAAATGCATATCATGTATAGGTATTGTATAAATATGTAAAGAAGTTGTTTATATATCTTCCTATCAACGATGCCATAGTTTACATATATTGTACTGTCCTGAAGAGAATCCGCAATGATGATGCCAAAGTGCTAGAGGGAATAATAGCATGGATATATTACTGATTTGCACCACACACACACACATACACACACACACACTCACACACACACACACACACACACACACATATATATATATATATATATATATATATATATATATATATATATATATATTGTGCATCTACATGTATGAAATTTTCTCTGCCACTTTGGTTATAACAAATAACGATTAAATTGTGCTTGTAATGTCCTAGAAAAAGTGGCATTGCTATGTCTATTTTTTAGTATTCCCTAAAGTCGAAGCAGATGTAACATAGCATCCTACGGAATTTCTGCTTCAAAAATGAAGAGAAAAATATTTAATCTGGATTCATTTCATGGATGGGAAACACAGTAACAACTATGCTTCATGCAGTTTCAAACGCATTCCAAATAATAGTCTTGCTCCTACATAAAAGTTCGATTTGCACTCCTGCTTTGTTGTGGTGGTATATCCGTTTTCATTCTTACCTATCCATTGGTTATTCACCGCCAAGTGGGTGTTACTACTACCTGTGGACAGGTAAACTGCGTCAAAACTATTCATTTGTTGTTTGTTTGACGATTGATCTGCAGAGCTATAGTCCGTTTGAATAGACCTATCTCCCTATGACGTCACCTTTGTAATCGAGCCCTATAGACGCCCTATTGACGCATTACATGATGTGATTAAATGGGGTAAAAACTAAATGATAATATAAAGTTTATTATTAACGAGCTCATCATAAACTATTTATTAAAAAAAAAAATATTGGAATGTTATCCTATTCATTTTATTGGCAGTAGATTGGAATGTTATCCTATTCATTTTATTGGCAGTAGAGAGAAAAACTGAAAACAATGCTGATGAAAATCCGATTTCATTGACGCAAAACACAAGTTACTTAAAACAGTTTTAGCATCTATAGTCTCCAGGGGCCCAGTGTGATAAAGATAATAACTATATGGTATCTAAAACAGTAATGAAGATAGTTTTTCTTTTTTGTTTTTCATTAGATTAAATATAACATCCATCAACGCAGTAATGCAGTTGTTATTAAGAAATACCGTTGAGTAGTATAACCCCTAACAGCATCGGCGACATCGTCATCAAATGGGGATATTACCATACTGCAGAGACAACACAATCCTGTTGTGCAAAAAATTATATATTTTTGTGGTGAGAATAATCCTTTGATCATGCGGTGTTTTCTTTTCAACCTTGTTTTCGTGTTTGCCTGTCTTAAGGTGCAGTTATTGCTGAGTCATTGTCTCATAGTATGAATTTTGCCATAATGATTTTTGATTTGGTGTTTCGAATATGCATGGCAAAGGCAGAGTGTAGATTGTGGACTAACCCATTTATATTGCGTTGGAAGAAAAAAATGCTTAAACTAAGGAGCCCCTCTCCCCCACTGCTGTGTAAAGAAACATTAAATTTTGTGAATACATTTCTTTAAAGTCTGGTCATAAACTGGGTACATTCTCTTCAATTTTCTCTTAAGATCTCTTTTTTCTTAAACCTTCAAAAATATATTTGAAACTCATTTAATTTCTTACATGTCAGGAATAATGGGTTTGTTGAAATTAAGGTGTATAAATAACACTCTTTGACTCTAGAAACCTTGAATGAAAACAAGCTACTTTGCCACACAAATATCCCAAGCTAAAGAAAAAAAAATTAAAACGCGATGAAACCTCGTGCCAGAAGTATTAGGAAGATGGCCGTTTTGACAGATATTAGAGTGACTGAATTTCATTTACATGGTATTGATTCATTGCTGGTACATTATATAAACACGTGGGTTAGAATCCACTACCTTCCTGTACCAGAAAAATTTGCCACACCCCAGCTGTATTCTTTTATACCATTTATTTTCGCTTTCCTATGTATTCCAATATTCAATTTTCCATTCCTTTCTTCTACTCGCCATATGATTATATTATACTGTATAGTGGATTACAATTAGTAAGTTCATACGAACTTGTTTTCTGTCCTTTTGCAAATATATGACTGTTTATAATAAAATCTATTTAAACTAAACTAAATATTAGCCTTTGTTATTTCTTATTATTTTTTTTAATTTATTCAAAAATGTGTGCTCAAATAAATATTTTTACCTTTTTCTGACAAAATAATGTCACTATTTGTCATAAGAATGAAGGTAGTAAGTACTTCACGCCCTATTAATACTGAGTTAGTAGTAGTTTCGTGTTTATGGTTTGTGTACGGCGAGTACCCTCCACAACATACCGTATATACCCACACATAGGTTCCCACTAACTGCAAACAACATCGACCCTGATTGACCCTCGCATAATGCACATATGTTCTTTGTTCTACTGATGAATCCAAGCAAACAGTCTACATCTAACTCTACTAACGCATTATGCCAGTACAGATCTGCATCTATGCAGTTTACATTTAGATACGATTTATAATCGAGTATGTACGGTAAGTTACTATCCACTTCACCTCGCTTAGCGCATGAGTGCATTTCTTACTGCACCTGCTAGTACAATTTGTATTCAAACAAAGAACAAAAGTATCTGTAATATTATTTTTTAAACAATATCAAAATCATAATATCAAGAGGTTATAAAAGGGCTCAACTAGAGTGGCATTTGTCTTGCAACCTATATATTTTCTCCATTGTAATCATTTTATCACTACTATTGGTCCCTATATATCGTATAAGTATACACAGAAAATGTATAAGTATACACAGAAAATGCAACAATTCCAATTTACAACATGCTTTTTAATATTTTGCTTCAGTTTATCAACAACATATTGAATAATGTATTACAATTATGATATGATGATATGATTTCTTTGAAATATCTAATCTAGAAATTAATTCCATTTTATATTTAAAAACGGCATTTTATTAATTTTGTCAAGTGACACAGTCGACTCCACAACTTGCATACAAAATGTATAAATGCACATATTTTAATGGGTGCCTTCAGTGAATCCGTATAAAAATAATAATAACAACAACAACAATAATAATGATGCTGATGAAGAGAAGAAGAAAATATTTCTCGGTGCTATCTTTTATCAATAATATCACCATCGTCAGCATATCCTGAAAATGATGATGGTTATGATGATGATATGACGATGATGATATTGATAATAATAACAATATTATTATTAGTAGTAGTAGTAGTAGTATTGTCATTACTGTTATAATAAACATCATCATCTCCTTGTGCTTTAATTAATGATGATGACGGAGATGGTACTACTGCAATACTAATAATACTACTAATAATACTACTACTACTACTAATAATAATAATAATAATAATTATTATCATTATTATTTTTATTATTATTATTTGGATTACATTGACAAGAAAAGGGATTCTGGGAAATAGTTTCAGAAAAAGAGAATGATAGATTCAATGAACAGAAATTTCAGGAAGAGAGAGAGAGAGAGAGAGAGAAGATAGATCCAATGAACAACCATATGTCAGAAAGAGATTGCGATCAAGAGAAAAAAATAACAGTTGTCTAAAATTGAGATTTTTAATAATACCCATTGCCATGCATCTTTTTACATCGTCAAATTGACTGCATACATAATAAATTACAAATTAATTTCATGATCAATGTATGAGCAGAATTGACAAGTAACAATTATATTAACACACAACCAATATATATATATGTATATATGCATTATATTTTGTTGTGTGCGTTAGTGTATTTCTGACTGTTTGTGCAGCAAGCTACCTTTAAGAAAAGTGTCATGTTGTTCCTCTTGAACACAACATGTTATAAACAAAAATCCCAAACACACAGTAGTGTATTATAATGAAAAGTTTCTTTTTTCCAAAATCATCTATCTTATTAAACCCACTTTATACAGTTTTTAAGTTTGTTATATATACACTATCTTTATTTGTTGAAGAGAGAGCATTTAGTTCAAAAATGAAGTGTATCCTTACATCTAGTCTACAAGGTTTCATACCGTATGTACTCGCGTATAATTCAGTTCAAATGCAAACAACATAGACCCTGACTGCCGTCGCATTATGCGCCGGCAGATCAGGTTCTATGTTGTTTTTTCTACTGCTTAGTTCTTACATACTGTATAGACCCAGATCTGCCTTCGCATTATGTGACGGCAGATCTGGGGCTATGCAGTTTGCAGTTGGTATTTGATTATACACGAGTATATACGGTAATCTTTTTTGTTGTACAGTTTTTCTATACCTGTCGGTTTATATTTCCTGTCGGTAACGCAGTTTATGTACTAATTTCTCTTGTCTCCATTTTTCGTCATCTTCGAGCTAATTATGCAAGTTTTTATATAAATTAATTCGAATATTTTTTTGTTATATGCTTTAATAAGGGTCTATTTGATCAAACCGCGGTGGAATCTATGTCGAATGTATCCGTAACAAGTTTGGCATTGAGAATCCAGGAGGTTTTACAGTTTGTTCCTAAGTCCTCCTTAATAAACGAAAGGGCAGCCCTTAAAACTTTCCGGTTTGATGGGACTTTCTCTATATAATTCCAGTATTTCATTATTTGTAGATCAATGTCATTTAACAGTTATATACATGTAGTATAAATGACTTGACAAGAATATCAAATACCTTATTAATTATTATTGTTGAATATGATTGGTTGGCTACATGAGCCCCTTAATGATGGTTGAATTTGATTGGTCGGCTACAAGAGACCCTTAATGATGGTTGAATTTGATTGGTTGGCTACAAGAGACCCTTAAGTCACCTCTGTGATATTTTCTCCTTTGTATTCATAAAGTTTCCATTGGAATTTATAGTACCGCCAATGTAAGTGTAGTCATTTGCAACCGTGACTTCTTCGTTCCCTAAAAAAAAATTAGTTTGAGAGTTGTTCCTTTTTGAAGATCATAATATTGCACTTATCTATGTTGACTGTTAAATGCCACTCTTTACAACATTTAATTACTGTTATCAATATTCATCATGTATTAAATGTACGCTAAGAAAAAAAGACCCAACCATTCGCATTCTTCGCGACATAAAGGGAAATTATTTTTGTTTGATATAATGAAGGACTAAACTTTCAATCACAAAGGTTAAGGAAAAATACAAGTTAGTGTATTAAATGACAACGCATTCATTACAAAAGATCCCTTGCCATTTTCCGAATACTAGTGGACGAATAAATGAGGCAGAAATTCGACTTAGTGTGCAATAAACTGTCAATGAATTGCCCCCAAAAAGGAGAGGTACTGCTAATGTAAATCCTAGAGATAAGCTGTAACTGCTATTCATGCCCCCCCCCCCCCCTTGGCCCCACCTTTTCACTATTCTCACTCGTGTCTAGAATAGAAGGACACGGCTTGCAACAATTACAAACGCTGGTAATTATCCCAATCAAAACGGCACAACAATTACGACCCTTGATAGCAACCCAGGTACTTGTAAGTAAAAAATCGTAACAGATTCATAATGTACTGCCCAGGAAATTAACATCTCAAATCACATGGGATGGGGATAGTTTTCTTTTCATCCCTCTTAACTTGATTAACCTATATATAAGGCCGGTTTCTAAACCCGTCTGGAACATGTATGACTTTTACTTAAAATATATATTTTTTTAACTTTTTTGATACATAAAAGTTATTTGTTTAATTCAAGTCAAGAAACCATGTGTATATGAATTATTTAATTATATTTGATAATGCCATTGAGTTTTGTATGTATGTATGTATGTATGTATGTATGTATGTATGTATGTATGTATGTATCAAGGCAGTATATAACCAGTATTGCACTGATGTGCTTTAAACCCTTTACATATATATATATATATATATATATATATATATATATATATATATATATATATATATATATACCGTGAAACAGTTATTTCCAGAGTTACTGTTCGGTTTATCTGATATATATATATATATATATATATATATATATATATATATATATATATATATATATATATATATATATATGTCTCCTATATTTACTAATTAAATCATATATAGAACAAAATCACTGCAAATACTATAAAAAGAACAATCATGCATAAATGCTGAAATGAGGTAAAACTGTTTACAAATGTGATTGCTTGGCAAGAAAGTCTGGTTATTTATATCTCATCCTTATTACTGCAAAGCATTAAGGGGAGTTATTGCTTATTGTCCAATGAAGTCTTTAAAATGATGTGATTTTGGATGTCGTTTGAACAGTTCAATCTATTTGTTTGTTCATTTGTGTGTATTGAGACTGTGTGTGTCAACGATTTGGAGAACATGGAATACTCATCACTTGTGTGTATTTATTTTCTTTTGTTTTATTGTATCACCTTATACCAGTTCAAAACCCCACCTTTGCAAGTCAAGGATTGTCAAATCTTCTCAGGGGATCAACAAACTATGGCTAGCGACGATAGTTAAATCTACTCTGTGCCAAATTACATAGGACTGAAACAAAAATATAAGTGAACAAACAAAATTCAGTAATATATGCTGCTGAGTTTTTTTGCAGTTTAATTATTCTTTTTCAGCAGATTTCCGCTGATAGTGCACTATGGCAATTTTACCGAATGATTGAAGTTTAAAACCTGGTCAATTTGTATTGCGTTTGGAGACACACCTAAGAACGCCCTGAATATTGGTGTGCCGTCTAAAAATTAGTAACTCTAATGCTTTTTCCTGATTATTGTGGATACATCGCTATCTCTACCTATACCAACCTACAACTTATACCTGCCTAGTTACACAGCGAACCTACATCAGTATATATATATTGAGAGCATATATCAGCAAGACCCTAGTATATTGTTTCAAGTATCTGAGAAAGAACAGATCATCTTTGGGATATTTTAAAATCTCGTACAGGGATACAATATTCCTCCAGAAAAACACTAATTCGGAGACAAGAACATCCAATTACAATTAAGACAAAATCATTTTGTCCGCTCTTTGTTTTGCATATTACCATCTACTAGATGGATACGACAACATTTCTGGACCGCTCATATTTGTTTGCGTTTAAAATCATGTATATGTATACGAGAAGATAAAAAATAAAAATTGAAAATCACCAGACCAGCACTACTTGGTACAATTTTTAAAAATAAACAATAATCACTATAGCACTCAGACTATGAACACAATTAACAAATGGAATCGCTTCTCACCGCGGATGAACAGCATCATCCTGTGGAAAGAACTTATTTCAACTTAATTAGGAAAAATAGAAACATCATACTTAATGGTAAATGCTACATTGTATGATTTTAGCAGTTGTCAGCGGTCGATCTGGTACAAATACATTGTGTTGATAAGGAAATTCAAGTCTCATTCGCAATTTTCTTTTGATCTGTTTCGAGTTATCTAACATGTCTGCTTTTACTTTGTCTATAATAACATGGTTTTCTTCAAACACAGTCTCCATTGCTTCTTTTGTCCATGATGTGGGAGATTCATAAATAATTATTTTTGTTATAAAGTCTTTGATTACAGAGTTGCACTTATATGCGATCGCTCATAATTATATTTCGAAATGTCTACCACTAAAATAAGTTTGGTTTGGTTAGTTTCTTCTTTTTACATCGTCCAGATTGCCACTTATCCAGTTTATCTTCAGGATATCATTATCACATTTTCATCTTTGAGAGACCACGTTCCGTCTTAAGTCTTGTTGAACAGAAAAGTTGATCAGGGAATGACAAAGTAGTGAAAAAGGTTATTGTATTCGGGCACTTTCAGTTTCAATGCGAAAACGGTCTTTCGACCATTAGTTACTTCGCATAATATCATGTTGTAAGGCTCTTTCAAATATGTTGATACATGACTAAAACATAATTGACTTTAATTGATTGTTTTTAATGTTTACTTGAGTATCAATCACAAAACAAATATACATTTTGTGCGCATCAACATTTTATTTTCTGTTGATTTGAAAGTGAACACCTTGCTGAAGGTTAGCTAATTTAAGACCACTACCATGCAATCTGTTATCATGTGTACTTTTTCAAATCATGTCAGATGCCATACTTATCAGTGTGAAAGTTGTTTTGCACTGACTTTACCAATTTTGGTGTGGTTTTCTTATGCAACAAAAGAAAAACTGTTGCCTAAATTGAAAAACTAGGGATAAAACCATAGTATGCAGACCATCTATAGTCACTAAGATTTTTTGTACTGGTAAGTGGAAAAACATCTCAGTATCGCTTTCTCCAATTTGTTTATCCACTATCATAACACCTTTAAAGCTCAACCTGGGAAAATCAAGCGTAACGTGTGAAGTTCTACTGCATGCAATGTCGATGACCCCACACTCCCTCTATCTTTCTGTCTGTCTGTCTCTGTCTCTCTCTCTCTCTCAGATTGCATAATTGATTAAGTAACCGTATCGTCTTTCAAATGTAAGTCTTCCTGTTCTTTGTCTTGATTACCACATTCTATCACTTCAGATGGTCCTGCAAGTGTTATGTTAAACCTGAATTAGTTTGAAAGCCCACAGGGTTACAGTGCACAATGATATGATATTAGCTGAGAGTCATGTACTATTAATCACAGCTTTGTATTACTAAGAATAATGGCTAAATATTGTCCTAATAAATGACGCAACTTGTACTAATAATGCTTGCGCTCACCATGTATTTTGCTACAATGCTGTCATCCACATATTAGCACGCGACAATGTTAAAAATACCTAATGCGAATGTCTTGATTTGTGTGGTTCAGCCGTTTTGCAATTCGATACGCTTACTTTTATTTGACGTGTCCGCTCTTTACTTACACCCTTAGAATAAGTTAATATACTCTCAAGTGAACCAAAAGCTCGTGACAATACGGACCATTATCAGTGCACATGTGCACGTTTACAATTTTCTGACCACTAAGTGTCTTTTTTTCTTCAAATTTTATACTGCTTTACGCTGATGACACTAGTGTTCGGTACTGATGAAAATTCATTCCAGCATAATTTAAATATCTTTTACGAACATTCAAAGCTATGCAAATTGAATGTCAATTTCACAAGGACAAATATATTGATTTTATTGTACACAAAAATGATAAATATATTTACAATTGGTTGAAATCTAATAGACATTTGTGTTCAATTTAAATATTTAGGCGTTATTTTTTTCTAACAATTTAAGGTTCGTTAAATCAATGAAACACAATGTTGACCAAACTAGAAATGGCTTGAATCTACATTATCGGAAAATGAAATATTGAAATCTTCCTACAGAGTTGAAATTGCATCTTTTCGATCATAGTATACTACCCATTTTACTTTAGAGGTGTGAAGTTTGGGGATTAGAAAATATCACGATTTATTGAACATGTGCATAACGACCTATGTAATAAAAATTTTAAAAATGAGGAAAAGTCTCACATTTGCATGCTTTATTCAGAATTAGGAACGAAACCTATCGACGTAACAATCAGATCACAAATAATAGGGTTTGGGATCTCTATCATTAATAGTAAATGGGCCAAACTATCCAAATTTCATTATCAAATACTTTTTGTTACAAGAACAATGTTAACGCAATACTTATACATGGATGAATAACATAAGGAATACTTTGATAACTGATGCGGGTCCAGACCTCCTATATCATGAATTTATTGATAATCTTAAAGGACAAAACGAATGGTAATATAAACTCTAAAATATCTTTATATACAGGAGTGGCAATCTTCGTTTACTCTACTCTATACAAGAAAATTTCGTTATTTATCCATCTGTCAAAAATTTCACAAAAAAGATATTACCACAAAGCCTGTATTGCAAAATGACAAAACTTCTTTTGCCAATAATAATTGCAAAATTCTCCAAAATCTTGCCAATTTGTTACTCTAATAAACAATACAACCAGTGATGTTCTGCGTTTCACCATTGGTTCGTGATGTCATGCGTTTCACCATAGGTTTTGTGATGTCACTTGATAACATTGTAGCAACTGTGGTGTCCTGAGATTTACTTTCATTGATAAAAATTTCGTTCTGTACTTTTCTGGTCTGAGACTGTTGCCTAACCGGTTAGGGTGACGTGATACGGAATATAGTAATGCCCTTATGCTTTATGTGTGATATGTGTGTATCTTTGTGCATAAAATAGTCCGCTTGCTCTACCTGTGCGATTGTTGGTCGGGACAGTAGTTCTTCAGAGCTAATGTTATTTGTTGTATATCCGACGCTAAATTACATTTCTTATATCTGCCTGATATCGTATGCGCGGATACATCGGACTCTATTCAATCGCATGTATGAAATTCAAGTATGCGCTGACAAAAACTATGGAGTTGTAGCTAAATGCTACGTTGTCATTGGAGGTACTAGTATCAACAACGGTACGCAATAGTCATCACGGACACTATTGTAATTACAGTCATGAAATTTGATACGTTTGTTCACATTTGAAATCGCAATATGCAGATGATACAGTTAGGTACAAGTGACATGCCTCTACGGTCATGCTCTGTTGAAAATATATATATATACGTCCCTGTGAAGTCGCACTTGTAAGCAAGCTCCAAAACGCATGCATGATGGAATTGAATGAGGGATCAAAGCCAGTTATCTTCCGAATAGATGAAGCCATACAAAAATCCGGTCCAGATATTTGGTTACCTCTCGGATTTTATCGTTCGCCATAACAATCTATTCTTAATCAATCGAGCGATAAACAGCTGTCTAAACTACAATAACACATGTATTAATGAAAACAAATATTGTCTTATTTTATTTTTTGGTGAATCAAAAGATATAATGTAGATTATCACTGGAAGACACTAGAAATGGCCACTTGTCCTTTTTTGTTTTTATTTTAAGTTATTTAAAATAGTATATCTTAATAATTTTGGACTCCTGTTTTTCAAACTTTAGCGCCAAGCTAGAATATGTCAAAATATAATGTTATTAACTTCATTGTCTTATCCGCTGATTAGTGTGACTTAGTGAAAATCTCCTAAAGAAAAGTCGAAAATGACATGCTGCATTTTACAGTTCAGTACATGGAAGAAAGAACTTGATAAATAACACAAAAAGTGCAACTGACTGCTTTATTATTTTTATTTACTCATTATAAAGCAATTAAATATATACAAAGCAACTGTGACAACAGTTTCGTATTGTAAACCTTATACAGAAATAATAAAACGGCTGCATTTATTTGGCGAACAAATGTGAAATACACGGTCATGGAGAGGCAGCTAAAATACATTTCCATGTCTGAAGTGAGTTTAGGCATTATGGAATTTTCTTTCGTATACAATTGAAATTTGGGATAGAAATTTGTAATTTTTGGGGCTTTTCAGAGTTGAGGGTTATAGGGTTACTGGAATCAAAAATGATGTAGTTCGAGCTCTTGCAGGATGGATTGACATGGGTAGTTGCCTTTGATATTTGCATTTGATAACGTGCATTCTAGAAGGAGTTGTAGGTGTAAAAGAAGTATTATGTGTTTCTCACATTTCTATATGTGTATGATCGTGTTTTCCAGTGGATCACTCGTCTACACCGCCGCGTATCGATACGATTCACGATACAGAGCCTACGATACGATACATTATCGATTCTCAGTTTAAAAATAAGAAGGCAAACGACTCATAATTATTCATGACTGCTGAAGATTAAACTAACTTATATAGGGTAGATATCGTTTTGTATCGATTCTTCACCTCTTGTATCAATACGTGTATCGATATGGCAAAAGTATAGATGCATCGACATATCGATGAATCTTTTCACCCCTAATATATATATATATATATATATGTGTGTGTGTGTGTGTGTGTGTGTGTGTACAACATTATTACTTTTCTAGACCACCACCATCTCACATCGCCCAGATGTATTTCTTTTCATATAATTTCTTTCCACGTTCCTATCTATTTTCATATTCATTTTTAGATTTGTATTTTTCATTTCTCTGCCATTCGCCTTGCGATTATATTTTATTGTATCGTGGATTAGAATTTATAAGTTGGTATGAACTTGTTTTCTATCCTTTTCCAAACTTATTATTGTGTATCGCAATAAAATATGTTTAGACTAAACTAAATATTAGCCTTTAATAGATTTTTTTATTTTATTCTAATTTGTTCTTATATGTGCACCAAAATAGGCTTTTAATTTGTATTCGAACAAATCTGTCCTTGTACGTCCCAAGATTGAAGGTAACAAATACTTCATACCTTATTATTACGTTCTTAGCAGATTATAGTGGTTTTGTTTACGTCGAGTGCCCTTTGCACATACCGTATATACTCGAGTATGGGCCGTGTCCAACTACAAACAACATAGACTCTGATCTGCTATTGCATAATGCTGATCAACCCTAACAAACGGCATAGACCAGGTCTATCATCCCATTAAGAAACGGCGTGTTTTGGTCTATACAGTTTGCAAACTTGACCCGACTTCTGTGCGAGTACATACATAGGTAACTATTCTCCTCACCTTGTTTTGCGCGTGAGTGCATTTTGTGCCAACAATTTGACATTACTTTAAAAAATCAATAGTCCCATGTTCAAATGTATAAACTAACGTAAATGGATTAAGTCATGTGAATCTTTCTGAAAAAGTTAGATATTTCAATATCAAGTAAATCTTCAAGTTGCCTATTTTATTATATTTTGGAAGTTCATTTGATTGTGAAGCCGGTGTCCGAGCGGTCTACTTTACAGATCACTCTCATCTCACCTCTGTCTGCGTGGGTTTGAGTCTTGGCTCGACCAATGTGGGTATGTGCGAAAGCTTGTACAGGGCATGCGCAGGGATATTTGGCGCCCCAGGCGAACCTTCAGCCTTGCGCCCTGTTCCCCTCCACCACAATTAAATTTCGAAAATGAATATTGTACATTTATTCTTTCCTTCTGTTTATCTCTTTGCATTTTTAAACTATTATCTTCTATTTACGCTTTTTCTCTTTCTTTTTTTATTCATTCAGGTTTTGTGCCATCCGAGGCGACTGCCTTATTTGCCTAGCGGTTAAACCGGCCCTGAGCTTCCCAGGAGCTTCCCATGGGTTGGGTAGTTCTTCCCCGGGGTTTTCCAGGCCTCTTTCTCTGCCTAATATACTTGTCGTCATGTATGCCATAA
The DNA here is from genome assembly GCA_029931535.1 of Margaritifera margaritifera. Taxonomy (NCBI): domain Eukaryota; kingdom Metazoa; phylum Mollusca; class Bivalvia; order Unionida; family Margaritiferidae; genus Margaritifera; species Margaritifera margaritifera. The sequence continues at coordinate 2,379,612 of JAQPZY010001501.1, read as the reverse complement.
TATGTACTAATAAAAATGGCGTTCAACCTCAAAACTGACAAAATTTCATATTATATATGTGTGTGTGTGTGTGTGTGTGTGTGTGTTATCGATTTTGAGAGCGGAAAACACTCATCACTTGTGTCCATTTGGTTACTCCACTCAGTTACTTAGTGGATCGAAAAGCTTTGGCTAGTGGAGATGGTTAAATGCATACCGTGTCATAATACACATGTAGTTTATACACAGGACTGACGCCAACATGGAAGTAAACAAACGAAATTTGATAATGCATGCGACCGACTTTTTTCAGTTCGATGTTTACTCTTTCAACAATATTTCAGGGATTGTGTACTACTTCAGTATCTATACACACATCAGAAACACCCGTACTGGTCGTCTTTCAACCAATCAGATATCGTTGATGTAATTCACATATTGGCACGCGACCATGTTAAAAAGACTTAATGTGAATGTCTTGATTTGTTTGGTTCATCTATTTTGCAATTCGATACGCTTACTTTTATTTGACCTGTCCGCTCATTACTTACACCCTCAGAATATGTTAATATACTCTCAAGCGAACCCAAAAGTGGCGAGAAGACGGTCCATTAATAGTGCACATTTACAATTTTCTAGCCAATAAGTGTCTTATTTTCTTCAAACTTTTATACTGCTTTACGCTGATGACACTAATGTTCCGTACTGATGAAAATTCTTGCCGGCATAATTTAAATACGTTACGAATATTCAAAGCTATGAAAATTGAACATCGATGTCAAAAAGACAAAGATATTGATTTTACTGTACACAACAAAATTCATAAATATAGGTTCACAATTGACTGAAATCTAATAGACATTTGTGTTAAATTTAAATATTTAGGCGTTATTTGTTTCTAAAAATGTAAGGTTCGTTAAATCAATGAAATACAATGTTGACCAAACTAGAAATGCCTTGCATCTACATTATCGGAATATTCAATATTGAAATCTTCCTAGAGAGTTGCAATTACATATTTTCGATCATAGTATACTATCCATTTTACTTTAGAGGTGTGAAGTTTGGGGATTAGAAAATATCACAATTATTGACAATTTCCATAACGACTTTCTAAGAAACATTTATAAAATGAGGAAAAGTCTCACATTTACATGTTTTATTCAGAATCGGGAAAGAAACCTATCGAAATAAGTATCAGATCCCACAAATTAGGGTCTGTGATCTCTATCATCAATAGCAAATGTGCTAAACTATCCAAATTTCTTTATCAAATACTTTTTTTTACAAGAACAATGCCAATACAATACTTATAAATAGATGAATAGCTTAAGGAATACTTTGATAACTGTTGCGGGACCAGATCTCCAATATCATGAATTTATTGATAAGCTTAAAGGAACAAAACGAATGATAATATAAACTCTAAAATATCTTTATATCCAGTAGTGGCAATCTTTGTTAACTCTATTATATACGGGAAAATGACACCATTGCTAACAACAAGATTTGGACATGGACAACTACTTGTTACAGTTGCCTAGGAATCTGTATTTACCTTTGTTAACATTTATGACCTCTAATTATAGACACCTATTGAAACCGGTCTTTTATGACAATGTACATTTTGAGGAAATAATATGTAATCATTGTGTTAAAAATGAGATCGGGGACGAATTTCTTAATATATCTATCTGTCAAAATTTCACACAAAAAATATTACCTCAAACCCTGTGTTGCAAAATAACAAAACTTCTTTGCCACCAATAATTGCAAAATTCTCCAAATTCTTGCCAAATTTATTACTCTAATAATGAATACGATATGAAAAATTGCATGCTAGTTGTTGAATTCTTTACTCATACTTCGTTATCATATATTTTTTCTTTTCTTGTGTAACTTTGGTACACTCCAGGACAGTTATCGTATCCTTTACTCTTTTATATCATCATATATTCTGTGCTAACAAATGTTATTTTCATGCATCAAAATGTTTTCTCATTTTCTCCAAATTTTGTATACTCCTGCTCTGAAAGTAAACGTTGACCAGTGATGTCATGCGTTTCACCATCGGTTTTGTGATGTCACTTGATAACATTGTAGCAACTGTGGTGTCCTGGGATTTACTTACATTGATAAAAGTTTTGTTCTGTTCTTTTCTGGTCTGAGACTGTTGCCTAACCGGTCAGGGTGACGCGATACGGATTATAGTAATGCCCCTATGCTTTATGTGTGCGATGTGTGTATCTTTGTGCATACACTACTCCGCTTGTTTTATCTGTGTGACTGTTGGTCGGGGCAGTAGTTCTTCAGAGCTAATGTTATTCGTCGTATATCCGACGCTAAATAACATTTCTTATATCTGCCTTATATCGTTTGGGCAGATACATCGGACTCTATTCAATCGCATGTACGAAATTCCAAGTAATCGCTGACAAAAACTATGGAGTTGTAGCTTAATGCTACGTTGTCATATTCGAACAAATCTGTCTTTGTACGTCCCAAGATTGAAGGTAACATATACTTCACACATTATTATTACGTTCTTAGCAGATTTTAGTGGTTTCGTTAACGCAGAGTGCCCTTTGCAACATACCGTATATACTCGAGTATGGGCCGTGTCCAACTACAAACAACATAGACTCTGATCTGCTATTGCATAATGCTGATTAACCCTAACAAACGGCATAGACCAGGTCTATCATCCCATTAAGAAACGGCGTGTTTGGGTCTATGCAGTTTGCAACTTGACCCGACTTCTATGCGAGTACATACATAGGTAACTATTCTCCTCACCTTGTTTTGCGCGTGAGAGCATTTCGCGCCAACAATTTGACATTACTTTAAAAAATCAATAGTCCCATGTTCAAATGTATAAACTAACGTAAATGGATTAAGTCATGTGAATCTTTCTGAAAAAGTTAGATATTTCAATATCAAGTAAATCTTCAAGTTGCCTATTTTATTATATTTTGGAAGTTCATTTGATTGGGGGCGCTGGTGGTAGTACGGTCAACTTTACAGATCACTCTCATCTCACCTCTGTCTGCGTGGGTTTGAGTCTTGGCTCGACCAATGTGGGTATGTGAGAAAGCTTGTCCAGGGCCGGCGCAGGAGTATTTGGCGCCCTAGGCGAACCTTCAGCCTTGCGCCCCGCCCCCCCCCCCAATGAATATTGTACATTTAATATTTCCTTCTCTTTCTCTATTTTATTTTTAGACGCTTATTATCTTCTTTTTACGCTATTTCTCTCTCTCTCTCTCTCTTTATTCATTCAGTTTTTTGCCGCCCCCCCCCCCCCCAAGTGTTGTCGTCCCAGGCGACCGCGTAGTTTGCCTAGCGGTTAAACCGGCCCTGAGCTTGCCAGTAGCTTCCCTTAGGTTGAGTAGTTTTTCCCGGGGTCTTCCCGGCCTCTTTCTCCGCCTAATATACTGGCCGTCATGTATCGCATATCATGTACTAATAAAAACGGCGTGCAACCCTCAAACTGACAAAATTACAAATCATTTGTGTTTGTGTAAACAAACGACATTTGCATTTCATATCGTGTCATATTACACATGTAGTTTATACACAGGACTGACGCCAACATGGAAGTAAACAAACAAAATTTGATAATATATGCGACCGACTTTTTTCAGTTCGATGTTTACTCTTTCAACAACATTTCAGGGATTGTGTACTACTTCAGTATCTATACACACATCAGGAACACCCGTACTGGTCGTCTTTCAACCAATCAGATATCGTAGATGTGAAGTATTTGCCAAGTGTTTGAAGTTTAAAATATGGTCTATTTGTATTGTAGACGGAGCACGCGTAATAACGACCTACATGTTGATATGTCGTCTAAAAATTAAGAATTTAAAGAACTTAAATACGTCTTCTTGGTCATTGTGGATAAATCTGTAGCACTACAGATACTGACGTACATTTTGTATTTACCTATTTACACATCGAATATACAGTATTATGTATAATGAGAAACCCAAACCATGAATGTTGTTTTCTTTCATTTTAAATGTTCTCTTGTACGGATAAGAGGACATTAAAAATCAGAATTAAAACATATCTTTAACCATCAAGACCCTAGCATATTTGTCAAAAAATATATTTGAGAAGAAAACCAATTCTGTGTTGTTTTCTTGTTGTTTCTTGTGGATTTTTTTTTTTTTTTTTTTTTTTTTTTTTTTGGTTTTTGCAATTCAATTTTTAAAAAAAAAATAGGGATACGATGTTCTATTGGAACATCTCTGCTTCAGAGACGAAAATATTAAAAATCAAAAGTTAAAATCAAATCACTAGATGGATATTTGTGTTATGTATAACCAACTCGTATATGGATAATACAACATTTCTGAATTATTCGTAATTTTGGTATTAACATCAAGTGTAATTGATACAACAGCATTTCCTGACCAATCATTTACTGCGTTTTCAAATCCCTCAGCTATTTGGAAATATATATATAAAATAAAACAAACAAAAGATTTTTATAATTACTAGACCACTCAGAATAAGAAGACAGTTAACAAACAGCACAGCGGTTGACCTCAGACTTAGAGCGTTAGCCTGTGCAAAACACAACACTAATTACTTTGTACACATCCAAAATTATGACAGCAAACTACTTTGTATTGAATTTCATGGTTAAAAAGATGTGAGATGGTACAATCACATTGTATTGAAAAAGAAATGAAAGTCCCATTAACAGCTTTTCTTTTGATCTATTTTATTGTATCTACAATATCTACCACTAAAGGTTAATTTCGTTAGGTTAGTTGCTTTTTAACATCGTCAATATTGCCACAATCATCAATCTTATAAGATATTGGTTCCTTCATAGACATCAACAAGTAACTCTTGCCACTTATCCAATTTGTCCTCAGGATCTATCGTTATCAACGTTTTGCCTTTGAAAAACTACTTTCTGTCGTACATCCTGTAGTGCAGAAAAGTTAGACAGGGAATGACAATGTAGTCAAAGAGTTATTCAGATTCAGTGCAATAAATTAGTTTTTGCAGTTTGGCTCCCGCAGATGATCATGATGTGATGCTTATATATATATATATATATATATATATATATATATATATATATATATATATATATATATATATATATATATATACATATATGTGTGTGTGTGTGTTCATGTGCCTGCTAATCTAATACATAGTAATTTTTTTTAAATTCAACATGAAAACAATAATATATTCATACTATTTTTCTTCAAGCGCTTTCGCATTATCCTCATGGATGCTCTTCGGGTAAGTGCATTTGTAAATAAATAGTTTGACGCCATTGGTATGTCAGTTATGTCATCATTGAAAGGGTGAGCTATAAACCACTTGTTTACATCTATATACAACACCTGTTTTGTTTTAAAGAAAACTCACACATTTAAACATTTTAAATCATCATTCATGAGGAAGTCAGAAATATATCCCCATACCTTATTCTTTCTAACGCTTTCACGTCATCGTCATGAATGCTCTTCAGGTAGATGCATTATATATTCAAGGTGTTTTTTTTAAATAGAGAAAAAAATAATATTGGTTCTTTCCTAAAGTACCAAGAGAGGACTCGAACTAGACAGCATGAGACATAGTTGTCACTGTGTTTTCCCATCTATAAAATATATGAAAGTTAAATTGTATTCTCTTATTTTACGTTTATAATTGAAAAACACTGAAGTAGCCATTTAGTAGATTGCAATATGTCTCCTGCGTCTACAACAAGTAATTGTGTTGTGACTGGATTTGCTCTCCAATTTGCTTGTTTAATTGTGTTTGATTTTTGACTCCAATACATGTCTCACGGTTATATTAGTCATGCCAAATGCATATCGCGAATAGGTATTGTATAATAAGTAAAGATGTTGTTTTATGTATCTCCCTATCAACGATGACGCAGTTTACATATATTGTACTGACCTGAAGAGCATCTGCATATATAGATATATTTAGATATATATATATTTATTTATTTATATATACATATTGCATTTACTTGTAGCTCATTTTCTGATATACCGTTGCATGAATGGTCATGAAATGTGATGTGTACCTTTATCTTTGCCACTGATGTTAGAATCTATGAAAATTAAATTGTGTTTCTAATGTCCTAATGTTCTTGAAAAAATGGCATTGCTAAGTCTATTTGTAATATTCCCTACAGTCGAAGCAGGTGAAACATGTCATACTACGGAATTCCTGCCTCAACTTCTTTTTATCAATTTTATACGTGAATGAAGAGAACAATATGTAATCTGGATTGATTTCAATGATGGAAAACACATTAACAACTTTGCTTCAGGCAATTTCAAACGCATTCCAAATAATAGTCTTGCTCCTACACCAACGTGGATGTGCACTCACACTTCCTTGCGTTGGTAAATCCGTTTTCATTCTTACCTATCCATTGGTTATTCACGGCTAAGTGGGTGTTGCTACAATCTACGAATAGGTAAACTGCGTCAGAGCTGTTCATTTATTGTTTGTTTGATCATCAATGTGTAGAGCTGTAAACCATTTCAATATAAGCATGTCCCTATGACGTTACCTTTGTAATCAAGCCCTATATACTCGATGCATGTTGTGATTGAATTGGATAAAAACTACGCCATTGTCATTCAGTCAGTTTACTTACTGATCTACAATTTTTTAGAAGTCGTCTGCTTCAGAGATAAAATGTGCTATTTATTAGGGATTTTGATGTGCTAAATTCAAATTTGACAATTAAAACAACTGATTGGATACTGTTTCCAAGATATTAAAGTTTTTACATTTTACGTCTATGTATATTGTGTACATAGTAGACTTTTAATCATAAATTGTAAACCTGGGTTTTTACATGTGCTTATGGTTGCTTTACATGATAATATTTCACCTGTCCTGTTATATAATACTTTAAAAAAACAGCAAAAGGGTTATATAAATAAAAACTATATTGAAACAAAAGTCACAAACACTATTATGTATATATAAGTACATAGTTTAGTCCTTATTCAGTTTCTACTCGGCGCTTCTGGGCTTGTCTCTTGTATTCATTAAATGGAGCATCTCCTGTCACTGTGCAGCAATAGTTTGCAAGCATTGATAGGCTCCATTTGCACTGATAGCGTTTCTCCATTGTTGCAATGTCCACGTGAAACAGCTCGCCATGCTCGTCGCTCACTGCTATGCAGTTCGGTGGAAAAAATCTAGATGAGAGTGCAAAAAATGTATCTTTAGTGACATGTGGCAACCAAGGCTTTTGTATGCCTTGAGGAGGTTTTCCACCAGCTGCCTGTAGTTGTGTGCCTTGTTGTTTCCGAGATTTTTTTTTGCCACTAACTTGAAGGTTTTCCATGCCGTCTTGTCCTTGCCACTCAGTACGCGGTGAAATGCATCATCCCGAAGAAGTTCATGAATCTGAGGACCAACAAAGACACCTTCCTTTATCTTAGCTTCACTTAACCTTGGACATTATCCACGGAGGTACTTGAAAGCTGCTTATGTTTTGTCCATGGCCTTGACAAAGTTCTTCATCAGATCCAGCTTGGTGTGCAAGGATGGTAACAAAATCTCCCTTGATTCAACACTTTTCATTCCAGGCTACAATGACTGTCGGAGTGGCCAATCTCTCTTGATGTAGTGGGAATCTCTCGCACGACTATCTCATTCGCAGAGAAAACAGCAGTACTTTGTGTATTAAGTCTGCAGACCAAGCAAGAGAGCAAGAATCTTGAAATCGCCACAAAGCTGCCACTGATGTTGGTCATAGTTTATGCACCTCAAAAATTGTTTCATGTTTTCATAGGTTTCCTTCATATGGACTGAATGACCAACTAGAATTGATGGCAAAACACTGCCATTATGCAGCAAAACAGCTTTAAGACTCGTCTTCGATGAATCAACGAACAGTCTCAAATCATCTGGATCATGAACGATGTTGAGGGCTGCCATCACACCATCGATGTTTTTGCAGGCTACAAGATCATCTTCCATGAAAAAGAATGGGACAAGATACTTTTGACGGCCGAGGAACATGGAAACCTAAACATCACCTGCCAGGAGATTCCACTGTTGTACTCTGGAGCCCAACAGCTCTGCCTTATTCTTGGGTAGTACCAAATCCCTGACAATATTAATCAGTTCACCTTGTGTTATGAGGTGTGTTCAGAGAAGGAGGATGGGAGAAAATATGGGTCATGTGACATTGATGGTTCAGGACTAGAAGTTTCATCCTCTTCCTCTTCCTCGTCTGACTCAAGTTAGAATGATTCTGGTGCATCAGGAACCGGCAGTCCTTCTCCCTGAGGTACTGGGCGTATAGCTGACTGAATGTTTGGATAATGCACAGTCCACGTTTTCTTCTTTGACACACCTTTCCCAACTAGAGGCACCATGTAGAAGTAACAATTGTTGATATGATCTGTTGGCTCCCTCCAAATCATTGGCACTGCAAAAGGCATAGATTTCCTTTTCCTGTTCAACCACTGGCGAAGATTTGTTGCACAAGTGTTGCCGCATATGTGTGGGGCCCACATCTTGTCCTGATCTCCAATTTTGCAGCCAAAATAAAGGTGATAGGCTTTCTTAACCATAGTGGTTATACTGCGCTTTTGTGATGCAAAAGTCACTTCACCACAAACATAGCAGAAGTTATCTGCATTGTTCACACAAGTACGAGGCATCTCTGTTCACTTTGGCTAAACAGAAATGTGTCCCTTTGCAAAATCAAACATTGACAAAAAAGAGAGCACGACACTATGATTTGTAGAACTGATATAGGACAATTTCTTCAACAGAGTGATGCAAGCTTAGTTATGATTGCATCATCCATGACGTCTTTGAATAACATGATGCAATTCATATCATGTATGACGCAATACCAGTTTCAGATTGCATCATTCATTGTTTTGCCTAAAAAGCAAGTACTGTCCAAACCCAGTCATAGATTTATTCATAGATCCAGTCAAAGATGTATTTTAGTCATTTCTGGTTTAAATTGAGATTCCTTCCCTTTATAACTCACTTATCGTCCGCCAAATGATGTCTTCCTCAAATCACGTAATGCATAAATATCGTTTGACAAACAAAAGACGGAATATTTTTTTTACTAGCGAGCTTTATTTATGATATAAAATCAACAGATATAAATGAAAATATAATTAAACAAGAGGCAATAGTGGGATTGAGATCGCTAACTTGTCTGAAGATATACCTGAAGGTTACATGGAAGGGCAGCTGGCCAAGAAATTTGGGTTAGAATTCACTTTCTGTCAGGTGAAGGTTTTATATTCGTAGCAAAGGCAGCCATATGGAATGGCGGACGAGTATCATTTTTGCAAACTAGAAATGCACCATGCTAGGATGCAAAAGTTTTAGATCAAAACTTCTGTAAGACTTTTCCTACTCTTTCTCACGATGGTCAAATTGAATAGACGATCAGTATCATTAGTGTACAAATGGAAAGCCTTTCTTGCAAAGATGCGATTTGGGTCAGATTATGTTTAGCGGTCTTTAAGAATAAGTTGTTCAGATGCGCTTTTTCTTTTAACAAGGGTAAATTGGCACCAGTTCCAAAACAAAATTAAAGCTTTTTATGCCAGAATGATGTGTTTCTCAATTTTGATCTGATTCTGTAAAGCGGTAACTGGAGAAAGGTTAATTAACGGTTTTTCATTTTACTCACTGTGGCCATAGTGAATAGTAATTTATCATCATCGGTACAAAATTGGAAACCCTTTCTTGCACAAATGCCCTTATTGTCAGATTCTGCTCAGCGGTTTTTGAGAACAAATTGTATAGATGGTGAAGTTTTTTTTTGTTGTATGTTTATTTTTTGTATTTTTGGTAACAACGGCATTTTTTGGAGAGCAGATTGGCATCATTTCGACAAAATTGAAATGCTTTTATGCTAAAATAATTTAGGACTAATTTGATCAAATTATGCACCGCGATTTGTGGGAAAAGGTTATCTAAAATGTTTCTTCTTGTTTTAAATACAAATTTTTGAAACGGCGGCCATATTTACTGGCAGCAGTATCATTTGTAGAGATCGGAAAGTATTTATGCCATCATGATTCTTTTTATATCTGGTCAAAAAATATGTTCAATAGTATTTTTAGAAGAAGCCGTTTATGTGTTTGTCTGTGTTTAGCAACCACGGCGGCCATATCTAATGCTCTATCAGCATTATGTGTATAAATTTGAAAGGACTTAATGCCGGAAACCCATGTGTAAAATTGGATTAAATTCTGTAAAGGGCGATCATATATGATGAAAAGGAGATCATATTTGATAATGCCTCAGCATCATCTGTGCAAACTAAATAAATCTTTATATCGGAACGTTTTAAGTGTAATTTGCTTGAATTATGTTTCGCGGGTTTTATACGAGTTTTATTTTTTTATATTTGTAGTAATTGTGGCTAGATTTGATGGCGGATGGCCAGCATTTGTAAATAACTTAAAACGATTTTTAGGCTAGGATGATTTCTGTCGAATATGACCCTATTTTGAGACGTTGCTTAACGACTTTCCTAGTTTTTGCAAATGAAGCTATATGTAATGGTCGATCGGCGTCATTTTGCACACTTGGAAGGCCCTTATACTAAAATGCTCTCTCCAAAGTTTAGATGAAACTGTTTATGTGGTATTTAAGAAGGTAAAGATAGAAATTATTGACGAACAACGAGCCACGACGTAGGACTACACCATGACCTCGCTTGTTTTATGACTAAAAAAAGGAGTAACTGACACAGATTGAAGCATACTGTTTTATGGCATATCAGTTATGTAATTATATCCTATGTTACATGCTTCAAACATTTATTACTGGAACATATAAAACTTCCTCTATTTACATGAAAAATGGTATATTTCTTCTTAAGAAACAATCATAGTAACTCACCACAAATATGAATTGAAAATATTAAATAGTGAGATCAATGGGAGAAAAACATTTTACAATAGATTAACATAACCACATAAAGAATGAAAACTGCACGTAGAAAATGATAAATTCAATATATCATCAAAACAAAAAGACAAATAAATTACTACAAAATTAACTGTACGACAATGGCTTGGTTCACAAGTCTTAAAACTACTCTCTTGTATAAATCTTTATTGGTTTGATTTTCATTTTCATTTTCACACATTTACCATTACACAAGGTTGTGAACAATCATTATAAGAAATAATTTTATATAATGCGTATAAGTCGTGAACTGTCCTTTGTGTCTTAATTAGCTAAATCAGATTTATTCCTTAAACATCTATTTGCTTATTGTCAATAGGATTTATTTATTAAGCAACATTTGTAACCACATCCAATTTTTATTACACATTTTGAGTCGATAACTTCTGGAATGCATCCTGAGCCGTATCTATATCAACAACACCATTATTCTTCTGTTGCCCATCTAGTATTAACTCGAAACTCTGGATGAGGACCTGAATCCTAGGTATATCCACCCTGTTGAAAAGACCACACATTTGCACTTCGAAAGCATTTCCAATACAGACATTAGAAGCGCAGGGTTTTTGCTGTCTGCATGTGCGCAAACGGAACTGGATGAAGTTCTCACATATTGTCCATGGTCCCCAGTTAGACCAGCCGCACTTCCACTGGTTATAATCGATCGCAGAGACACCGCTGCAGGACACCAAGGGGTTGCTGAGAAAAGAAACATAAGAACAACACTATTTGTATTGATATCTGTCAAAATAAATGCAAGGCAACAGTATCTTCCGCAACTTGGTGGCTGAGAAATCTTGCTTTTTCGTGGTAACTAGAGAACAATCGTTTCAGTAACTTAAAATGTACTATCTATCTTATATGTAAAAAGTTATAATTCGTCCCCTACTGGGAATAACAACCGGATCCTCGAGTTGCGGCACCCATCGCCTTGCCTGCACGCACCAGCTAACATACCCCATCGACTAAGCGCTAATCCCTAAAATAGGATGGAGCTGATTGATATAGGCATTCATGATAGGGTGCTAGTAGGCTCTGTAATTAGGCCTCCTCTAAATACACAGTCACTCCGGATTCCCCAAGGGAGAGCAAAGTATAAAGACGTTAGCATCGATATTTACAAAGTTACACCAAACAGATAGGAAACTTATATCCCCAGTTCCTACAGGAGGATGCGTGACAATATGAAAAATAAATAATATAATAATATTATTTATACAAGTAACATTTGTTAATTCGTTTCATATTATCGCGTATTCTCTTGTGTGATACAGGGATATATATATATATATATATATATATAGATATATATATATATATATATATATATATATATATATATATATATATATATATATATATATATATATGTATATATGCACAATTATACGATTATATTATCTCCTCATACACATAACTATACCGAGTACATAATTGCAATAACACATTTAAGAGAAGGAACTCGGTGCTTAGTGCCGGCTTTGTAACTAGGTTAGTGAGTGTTCGAATCTGCCGCCATATGTCTCTGGGCAAGGTAGTTGACCTTGATTGTGGTGACACGATACAGTCGTCCATATATTGATGTGTCGGTAAACACAAATCGATCACTAGATCGGCATACAAAGACAGTGAGGCAAGACTGAACGACTATGGTTTATATGCCACATACATTTATATTCTAGCCAAGTTCTCAAGTCTTTTCTGTGTAGTTGATAGCGTCTAAGACTATATTTTAGCTAGGAAATTCCGCTGGCTTCTTTGATTATCTTTAGCATCTCAGCGGTTTTCTTCCCATTTTTGGAAATGAACTACTCATGGTCAAAGTGAAATGCATACCTGGAACTGGTATTTTTAACGAAGACTTTTGTCGGGATGGATGTTATTCCTGTATTTCTGCAGATGACCTTTGACAGGGTTGTTTTTCGTATCTCGTCTAATTGCTCTAGAAGAAATAAATAAAGACAAAAACTGAGAGTAATGAAGACTTAATGAAACAAAAGTAAATTAATTAGATATTAAATTCCCATATATCCAACGGATCTAGAGGACACTAGCACTAAGTAGTATTAGTGATTTAAGTCTAAACAACGCACTTCGTCAGTCACAGAATTAAGATGATATTGGAAATGATGACAAAAGACGATGTAGCTTATTAGATCAAAGCCACTATCTCTTTTCGCCAAATTAGGCAAAAAACATTTAGCTGCCTTGAGGAATTTTACCTCGGTAGCCTAAGGGGCCGATGCATCTTAGTGTTTTAATCACATCACTGATTTCTGTCAAAACATCTTCTATATATATTGTTTGCAAATGAAATCTGACTAAATAATGCCTATCATTCACAGATATCTTTCTTTGTTTCGAGACAATTTCACAAAATGTCCCCAGTTTTTTTCAGCAAAACTTTAAAATATAGCTTTGTCATTGCAGCCGTTCAAAGTTGGATGTCTCTAATACTTTTAAAAGTTCTTTTTTGCAATGAGATTATTAGATCTATTAGTTTGAACATAAACTTCCACTTCAAAAAATATGTAAACTAAAGGAAATAAGGAAGAAATATCTGTTTATATTCCAATCGGTTCTACTAAGTCATACTCAAACGGTTACTAATATTTCATCCACCTGTATGGTAGAACTTGTGACATGTTTTTCATTGACAGCAGCGCTTAGTAATAAATATAGCGATGACCATATGTTAGTAGCGAAGAACGTCAGTAAGGGTACCACGTAGCAATCCAATTTGTACACAATCAATAATTGATACCCGAACCCCAGAAAATGGAGTTCTTACCAAAAACCTCACCACAAAATCAATGGTCTTGACTCTGTCTCGTGGACAGACATACTTTCAGAGATCAGTGTATATTCATGCAGGTAAATAGCTTTAGGCTTTTTGAAATCATTTTCACAACTTTGTTAAATATTGACATAATATAATCATAGAAACACAGGGTTTGGACCTTGAACGGTATTTCGATCTGGTAAACTTTATCGTCTATTGTATTACAGCGGGCGAGATACAAATTTGATTTCAGAGTATAGCGGTCAGATTTTTTAAATAAATTAAACATTTTCCACCTTTAAATACTTAAAAGTTTTAGTTGCAAGTATTTTATTGCTATAGCATCATGGAACAGTGAAAACTACATCTCCTTTCAAGACTTGTATTATGAGTAAACTTGTTTACGTCTTCGTAAACGTTCCTTTGCATATATATATGAATATCGAAGAAAATATACTTTGCACAGATATTAATTCGTCGATAGTTGAACATAAGCTAATGAGTAGAAATTTTCACAGTTAAATATTGCGTCATTCTTATTCTTATGGTTACCATAGAAACGGCTAAACTTTTTATATTTCGGCAAGGGTATGGCCACTCTAGCATCGCTTTTCATAATCAGCTGACACGTGGCTACACTATGCTGCAAAATTTTCTTTTGTTATAACATACGTAGGGGTAGTCTAAAATATCAGGGTCCCCTCTGCTGCTCTACATATGTATTAAGAACAAATCAAGCTCGTGGTAGAGAAAATACCAGGCTAACTGTATACAGTTCATTTTTTAATGACGATGTTAAGATTGTTGTTGGATGGAAAGGTAGCTCACAGAACACAAGATCTGTATTCAATTCAATACTTGTTTCCAAAATATTATTTAACTTTTTTAAGCACAGAAAGTGATAACTCAGTTGTAAACGAAGAACTAACGTCTTCCTAACACGATTAAACTTACCAGGTGCAAATGCTTGGTCACCAAATTTTTCGTAGTAGTATCTGTCTCCTTTTTTCAAGGCTTCAAATTGCTTGGCAATGATACAAGCAAACGTTGGCCCAATCTTGCCTCCAGGAACAGGGTTCTCAGAAACTCCTCCAGAGAACAGGTCGATGTCAAATTGGGTCCTAGAAAGACGCAAAACTAACAATATCAACTCAGATCTTACGGTCATTCGAGTGTATAGTGCTTCTATATATCCGTTTGCCTTCATTTAAAAGCAAAGTATACAACGCCAAATCTGTGTATCTTCTTCAGCCCAAGACCTTTGCAGTAAGCACCTGTGTCCAAGTAAAAATACATACATTCTGCTCGGTTAGATGACACCACCAAGTGGATTACAAGATTGTTCCAGACACATCATCTTTGATGCAGCATCAATATGTGTGATCGAGATCTGAGATCAACAACAACACTCCCCACTTTTAGTTCTCATAGACGTGCGTCACCGCAAGATAAAAAGGAAGTAATTCATGTCTTACTTTTCCGTGTCTCTTCCCCCGATAAAAATCACGCCAAATTTTGGATCACGAACATTTGAGTACTCTGAAGGTAATGTTATAACAGAACAATGCCTTGTTTGAATGCAAAAATAAATGTTCGATCTCATAAAGAACATTACAGGGTCCCCATATTATACGAGTCAATACAACTCCTGTAATGTGGAAATTTCATAACGTTTCAGAGCAGCGACCTTCGAAAACAAGTATGGAATCAAGAATATATAATACAATGCCAAATCGACAAAGAGTTAATCATCAATTCACAAATAAAGAAAGTTTAGCAATACATTGCACAAAAATCCACACATTTCAAGTTAATGTTTTTTATGATTTCATTTAAAAATGACTTACTGGTAGACAGCGTTGAGCGCATTCCAGACGGTGGGATTGTGGACGTTGCTGGTGACGTTACAGATTGTCTTGATCAGCAGATAGAACGGGATGCCGTGATCCCTTCCTCTTTGTATGTTAATGGCAGCCAAGTCACCACCAAACCCTTGCTGACGTTCAAACAGATGTCGGGTAATCTGGTCGCTTAGAAACTCATCAACCTGTTGAAGTATAATCTTGATCATTCAGGCTTCAAGATACATGTACATTCTTTTGTAGTAGTATTATTGAGCTTCAAGATATATTTGATTGTGTGAGGCTTCAAGAAACATTCATTGGTAATGTGGCGTAATTAAGGAGTCCCTTTCTCGATCAGAAAGTTTTCATCCGATGGACAAGTGACTTTTAAAAATACATGGCAGGCTACAAAACCACTTGTGTGTTCTGTGTTTAAACACATGTAAATTGCAAGGAATACAAGTTGAAAAAAATGTTCCTTTTATTGTTATATTCGTGTGCTATTTTTATACATTGTTCGCTTACCAACGGGGCAGTTTTTTTTTACAAAAATAACGCACTCCTTGAAAAAAGTACTTGCAGGTGTCAAAAGAGCAAATCTAAATGTTGAAATGATGTCTCGAGGGGATGTCGCGATACCTTTCGGATATATTAGTCAAAATTAAATAGGGCAAGCAAGACCACAGTGCCATTCTGATCTTGTTTGTTCCGCTGGTGAGTTACGGTATGATTTTTCTGTCCTTTTGGTTTAAAATCCTTAATATTTGAACATGGGAATCACAATTAAAGATATTAAAGGTGGCTTTTATAGCTGACATAGCTGACAGAGTAATATAAAGGAAAAACGTATTTGAGGATTAATAGAGAGTTTCCTACCTTTTGAGAAAATGAGTCTGTGAGACCTTTGGTGATGCTATCAATTCCTCCAGCCGTATCGTACACTATAGCAGGCTTGAGAAAGACATCTTTGAACAAGTGAGATGTGGCGCTGTATTTCAGCGAATCGAGGACCATGCTGTGCCCAAATCTAAAGGCGGCGGCAGAAAATTCATTCTTAATGGCCGGATTTATATTGCTGTTGTACCCGTTGAAGTACCCGCTTGTGAGAGGTTTTAGGCCATAAGAAGTCATGATGGCGTCTCCGAGAATTTCTGGAAGATATTCTTTGTAGGTGATGTGCTGAAGCATGGCACCAACGATCTTTCTGGTTTCATCGTAGAGAATCTGGTCCGACCATCCGTTGTTCAGAGCTTCAAGTCCTGTAGCAATTCTGTTATGCTCCCTCATGAAGATTGTGTGGAGTGAGATAAGGGCCGGTTGCTGATTGACACGAACGTCCCCTAAAATGGCGATCTAAAGTTTGATTCATGAACCTAATACATGTTTTCGGAATCAGGTAATCGTCTGCTAAGACAGTGTGTCGGATTTTCATGTAGTGCAAAGCATTTTTGTGACAAAGTGAAAATATAAAATCCAACTGGGAACTACATCTATATGACCAACCAACATATAAAAATACCAAGATAGATAGACATATATATATATATATATATATATATATATATATATATATATATATATATATATATATATAGATTGAACGACCAACTAGATAGATATAGACAGACAACAGACACATAGATAGTTAGACAGACAAACACATATATAGATAGTCCGACAGACACATATATAGATAGATAGATAGACAGACAGACAGATGGACAGATATATAGATAAATATATATACAGATAGACAGATAGACAGACAGAAAGATAGACAGTTAGATAGATAAAGAAATTGTATTTACCAGCTAGGAAGCACTTGACATTGGAGTTGGCCAGGGGAAGAATGCAATTTGCGTTGTTATTTATGTCCTTTGGCAACAGATTTGGAATGTTCGGATCCGCGCCAGTTCGAAGTTTACCTGTACATAAATAAAGACTGCTAGCATCTTCTGGAGTCAAGCACAAGAAAATCTAAGATTTTCAGAGAAGCTTGAACTTTCTTTTACTTCGCGTAGCACTATTAAGTACATCGTATAACGCTGAGGAATACATGTAAAAACAAAGCAGTTATTTATTATTGAATGGCCACGAGTGCATTTCTACATAAGTAATTTCTATACCTACAATTTTCATAATGTCACTTGGATTTAAAAGAGCATTAAGTGGAATACCCCTAAATTAATTGCAGATCCAGAGTACAGAGCCGGTTTAATCAATTTATGGATCTGGTGATCTAATCTTGTTTCGTACGTAACATGACTATACTCAGCAATTACAGCTTTTTGCATGGAAATTAGACAAATAAAGCAAGCTGTTTGTAAATGTGCAATATCAACTAAAATTATTATTATTATTATTATTAGTAGTAGTAGTAGAAGTAGTAGTAGTATTTACCTCCAGTGAATGCTCTTAGAGAATTGCTTGTCTGTGCGTCTGATCCGTATATTTGGGACCCGTCTATGTAATGAGTATTTTGATTCAATTGCTGTCTTTGACCTGTGTGAAAAGAATAATTATGTAAGCAAGAACTAAGACAACATTAAATCAATAATAAAAGCCATTGTTTAGACTTTTCATTCCTTTCTACTTGTTTCATGATCGGTTGTAAAATTCACAAATCCGCCAAAAATGGTAAGGTTGTTAAGTATGAACCTATTTTGCTGTAGGTCTAATTCTTGACCATTCCTCAGCAATACACAAACACACACATCATTTGTGGGCCATTTTGAAATATTGTACCATACTGGTTATGATAATCAGCAGCCTATTGTTGATTAGTTGGTTTTACGGCACAGCAACACAACTAGGTTATTTAGTGCCGAGGCACTTGGAGTATAGTGCCCTGCCCAAGGACACACCACGGTAGCTGAAGCAAGCTGGTCCGATGGTAGGATTTGAACCCACACCCTTGTGGTCGTGAGTCCAACCACGCTCCACTAGTATTGATGAATCTGGATATGTAGTCCTCTATTGGTTTTATCCAATTCACAGAGTATATGGCAACATTTTCCAGTCTCACTTGAACAAAGTTAGACCAGGCATTTTATAAAGATGTATGGTTTAATATGTATGCACTTACCGTGGAATATGTCCTCTTTGAAACTTGTGTGTGTGTGTGTGTGTGTGTGTGTGTGTGTGTGTGTGTGTGTGTGTGTGTGTGTCTAGCAAATGCATTCTAAAAGTCAAGGAACAAATTAAACTTGATTGTATCTAAATAGTGACTTACCCAGAGAACAATCAAGTTTTGGGGTCGGAAGTGCCCTGACAAAGTTCATGCATGTCCTGTTGAACTGTGAATAGTGGGGATCATCAGTGGGGATCGTAATTGGAAAGCAAACTGTCTCTCTTGGAAAAGAAAAACTAGCAATTAAGTGCATTTGTAATAAACACTGTACGAAAGCAATCAAACATGCACACGTGTGTGTGTACGTGCGTGAATGTGTGTATGCAGAGAGGAGGAGATTCTGATATCAATCCAAGTTTGTACAGATAACACATTAAGTACAAATGTCACACAAACATAAAAGGTACGAACTATAAAATACACATGGAAGATTTACTCGTATAGGTATGGACTGTATCATGAGTTTGGACTGTAATGTCTATCAGTTATGTCAGATGAGAGAAAATAGCATAAATCTCTCACGTTTTGATTTTTCTCAGGATTTTGTTATACAAATGGATTTGAAAGGTAGCCTAAATTTCGTATAGCATTGAAAAATGCTCAATACAATTTTAACAAATAAGGCAAAAGGAATAAATATGATTTATTACCTTGGCAGTTGATCTGATCGGCAACAGTCAATGTTGGATCCTTCGTAACCTAGAAAAAAAATAATGACATTTATAAATAAAATATGGCAAATATTTGCAGCAAAACACGAAGCCTACCATTCATTAAACTCAGTGTTAGAGAAAGGTAAACATGAAGTCTTTGTTTTGTTTCAAAACTTGCGCAAACGGACCTTAACAAAAGGGTCTTGAAATCTTGTTATAGCCCGTTGTCTGAAGAGAAAAAACTGTATAACACACAACTTCATCTGACTATAAGCATACTATAAACCAAAGAGAGAATAACGTTACGAGAGAGAGAGAGAGAGAGAGAGAGAGAGAGAGAGAGAGAGAGAGAGAGAGAGAGAGAGAGAGGAGGGAGATAAGGGAGAACATTACACTTAGCATTTCATTATATAATGAACAATTCCAACAAACGTATTACCTTTATTTTACGAGTATCAAGATTGAAAATGAATGTTATATAAAATGAGGATGTTACGAAATAATTTGTTAGTAATATATAATATGTATTAATAACAATCTCCAGTTGTCAGACAGCATCTTGTAGTCTATTGCAGATGTTCACAGATTATCGTTCTTCCTGAATTTAACGACTTGCACTGAAGTAGTTTGAGTGGTTCTCTGTCATTACAATTCATTATATGTACTGCATTGCAGACCCTTTAATCTGTGAGCTGAAAATAATAATAATAATAATAATAATAATAATAATAATAATAATAATAATACCTGTAGACAAAGCATTTCGCTGAATATCGTGACTCAAAAACTGTCCGAATTCCATGGTCATGTGACTGAGGTCTGTCATTAAGTTACCAAGGTTACTCGGTTGATGGAACTGCGAGCTAATCCTTCGCGCCAGGGGGAGCAGTCCTCCGAACAGGCTGGTTTGCCTCGGCTGATCAACTATAATGAAAGATAACTGATCGTTTAATAATTTTCAAATGTTGTCGTCTAAATTCAGCTTCGGGGGGAGCACGAGTCATACTTTCAACCTTAAGCGAGCCCAAGCTCGCACAATTTAATTACATATTGGTTCATTTTAAGACTTCATTTTTTTAGTGCTCTTCCCCGATGGGCAACGGTGTTTAATGGTGTATTACATCAATGTTGCTGTATACTAGACTCGACTATAATTTTTTTTTCTTTATCTTTTTCTGTTCTATAAAAATTAGAAGAATACTCTGACAGTTAAACAAAAATTTCACTAGCAAGGAGTTTTTCTTACATTTTGCTTGATGCGGGAAAAATCACAACGAAAACAAAATCTGATAACCTTGGCCTCTGTCTTGAAACAAAATCAGCTACTCGTAATCAGAACTCTGAAAATGATTCACATGAAACAATGGATACGGAAAGTGAAAGTATTTCGCCATTTTCCAATACAAGTGCTCTTATTCTTGTCCTTCACACAATCTGGTCTTTGGTGACATTACCTTTGCCATCAGTACAAAGAAGATCAAATATCCGTATTTCCAAAAATAACTTTGCAAAAATGTAGCATTGATTCAGAGGGAGACAATCATAATTACATTACCGTATGGCTGTGAAAACAAATTTATGATAATTTCCCTTTCTTCTCCTATTTACTATTTGACTTCGTTTCTATTTGGGCGTAGGGGAGCAATGATATGTATTCCCTATCAATTGATTATAGAGATTATATATGCTTGAAACGAGTGAATAACATATTTTATCGAGTGAGTGAAACACTCAGTATTTTTACGAGATGAATAGATGAATTTGTCTGAATGAATACTTTAGTTTTTTACCTACGAGATAAAATATGTCCGTTATTCAATCGGAGCAAGCAAATTTTCTTTTTATTTTAAGCTCAGACATTGGATAGCAATATGTATAACAGACTGAAATAGATTATTTCTTACTGTATCCCGCGCGATAATGTCAAAAGGTTTACCGTTTATGTACTGCTGTGTTTTGTGTATATTCACAATGAAAATATCAATAGTAACTCGTCCCTAATTCAAGGTAAAATAGCACATAAAAATGAAGACACACCGTATATGCACATTGTAGGATTTGAACTTTGTTCTGAATGCGAGGCGGACATACGTACCACTAGAGCAAGCGGGCGTCTAAAGTTAGCTCAGATTTCTTGGTCATAATGTTATCGATATTTATTGACGGGGCATTGAAAAATATTTTTGATATTCCACTCCAATGAAGTATCAAAATTATTTCTCTTGGAAAATCCAGTACTTCACGGTCTAGCATAAAATAAAATGTCATATTAAATGTTCATTAATTTTGACTGACTGTACATATGAAATGAACAACTTTCCATACATGAGTCATAAAGCGCTGGCGTCATCCTTTCGAACGGCGTGAATGATCGGCCCCAAAGTTTATTATTGAGATTATTGCAGGAGCCGTCTATGGTTCTGTATCGGGAGGTCGCAGCTTGGCTACAGTCCGGAAGAACTGAGAAATCACATTGTAGAGCCATAATTGGTAATGACCTGGATAATTGTTGTTCTATAGCCTGTGTTGAAATATTGAGCCTGTGGATTGAAACAAAAATCTCAAAGTTAGCAAGTTCCCGATTCTTTGAAACTGTTCAACATCCTCTCATTTGGATCACCATGAGAGAACGCATTTCACGACAAAACGGCTACTTCTATTAATCCCCTTTTATGGCATGCCGGAAGATGCATTGAGTCTATTCTACATCCCCGAACGCAAAGGCGGATTGAAAGAAAAAAGTGACAGCGAATAGCAAGCAGGATACATACCTATACTGGGGATATTCTTGGAAGAAGAATATAATATTTGTCTTAATGTATAGACCTAATAAAAGCTTCATTTCACACAAGTCAATCTACATTATCACATTTTTTCGTTGTAACTAATATCCATGCTTTGCAGCTCTAAAAGTCATCTCGGTACAGATTATATATTAATTATAAATTAATGCTTAACGTTACTTTACACTGAAAGTGGTGTTGACAAACCAGTTATAGACCATAACTCGTTTATTTATCCTAACTACATCAGTAAACTGATTAAGTTTCAGCAGTGCAATTCTGACAGGAAATCATACCACAGGAGTTCTAAAATAGATCGGCTGGCTGGCTAAAATAAGCAGTCAGTGAGAACTGTAACTATTTTGCTATCAGTCCGGAACTAAATTACAAAATAATTAAATTCCCTGTAACAAGAAAAATTAGATTTCAGATGATCATCCATTTACCGATTTTTCATCTCTATCGCCCCCACCCCCTGCTTATTTCTTTTCCTTACTTTTCATAATACTTCTACAACACTTTGTCAACACTTGTTAACCGATCCAATAACCACCCAAGTCCTTTCCAATGCGATGCAACGTACGAATCTAGGAAAGATGGGGTATATATATGCTCTGGATGTTGTTAGTAGAAATACTCTGTTCTCTTTCCAAAACAGTATATTCTACAAATATTTGTTTTGTCTATCAAGTTTTTCTAATTTGTATGTATTTATTATTATTATTATTATTATTATTATTATTATTATTATTATTATTATATGTAATATTATTTTTATTATTATTATTATTATTATTATTATTATTATTATTATTATTATTATTATTATTATTATTTTATGTAGTATTATTATTCGTCTTGCATATCCCAGCAAGTGAATTACTGTCTAGGAAGTGGATTTGTCAAAATAATGAGAAATGCGTATCATAACGATCTGAATGCAGTGACTGCTTTTGTTTTTTACTCACGTCTCAACTACAAGTTTGGATAGTCCTGTAAAAAGCTTTCCGGATGAGGCTATTTTTATGGCTTGAGGGCTGGTAAACAGATGAGGTCCGAAGGCATCCGTACTCCTTACACGTACCTGGTCGATACCTGTTTAAAATAATAATAATAATAATAATACTAATAATAATAATGCATTTTCAAGTATCGTAAGTATAAGGTCTTGATTTGCGTATTATATATATATATCTACTGTCGAAAGTGTCTAACACAGTAATTCTACATTTCAATATTATATCATTTCTAATTAAGAAATATATTTGTCTGGAATTTATTCAGCATTGCTGCACATGTCATTTGACGGCTTTTGATTCATCACACATTCTTTTCTTCTAGGTTGTATTATAAAATTAACAAGAGAACGGTTATTGGAATGTAAAATCCACGTTTGTTTTTTTTTTTTTTTTTTGGGGGGGGGGGGGTCACGTGTTATGTTTTACCCTGTCCTAGAGATAAAGAAAACTGGAAAAATTTACGATGTGTCCATTAATAAAACCAATACTTGGATCACACTTAACATTATTTTAAAATGAACTCAATTCCATTACTTTATTTTAAAGGTGTAAAACTATAATTTTTTTACAAGTAAAGTTTGATTCATTATATTCTTTCTGTTGCACTATCGACGCAATTTTATTTGTTGTAGAAAAATGTTTTCTTGTGTTCTAAAAATTGAACAATAAATTCATTTCATGCTAAATGATGTTGAAGTACTTAGGTCAATGTAGAATACATTTGTGATTTAGAAAATACTGATTTTGCTTTTTCCAGATACCAACTAGGGAAGATTAGTGTGAGTACGATATGTAAAGTTCTACACACCCTTGTCGAAGAAAGTTTTCTTTTGAGCGTCATCCGCCTGAATATTTCTCTCTATGATGGGCAGAGATGCAGACACGATCCATGCAAGGATAGCGTCTTTCTTGATTTGCTCAGTAGGCGTGACTTCCACTTTCTGAAAAAGAGTTATTTCCGAGTTTTCAATCTGCTTGATTGTGGTATCAAGTTGTTTGATGGGTTCCTCGATGATGGGATCGAAAAGTTCGCGGTCTTGCTCTCTGGTGGGATCCAAAGGTTGGATGGGTTGCTCCAATTGCCGTATTCCTTCCACACATGCTAATAACACCAAAAGGCCAAGTAGGGAAGGAATCTTTAGACGTACTAACCTGAAAATGTAGAGTATATATTGTCGATACATTGAGTTCCCATGGATGTCTTTCATTTTATGATTTCATTTAAATTACAATGGCGTCGACGATGAAATACGCTGCGTGGATGCTAAAATTGTTGGGTATATATATATATATATATATATATATATATATATATATATATATATATATATATATGTGTGTGTGTGTGTGTGTGTGTGTGTGTGTGTGTGTGTGTGTATGTGTGTGTGTGTCATAGCAGGGTAGAGATAGATGGGTGAATTAATGCATTAAAATTTCTATAAATATATTTGAGTCTTCGAGAAATAATCCAACTTATTTTGGTGTGAAAATATATATCGACTGAGCTAATAGGATGAATGACAGTTATGCTTATAGAATTCAAAACAACCTCTTTGCACCCGTGTACAGTCTCTCTGTGATCTAGGAGAAATGTGTATGACATATGAGATAAAGTCTCTATAACATAATCTTGTCGTAGGAAAACAGTTAAATATTTTTTACATAAATGAATAATGCAAATATCCTTTCCAAAGACTAGATACTAATAAAAATGTACCTTTCACCCATGTCAGATCACAAATGACGATTATTCAGACTTTTCCAAAATACGTGCTAATGCTGGTTTGAAACTGTTCTCTTTAGGTCTGGGACGCAATTTACTTTCTTATATAATGAGTTAGAACAAAGAGATATCATGAGTTAGCATTACGTTACAGAAATATTTTCAAATCCAGATCTCCCCGGGGAATGAGCAGAAAGCGTGAAAAGCA
This sequence comes from Margaritifera margaritifera, assembly GCA_029931535.1. Taxonomy (NCBI): domain Eukaryota; kingdom Metazoa; phylum Mollusca; class Bivalvia; order Unionida; family Margaritiferidae; genus Margaritifera; species Margaritifera margaritifera. Next base: position 2,354,520 of record JAQPZY010001501.1, on the reverse strand, counting down.
GTCACACACAAACTTAGATGTGCACTCACTCACCCTTGTGGCGGTAAATCCGTTTACATTCATTCCTGGGTGCTTCACAGCTGAGTAAATATCACTATGATATACAGATATATCGTTAAACACGTGCATCCATGCTCTTCGTTTATTGCTTCTATGATCACCGATTGATATTGCGAGATATAAACAAATTACTTACATCTATATATAATACGTGTATGCAAAAATACATTTGCAATACCGACAAAACTAGTAAACCTGAATGTGGGATAACTAGTTAGAACTATTAAGGTATGGTTGAAGAGTGCGTATGAAATAAAGTTTCTTATACATTGTATCAATTCATTGATGCACTAAAATAACATACTATACATGGAATGTGTCGGATGCATTTTTGTCTAGTTTATTTAGTTTTCTTTAGCCTGGGACTGAGAAAAGTGACAAACTAAAACGGGATACTTTATACACTGTATCATAACAAACCCTAAAAGTCCTATATTGTATGAATTTTAAATCATAAACTTTGTTTTTTTTTGCAAGGACCACTTTGTACATTGCATATCTCTCTCTCTCTCTCTCTCTCTCTCTCTCTCTCTCTCTCTCTCTCTCTATATATATATATATATATATATATATATATATATATGCCGGCTCATACATACATTTTTTTCCTTAATTCAACAGGAAAGCAGTAATATATTCATACTATTTTTCTGCAAGCGCTTTCGCATTATCGTCATGGATGCTTTTCGGGTAAGTGCATTATAATTTCAAAGTATTATCGTGAATAAATAGTTTGACGCCATTGGTATGTCATTTATGTCATCGTTGAAAGGGCGAGATATAAACAACTTTACATCTATATGCAACACCTGCATTAAATTGAAGCAACGCATGTACACATTTTAAATCTTCATTCATGAGGAAGTCAGTAATATATCCACACCTTATTCTTTCTAACGCATTCACATCATCGTCATGAATGCTCTTTAGGTAGATGCATTATATATTCAACGTGTTTTTTGCAACTAAACAGTTTGATGTGATTGCTGTTTTTCAACACCGAGCAAAAATAATATTGGTACCGTTCTAAAGTACCAAGAAAGGAGGCGAATTAAACAGCATGAAACATAGTTGTTACTGTTGTTTCCCTTCATCTTTGCCACTTATGATACAACTCATAAAAATTAAATTGTCCTTGTAATGTCCCAATGTTCTTGACAAAGTGGCATTTTTATGTCTATTTTTTATTATTCTCTACAGTCGAAGCAGGTGTAACATAGCATCCTACGGAATTCCTGCTTCAAAACTTTTTTTTATCAAACTGTAGACGTGAATGAAGAGAAAAATATTTAATCTGGATTAATTTCATGGATGGGAAACACAGTAACAACTATGCTTCATGCAATTTCAAACGCATTCCAAATAATAGTCTTGCTCCTACATAAAAGTTCGATGTGCTATGCACTCCTACTTTGTTGTGGTGGTATATCCGTTTTCATTCTTACCTATCCATTGGTTATACACGGCAAAGTGGGTGTTACTACTACCTGTGGACAGGTAAACTGCGTCAAAGCTATTCGTTTGTTGTTTGTTTGATGATCGATCTGTAGGGCTTGTCCGTTTGAATAGACCTATGTCCATATGACGTCATCTTTGTAATCCAGTCCTATAGACGCGTTGCATGATGTGATTGAATGGGGTAAAAACTAAATGATAATATAAAGTTTATCATTAACCAGCTCATCATAAACAATTTATAAAAAAAACATATTGGAATGTTATCCTATTCATTTTATTGGCAGTAGATTGGAATGTTATCCTATTAATTTTATTGGCAGTAGATTGGAATGTTATCCTATTCATTTTATTGGCAGTAGATTGGAATGTTATCCTATTAATTTTATTGGCAGTAGAGAGAAAAATTGAAAACAATACTGATGAAAATCCGATTTAGTTGACGCAAAACACAAGTTACTTAAAACAGTTGTAGTATGTTTGTATTAATATATAGTCTCCAAGGGTCCAGTGTGATAAAGATAATAACTATATGGTATCTAAAACAGTAATGAAGATAGTTTTCCTTTTTTGTTTTTCATTAGATTGAATATAAAATCCATCAACGCAGTAATGCAAGTGTTATTAAGAAATATCTTTGAGTGGTATAACCCCCCCCCCCCACACACACACACACACACACATTCATCGCATCGGTGACATCGGTATGCAGTGGGGATATTGCCACACTGCAGAGACCACAAAATCCTGTTGTGCAAAAAATGCTGACATTTTGGTATAAATCCATAAGGTTATATTTTTGTGGTGAGAATAATCCTTTGATAATGCGGTGTTTTCTTTTCAACCTTGTCTTCGTGTTTGCGTGTCTTCAGGTGCAGTTGTTGCTGAGTCATTGTCTCATAGTATGAATTTTGCCGGAATGATTTTTGATTTCGTGTTTCAAATATGCATGACAACGGCAGAGTGTAGATTGTGGACTAACCCATTTATATTGCGTTGGAAGAAAAAAAATGCTTAAACTATGGAGCCCCTCTTCCCCCCCCCCCCCTGCTGTGTAAAGAAACATTAACCTTTATGAATACATTACTTTAAAGTCTGGTCATAAACTGGGTACATTCTCTTCAATTTTCTCTTAAGATCTCTTTTTTCCTAAATCTTTAAAATATATTTCAAACTCATTTAATTTCTTACATGTCAGAAATAATGGGTTTGTTAAAATTAAGGTGTATAAATAACACTCTTTGACTCTAGAACCCTTGAATGATAACAAGCTACTTTGCCACTCAAATATCCCAAGCTAAAGAAAAAAAAAATTAAAACGCGATGAAACCTCGTGCCAGAAGTATTAGGAAGATGGCCGTTTTGACAGATATTAGAGTGATTGAATTTCAAGTACATGGTATTGATTCATTGCTGGTACATTATATAAACACATGGGTTAGAATCCACTACCTTCCTGTACCAGAAAAATTTGCCACAGCCCAGCTGTATTCTTTTATACCATTTATTTTCGCTTTCCTATGTATTCTAATATTTAATTTTCCATTCCTTTCTTCTACTCGCCATATGATTATATTATACTGTATAGTGGATTACAATTAGAAAGTTCATATGAACTTGTTTTCTCTCCTTTTGACAATATACGACTGTTTATAATAAAATCTGTTTAAACTAAACTAAACATTAGCCTTTGTTACATCTTATTATTTTTTTTTTCCAATTTATTACTAAATGTGTGCTTAAATAAGTATTTTGACCTTTTTCTGACAAAATAATGTCACTATCCGTCATAAGAATGAAGGTATTAAGTACTTCACGCCTTATTAATACTGAGTTAGTAGTGGTTTCGTGTTTTCGGTTTCTGTACGGCGAGTGCTCTCCACAACATACCGTATATACCCACACATAGGTTCCAACTAACTGCAAACAACATCGACCCTGATCGGCCCTCGCATAATGTGCATATGTTCTTTGTTCTACTGATGAATCCAAGCAAACAGTATACATCTGAATCTAATAACGTATTATGAGAGTACAGATCTGCATCTATGCAGTTTACATTTACATACGATTTATAATCGAGTATGTACGGTAAGTTACTATCCACTTCACCTCGCTTAGCGTATGAGTGCATTTCTTACTGCACCTGCTAGTACAATTTGTATTCAAACAAAGAACAAAAGTATCTGTAACATTTTTTAAAACAATATCCAAATCTTAATATAAAGAGGTTATAAAAGGGCTCAAATAGAGTGGCATTTGTCCAGCAACCTAAATATTTTTTCCCTTGTAATCATTTTATCACTACTATTGGTCCCTATATATCGTACAAGTATACAAAAAAATGCAACAGTTCCAATTTTAAACATTCTTTTTAATATTTTGCTTCAGTTTATCAACAACATATTGAAGAATGTATTACAATTATGATATGATGATATGATTTCTTTGAAATATCTAATCTAATATTTAAAAACGGCATTTTATAAAATTTGTCAAGTGACAAAGTCGATTCCACAACTTGCATACAAAACGTATAAATGCACATATTTTAATGGGTGCCTTCAGTGAATCCGTATAAAGATAATAATAACAACAACAATAATAATGATGCTGATGAAGAGAAGAAGAAAATATTTCTCGGTGCTATCTTTTATCAATAATATCACCATCGTCAGCATAACCTGAAAATGATGATGGTTATGATGATGATATGACGATGATGATATTGATAATAATAACAATATTATTATTAGTAGTAGTAGTAGTATAGTCATTACTGTTATAATCGACATCATCATCACCTTGTGCTTTAATTAATGATGATGACGAAGATGGTACTACTGCAATACTAATAATACTACTACTAATAATAATAATTATTATTATTATTATTATTATTATTACTACTACTACTATTATTATTATTATTATTTGGATTACATTGACAAAAAAGGGGATTCTGGGAAATAGTTTCAGAAAGAGAGAAATGAGTGATTCAATGAACAGAAATTTCAGGAAGAGAGAGAGAGAGAGAAGATAGATCCAATGAACAACCATATGTCAGAAAAAGATCGCGATAAAGAGAAAAATTTTGTCTAACATTGAGATTTTTAATAATACCCATTGCCATGCATCTTTTTACATCGTCAAATTGACTGCATAAATAATAAATTACAAGTTAATTTCATGATCAATGTATGAGCAAAATTGACAAGTAACAATTATATTAACTAAAGCAGTACAACCATGAACTAACACAACCAATATATATATATATATATATATATATATATATATATATATATATATATATATATATATATATATATATATATACAATGTACACACATTTGCATTATATTCTGTTTTGTGTGTTAGTGTATTTCTGACTATTTGTGCAGCAAGCTACCTTTAAGAAAAGTGTGATGCTGTTTCTCTTGTACACAACATGTTATAAACAAAAATTCCCCAACACACAGTAGTGTATTATAATGAACAGTTTCTTTTTTCCGAAATCATCTATCTTATTAAACCCACTTTATACAGTTTTTAAGTTTGTACTATATACACTATCTTTATTTATTGAAGAGAGAGCATTTAGTTCAAAAATAAAGTGTATCCTTACATCTAGCCTACAAGGTTTCATACCGTATGTACTCGCGTATAATTCTGTTCAAATGCAAACAACATAGACCCAAACTGCCGTCGCATTATGCGTCGGCAGATCAGGTTCTATGTTGTTTTTTCTACTGCTTATTTCTTACATACTGTATAGACCCAGATCTGCCTTCGCATTATGTGACGGCAGATCTGGGTCTATGCAGTTTGCAGTTGGTATTTGATTATACGCGAGTATATACGGTAATCTTTTTTGTTGTACAGTTTTTGTATTACCTGCCGGTTTATATTTCCTGTCGGTAACGCAGTTAATGTACGGGACCATTATATATATATATATATATATATATATATATATATATATATATATATATATATATATACTAATTTCTCTTGTCGCCATTTTTCGTAATTTCGAGCTAATTATACAAGTTTTTATATAAATTAATTCGAATATTTTTTTGTTATATGCTTGAGTAAGAGTCTATTTGAGGAAACCAAGGTGGAATCTATGTCGAATGTATCCGTATCAAGTTTGGCATTGAGAATCCAGGAGGTTTTACAGTTTGTTCCTAAGTCATTACTAAACGAAAGGGCAGCCCTTAAAACTTTCCGGTTTGATGGGACTTTCTCTAAATAATTCCAGTATTTCATTATTTGTGGATCAATGTCATTAAACAGTTATATACATGTAGTATAAATGACTTGACAAGAATATCAAATACCTTATTAATTATGGTTGAATTTGATTGTTTGGCTACAAGAAACCCTTAATGATGATTGAATTTGATTGGTCGGCTACAAGAGACCCTTAAGTCACCTCTGTGATATTTTCTCCTTTGTATTCATAAAGTTTCCATTGGAATTTATATTACCGCCAATGTAAGTGTAGTCATTAGCAACCTTGACTTCTTCGTTCCTTGAAAAGAAATTTAGTTTTAAAGTTTTCCCTTTTTGAAGATCATAATATTGCACTTATCTATGTTGACTGTTAAATGCCACTCTTTACAATATTTAATTACTGTTATCAATATTCATCATGTATTAAATGTACGCTAAGAAAAAAAGACCCAACCATTCGCGTTCTTCGCAACATAAAGGGAAATTATTTTTCTTTGATATAATGTAGGACTAAACTTTCAATCACAAAGGTTAAGAAAATTATACAAGTTAGTGTATTAAATGACAACGCATTCATTACAAAAGATCCCTTGCCATTTTCCGAATACTAGTGGATGAATAAATGATGGAGAAATTCGACTTAGTATGCAATACACTGTCAATGAATTGCCCCCAAAAAGGAGAGGTACTGCTAATGTAAATTCTAGAGATAAGCTGTAACTTCTATTCATGCACTCCCCCCCCCCCCCCCCACTTACCCCCACCTTTTCATTATTCGCTCTCGTGTCCAGATTAGAAGGACACGGCTTGCAACAATTACAAACACTGGTAATTTTCCGAATCAAAACGGCACAGTAATTATGACCCTTGATAGCAACCCAGGTATCTGTAAGTAAATCATCGTAACAGATTTATCATGTATTGCCCAGGAAATTAACATCTCAAATCACATGGGATAGGGATAGTTTTCTTTTCATCCCTCTTAACTTGATTTACCTGTATATAAGGCCGGTTTCTAAACCCGTCTGGAACATGTATGACTTTTACTTAAAACATATTTTTTTTATACTTTTTTGATACATGAAAATTATTTGTTTAATTCAAGTCAAGAAACCATGTATATATGAATTATATAATTAAATTTGATAATGCCATTGAGTTATGTATGTATGTATGTATGTATGTATGTATGTATGTATGTATGTATGTATGTATGTATGTATGTATGTATGTATGTATGTATGTATGTATGTTTGTATGTATGTATGTATCAAGGTAGTATATAACCAGTATTGCACTGATGTACTTTAAACCATATATATATATATATATATATATATATATATATATATATATATATATATATATATATATATATACTGTGAAACATTTATTTCCATATTTTCTGTTAGGTTTATCTGATATATGTGTCTCCTATATTTACTAATTCCATAATATACAGCACAAAATCACTGCAAATACTATAGAAAGAATAATCAAGCATAAATGCTGAAATGAGGTAAAACTGTTTACAAATGTGATTGCTTGGCAAGAAAGTCTGGTTATTTATATATCATCCTTATTACTGCAAAGCATTAAGGGGAGTTATTGCTTATTGCCCAATGAAGTCTTTAAAATGATATTGTTTTGGATGTCGTTTGAACAGTTCAATCTGTTTGTTTGTTCATTTGTGTGCATGAGACGTGTGTGCCGTCTAAAAATTAGTAACTCTAATGCTTTTTCCTGATTATTGTGGATACATCGCTATCTCTACCTATACCAACGTACAACTTATACCTGCCTAGTTACACAGCGAACCTACATCAGTATATATATATATTGAGAGCATATATCAGCAAGACCCTAGTATATTATTTCATATATCTGAGAAAGAAAAGATCATTTTTGGGACATTTTCAAATCTCGTACAGGGATACAATATTCCTCCAGAACAACACTCCTTCTGAGACGAGAACATCCAATTACAATTAAGACATTTGTCCGCTCTTTGTTTTGCATATTACCATCTACTAGATGGATATGACAATATTTCTGGACCGCACATATTTGTTTGCGTTTAAAATCATGTATGTGTATACGAGAAGATAACAAATCAAAATTGAAAATCACCAGACCAGCACTACTTGGTAATTTTTTTAAAAACCAACAATAATCGCTATAACACTCAGACTATGAACACAATTAACAAATGGAATAGCTTCTCAGCGCGAATGCACAGCATCAGCCTGTGGAAAGAACTGATTTTAACTTAATTAAGAAAAATAGAAACATCATACTTAAGGGTAAAAAGCTACATTGTATGATTTTAGCAGTTGTCAGGGGTCGATCTGGTATAAATACATTATGTTGATAAAGAAATTCAAGGCTAATTCGCAATTTTCTTTTGATCTGTTTCTAGTTATCTGACATGTCTGCTTTAACTTTGTCTATAAATAACATGGTTTTCTTCAAACACAGTCGCCATTGCTTCTTTTCTCTATGATGTGGGAGATCCATAAATACCTATATTTTTTTATGAAGTCTTTGATTACAGAGTTGCACTTTTATGCGATCGCCCATAATTATATTTCGAAATGTCTACCACTAAAATAAGTTTGGTTAGGTTAGTTTCTTTGCTTTGGTTAGGTTAGTTTCTTCTTTTTACATAGTCCAGATTGCCACTTATCCAGTTTATCTTCAGGATATCATTATCACATTTTCATCTTTGAGAGACCACGTTCCGTTGTAAGTCTTGTTGACCAGAAAAGTTGATCAGGGAATGACAAAGTAGTGAAAAAGGTTACTGTATTCGGCCACTTTCATTTTTATTGCGAAAATAGTCTTTCGAACATTAGTCACTTCGCATAATATCATGTTGTAAGGCTCTTTCAAATACGTTGATACATAGCTAAAACATAATTGACTTTAATTGATTGCTTTGAATGTTTACTTGAGTATCAAACACAAAACAAATATACATTTTGTGCTCATCAACATTTTCTTTTCTGTTGATTTGAAAGTGAACACCTTGCTTAACTTTAACTAATCTAAGACCACTACCATGCAATATGTTATCATGTGTACTTTTTCAAATCATGTCAGATGTCATACTTATCAGTGTGAAGTTGTTTTGTACTGACATTACCAATTTTTGTGTGGTTTTCTTATGCACCAAAAGAAAACTGTTGCCTAAATTGAAAAACTAGGGATAAAACCATAGTATGCAGCCATCTATTGTCACTAAGATTTTTTTTATTGGTAAGTGCAAAAGCATCTTAGTATCGCTTTCTCCAATTTGTGTATTCATTATCATAACACCTTTAAAGCTCAACCTGGGAAAATCAAGCGTAAGGAGTGAAGTTCTACTGCATGCAATGTCGATGACTCCACCCTCCCTCCCTCCCTCCCTCCCTCCCTCTCTCTCTCTCTCTCTCTCTCTCTCTTTCTCTCTCTCTCTCAAATTGCATAATTGATTAAGTAACCGTATCGTCTTGCAAATGTAAGTCTTCCTGTTCTTTGTCTTGATTACCACATTCTATCACTTCAGATGATCCTTCAAGTGTTATGTTAAATCTGAATTAGTTTGAAAGCCCACAGGGTTACAGTGGACAACGATATGTTATTAGCTGAGAGTAAGGTGTTATTAATCACAGCTTTGTACTACTAAGAATAATGGCTAAATATTGTCCTAATAACGGACGCTACTTGTACTAATAATGCTTGCGCTCACCATGTATTTTGCTACAATGCTGTCATCCACATATTAGCACGCGAGAATGTTAAAAATGTCTAATGTGAATGTCTTGATTTGTATGGTTCAGCTGTTTTGCAATTCGATACGCCTACTTTTATTTGACGTGTCCGCTCATTACTTGCACTTCAGAATAAGTTAATATACTCTCAAGTGAACCAAAAACTCGCGACAAGATTGACCATTATCAGTGCACATGTGCACGTTTACAATTTTCTGACCACTAAGTGTCTTTTTTTCTTCAAATTTTATACTGCTTTACGGTGATGACACTAGTGTTCGGTACTGATGAAAATTCTTTCCAGTATAATTTAAATATCTTTTACGAATGTTCAAAGCTATGCAAACTGAATATCAATTTCACAAGGACAAATATATTGATTTTATTGTACACAAAAAAAAATCATAAATATAGGTTCACAATTGGTTGAAATCTAATAGACATTTGCGTTCAATTTAAATATTTAGGCGTTATTTTTCCCTAAAAATGTAAGGTTCGTTAATCAATGAAATACAATGTTGACCAAACTAGAAATGCCTTGCATCTACATTATCGGAATATTCAATATTGAAATCTTTCTAGAGAGTTGCAATTACATCTTTTCGATCATAGTATACTACCCATTTTACTTTAGAGGTGTGAAGTTTGGGGATTAGAAACTATCACAATTATTGACAATTTCCATAACGACTTTTTAAGAAACATTTTTAAAATGAGGACAAGCCTGACATTTACATGTTTTATTCAGAATCAGGAAAGAAACCTATCAAAATAAGTATCAGATCCCACATAATAGGGTCTGTGATCTCTATCATCAATAGCAAATGGGCTAAACTATCCAAATTTCTTTATCAAATACTTTTTTTACAAGAACAATGCCAATGCAATACTTATAAATAGATGAATAGCTTAAGGAATACTTTGATAACTGTTGCGGGACCAGATCTCCAATATCATGAATTTATTGATAAGCTTAAAGGAACAAAACGAATGATAATATAAACTCTAAAATATCTTCATATCCAGTAGTGGCAATCTTCGTTAATTCTATTATATACGGGAAAATGACACCATTGCTAACAACAAGATTTGGACATGGACAACTACTTATTACAGTTGCCTAGGAATCTGTATTTACCTTTGATAAAATTTATGACCTCTAATCATAGAACATTGTTGAAACCGGTCTTTTATGACAATGTACATTTTGAGGAAATACTATGTAATCATTGTGCTAAAAATGAGATCGGGGACGAATTTCTTAATTTATCCATCTGTCTAAATTTCACAAAAAAATATTACCACAAACCCTGTATTGCAAAATAACAAAACTTCTTTGCCACCAATAATTGCAAAATTCTCGAAATTCTTGCCAAATTTATTACTCTAATAATGAATACGATATGAAAAATTGCATGCTAGTTGTTGAATTCTTTACTCATACTTCATTATCATATATTTTGTCTTTTCTTGTGTAACTTTGGTACGCTCCAGGACAGTTATCGTATCCTTCACTCTTTTATATCATCATATATTCTGTTCTAACAAATGTTATTTTCATTCATCGAAATGTTTTCTCATTTTCTCCAAATTTGGTATACTCCTGCTCTGAAAGTAAACGTTGACCAGTGATGTCATGCGTTTCACCATAGGTTTGTGATGTCATGCGTTTCACCATCGGTTTTGTGATGTCACTTGATAACATTGTGGCAACTGTGGTGTCCTGAGATTTACTTTCATTGATAAAAGTTACGTTCTGTTCTTTTCTGGTCTGAGACTGTTGCCTAACCGGTTAGGGTGACGCGAAACGGATTATAGCAATTATATGCTTTATGTGTGCGATGTGTGTATCTTTGTGCATACAATACTCCGCTTGTTTTATCTGTGTGACTGTTGGTCGCGGCAGTAGTTCTTCAGAGCTAATGTTATTTGTCGTATATCCGACGCTAAATAACATTTCTTATATCTGCCTTATATCGTTTGGGCAGATACATCGGACTCTATTCAATCGTATGTTCGAAATTCCAAGTAATCGCTGACAAAAACTATGGAGTTGTAGCTAAATGCTACGTTGTCATATTCGAACAAATCTGTCCCTGTACGTCCCAAGATTGAAGATAACAAATACTTCACACTTTATTATTACGTTCTTAGCAAATTGTAGTGGTTTCGTTGACGCCGAGTGCCCTTTGCAACATACCCAATATACTCGAGTATGGGCCGGGTCCAACTACAAACAACATAGACTCTGATCTGCTATTGCATAATGCTGATTAACCCTATCAAACGGCATAGACCAGATCTGTCATCCCATTAAGAAACGGCGTGTTTGGGTCTATGCAGTTTGTAACTGGACCCGACTTCTATGTGAGTACATACATAGGTAACTATTCTCCTCACCTTGTTTTGCGCGTGAGTGCATTTCGTGCCAACAATTTGACACTACTTTAAAAAATAAATAGTCCCATGTTCAGATGTATAAGCTAACGTAAATGGATTAAGTCATGTGAATCTTTCTGAAAAAGTTAGATATTTCAATATCAAGTAAATCTTCAAGTTGCCTATTTTACTATATTTTGGAAGTTCATTTGAACGGTCTACTTTGCAGATCACTCTCATTTCACCTCTGTCTGCGTGGGTTTGAGTCTTGGCTCGACCAATGTGGGTATGTGAGAAAGCTTGTCCAGGGCCGGCGCAGGGGTATTTGGCGCCCTAGGCTAATCTTCAGCCTTGCGCCCCCCCCCCCCCCACCACGAAAATGAATGTTGTACATTTTAATCAATCTTTCCTTCTGTTTCTCTCTTTTTATTTTTAGACGCTTATTATCTTTTTACGCTATTTCTCTCTCTTTCTCTCTCTTTTTATTCATTCAGTTTTTTGCCCCCCCCCCCACACACACACAAATGTTGTCGTCCCAGGCGACCGCGTAGTTTGCCTAGCGGTTAAACCGGCCCTGAGCTTGCCAGTAGCTTCCCTTAGGTTGTGTAGTTTTTCCCGGGGTCTTCCTGGCCTCTTTCTTAATTTTGGTATTAACATCACGTGTAATTGATACAACAGCATTTCCTGACCACTCATTTACTGCGTTTTTTAAATCCCTCAGCTATCTGGAAATATATATATAAAACAAAACAAAGAAAAATTTATAATTACTAGACCACTCAGAATAAGAAGACAGTTAACAAACAGCACAGCGGTTGACCTCAGACTCAGAGCGTTAGCACGTGCAAAACACATCACTAATTATTTTTTACACATCGTAAATAATGACAGAAAACTACTTTGTATTGAATTTCATGATTAAAGAGATTTTAGATGGTACAAGCACATTGTATTGAAAAAGAAATTAAAGTCTCATTAACAGTTTTTCTTTTGATCTATTTTATTGTATCTACAATATCTACCACTAAATGTTAATTTCGTTAGGTTAGTTGCTATTTAACATCGTCAATATTGCCACAATCATCAATCATATAAGATATTGGTTCCTTCATAGACATCAACAAGTAACTCTTGCCACTTATCCAATTTGTCCTCAGGATCTATCGTTATCAAAGTTTTGTATTTGACAAACTACTTTCTGTCGTACATCCTATCGTGCAGAAAAGTTATACAGAGAATGACAATGTAGTCAAAGAGTTATTCAGATTCAGTGCAAAAAATTAGTTTTTTTTGCAGTTTGGCACCCGCAGATGATCATGATTTGATGCTTATATATATATATATATATATATATATATATATATATATATATATATATATATATATATATATATATATACATCATATATAAATACATATATATGTGTGTGTGTGTGTGTGTTCATGTGATTGCTAATCTAATACATAGTCATTTTTTTTAATTCAACATGAAAAGAATAATATATTCATACTATTTTTCTTCAAGCTCTTTCGCATTATCCTCATGGATGCTCTTCGGGTAAGTGCATTTGTAAATAAATAGTTTGACGCCATTGGTATGTCAGTTATGTCATCATTGAAAGGGTGAGCTATAAACCACTTGTTTAGATCTATATACAACACCTGTTTTGTTTTTTAAAAAACTCACACATTTAAACCTTTTAAATCATCATTCATGTAATATATCTATATCTTATTCTTTCTAACGCTTTCACGTCATCGTCATGAATGCTCTTCAGGTAGATGCATTATATATTCAACGTGTTTTTTTAAATAGAGAAAAAAATAATATTAGTTCTTTCCTAAAGTACCAAGAGACTACTCGAACTAGACAGCATGAGACATAGTTGTCACTGTGTTTTCCCATCCATAACATATATGAAAGTTAAATATTATTCCCTTATTTTACGTTTATAATTGAAAAACACTGAAGTAGCCATTTTGTAGATTGCAATATGTCTCCTGCGTCTACAACAAGTAATTGTTTTGTGACTGGATTTGCTCTCCAATTTGCTTGTTTAATTGTGTTTGTTTTTGGACTCCAATACATGTTTCATCGTTATATTAGTCATGCAAATGCATATCGCGTATATGTATTGTACAGTCAGTAAAGATGTTGTTTATGTATCTCCCTATCAACGATGACGAAGTTTACATATATTGTACTGACCTGAAGAGCATCCGCAATGATGATGCCAAAGCGTTAGAGGGAATAATAGTATGGATATATTACTGATTATATATATATATATACATACATACACACACACATACATATAAACATACACATGTATACGACATATCAATTCCTCCACTATAAATTTTATACAATTTAATATAATGCCTTAGTATTAAGGACATTGGGATAGAAAGTATCTAACCTATTAATCCAGTAACTTTCTTTAATGAGTCTGTTCATTTCTTATATATATATATATATATATATATATATATATATATATATATATATATATATATATATATACACGTATTGCATTTACTTGTAGCACATTTTCTGATATACCGTTGCATGAGTGTTCATGAAATGTGATGTGTACCTTTATCTTTGCCACTGATGTTAGAATACATGAAATTTAAATTGTGTTTCTAATGTCCTAATGTTCTTGAAAAAATGGCATTGCTTAGTCTATTTGTAATATTCTCTACAGTCGAAGCAGGTGTAACATGGCATCCTGCGGAATTCCTGCCTCAACTTCTTTTTATCAATTGTATACGTGAATGAAGAGAACAATATGTAATCTGGATTGATTTCATGGATGGAAAACACAGTAACAACTATCCTTCATGCAATTTCAAACGCATTCCAAATAATAGTCTTGCTCCTACATCAACGTGGATGTGCACTCCCACTTCCTTGGGTTGGTAAATACGTTTTCATTCTTACCTATCCATTGGTTATTCACGGTTACGTGGGTGTTGCTACAATGTACGAATAGGTAAACTGCGTCAGAGCTGTTCATTTATTGTTTGTTTGATCATCAATGTGTAGAGCTGTAAAACCATTTCAATATAAACATGTCCCTATGACGTTACCTTTGCAATCAAGCCCTATATACTCGATGCATGTTGTGATTGAATTGGGTAAAATTACGCCATTGTCATTCAGTCAGTTTACTTACTGATCGACAATTGTTTAGAAGTCGTCTGCTTCAGAGATAAAATGTGCTATTTATTAGGGATTTTGATGTGCTGAATAAAAATTTGACAATTAAAACAACTGATTGGATACTGTTTCCAAGATATTTAAGTTTTTACATTTTACGTCTATGTATATTGTGTACATAGTAGACTTTTAATCATAAATTGTAAACCTAGGTTTTTTCATATGTTTCTGGTTGCTTTACATGATAATATTTCACCTGTCCTGTTTATGTAACACTTTAAAAACAGCAAAAGGGTTATATAAATAAAAACTATATTGAAACAAAAGTCAAAAAAACTATTATGTATATATAAGTACATAGTTTAGTCCTTATTCAGTGTCTACTCAGCGCTTCTTGGCTTGTCACTTGTATTCATTAAATGGAGCATCTCCTGTCACTGTCCAGCAATAGTCTGCAAGCATTGATAGGCTCCATTTGCCCTGATAGCGTTTCTCCATTGTTGCAATGTCCTGGTGAAATCGCTCGCCATGCTTGTCGCTCACTGCTCTGCAGTTCGTTGGAAAAAAATCTAGATGAGAGTGCAAAAAATGTATCTTTAGTGACATGTTGCAACCAAGGCTTTTGCATGCCTTGAGGAGGTTTTCCACCAACTCCCTGTAGTTGTCTGCCTTGTTGTTTCCGAGAAAATTTGTTGCCACTAACTGGAAGGCTTTCCATGCAGTCTTTTCCTTGCCACGCAGTGCACGGTGAAATGCATCATCTCGAAGAAGTTCACGAATCTGAGGACCAACAAAGACACCTTCCTTTATCTTAGCTTCACTTAACCTTGGAAATTTTCCACGGAGGCACTTGCAAGCTGCTTGTGTTTTGTCCATAGCCTTGACAAAGTTCTTCAACAAACCCAGCTTGTTGTGCAAGGGTGGTAACAAAATCTTTCTTGATTAAATAAGTGGTGGATGCTGAACACTTTTCATCCCAGGCTACAATGACTGTCGGCGTTGCCAATCTCTCTAGATGTAGTGGGAATCTCTCGCACGACTATCCCATTCGCAGAGAAAACAGCAGTACTTTGTGTATCCAGTCTGCAGACCAAGCAAGAGAGCAAGAACCTTGAAATCGCCACAAAGCTGCCACTGATGTTGGTCATAGTTTATGCACCTCAAAAGTTGTTTCATGTTTTCATAGGTTTCCTTCATATGGACTGCATGACCAACTGGAACTGATGGCAAACCACTGCCATTATGCAGCAAAACAGCTTTAAGACTCGTCTTCGATGAATCAATGAACAGTCTCCACTCATCTGGATCATGAACGATGTTGAGGGCTGCATCACACCATCGATGTTTTTGCAGGCTACAAGATCATCTTCCATGAAGAAGAATCGGACAAGATCCTTTTGACGGTCACGGAACATGGAAGCCCTAACATCACCTGCCAGGAGATTCCACTGCTGTAGTCTGGACCCCAACAGCTCTGCCTTACTCTTGGGTAGTACCAAATCCTTGACAAGGTCAATCAGTTCAACTTGTGTTATGAGGTGTGGTTCAGAGGAGGAGGATGGGAGAAAATATGGGTCATGTGACATTGATGGTTCAGGACTAGACATTTGATCCTCTTCCTCTTCCTCGTCTGACTCAAGTGAGAATGATTATGGTGCATCAGGAACCGGCAGTCCTTCTCCGTGGGGTACTGGGCGTATAGCTGATGGAATGTTATGATAATGCACAGTCCACGTTTTCTTCTTTGACACACCTTTCCCAACTGGAGGCACCATGCAGAAGTAACAATTGCTGATATGATCTGTTGGCTCCCTCCAAATCGTTGGCACTGCAAAAGGCATATATTTCCTTTGCCTGTTCAACCACTGTCAAAGATTTGTTGCACAAGTGTTGCAGCATATGTGTTGGGCCCACATCTTGTCCTGATCTCTAATTTTGCAGCCAAAATAAAGGTGATAGACTTTCTTAGCCATAGTGGTTATACTGCGCTTTTGTGATGCAAAAGTCACTTCACCACAATCATAGCAGAAGTTATCTGCATTGTTCACACAAGTACGAGGCATCTCTGCCCACTTTGGCTAAGCAGAAATGTGTCCCTTTGCAAAATCAAACACTGACAAATAAGAGAGCACAAGAATATATGATTTGTAGAGCTGATATAGGGCAATTTCCTCAGCAGAGTGATGTAACCTTAGTTATGATTGCATCATCCATGTCTTACAGGAATAATGTGATGCAATTCATATCATGTACGATGCAATACCAGCTTCAGATTGCATCATTCATTGTTTTGCCTAAAAAGCAAGTACTGTCCAAACCCAGTCATAGATTTATTCATAGATCCAGTCAAAGATGTATTTTAGTCATTTCTGGTTTAAATTGAGATCCCTTCCCTTTATAACTTACTTATCGTCCGCCATTCCCAAGTCAAGGGTCATATATATTGACCCAGTATCATATCTTTAAAACTAGAGCCAATCAGCAATTTTAAGCATCATTTTCGTTCTCAGTGACCCAGAATTAGTAAAGTTTGACAACATTTGTTGCGGAAGAATTTTGGCTGTAGACCAGTGTAATATAATGGTTCGCGTCTTCAAAGCTGATAGAAAGTGCATAAAGTTTAATTTTGTATTCTAACATTGTTAAACAAATGTAAAGAGATATTCATGTACAAAAAAGTATCTTGGTCCAGCCGTATGAACTGGTAATAAGGGACTAAATCTTTAACACGATGGTACATGTAGAAACAGTCTTAATTTTCCCTACTCAAAAAATATCTGCAATGGAAATTTTAAGTTTACTTCAATAATGATCTCTTCATAAACAATTTGTTTTAAAAAATATTGGAAAGTTATTCTATTAATTTTTTTGGCAGTTGAGAGAAAAACTGAAAACAATACTGATGAAAATCCGATTTCATTGACGAAAACATGGGTTACTTAAAACAGATTTTATCAAGTCTGTATTAGTCTTTAGTGGCCCACTGTGATAAAGATTAAAACTATATGGTATCGAAAACAATAATGAAGATAATGAAGTTTTTTTTTTGTCATTAAATTTAATATAACACACATAAATATCCATTAACACAATCGCGCAATTGTTTTTAAGGGATATCGTTGCGTGGTATAAACCCCTCACCGCATCTGTGACATCGTGATGCAGTGGGCATATTACCATACTGCAGAGACAACAAAATCTTGTTGTGCAAAAAAATGCTGACATTTTGGTATAAATCCATAAGGTTACATTTTTTGTAATTTTTTTTTTTTTTTTTTATTTCTTCTTGTTTTGGTGAGAATAATCCTTTGATAATGCGTGTTGTCTTTTCAACCTTTTTTTCGTGGTTGCCTGTCTTTAGGTGCAGTTGTTGCTGAGTCATTGTCTCATAATATGAATTTTGCCAAAATGATTTTTTATTTGGTGTTTCAGATATGCATGGCAAAGGCAGAGTGTAGGTTGTGGACTAACCCATTTCTATTACGTTAGAACAAAAAATGTTTAAACTAAGGAGCCCCCCTGCCCCACTGCTGTGTAAAGAAATATTAACCTTTATAATTACATTACTTTAAAGTCTGATGATAAACTTGGTGCATTCTCTTCAATTTTGTCTAACGATCTCTTTTCCCTAAATCTTTAAAATATATGTGAAACTCATTTAATTTCTTAGACATCAGGATGATGGGTTTGTTAAAATTAAGGTGTATAAATAAAACTCTTTGACTCTAGAGCCCCCTGAATGAAAACAAGCTACTTTGCCACACAAATACCCCCCCCCCCCCAAAAAAAAAAAAAAAAAAAAAAAAATCAATGAAACCCCGTGCCAGAAGTATTATGATTATGGCATTTTGACAGATATTTTAGTGATTAAATTTCAATTACATGGTATTGGTTCATTGCTGGTACATTATATGACACGTGGGTTAGAATCCACCACCTTCCCTGTACCAGAAACATTTACCACAGCCCAGCCGTATTCTCTTATACAATTTATTTTCGCTTTCCTATGTATTCTGATATTCAATTTTCCATTCATTTTGTTCTACGCGAAATGTGGTTATATTATACTGTATAGTGGATTACAATTGGTTAGATCATATGAACTTGTTTTCTATCCTTTTGCAAATATATGATTGTTTATAATAAAATATGTATAAACTAAACTAAATATTAGCCTTTGTTATTTCGTATTATTTTTTCTTGAATTTATTAAATAAGTATTGTTACTTTTTCTGACAAAATAATGTCACTATTCCTCATAAGAATGAAGGTAATAATTACTTCACGCCTCATTAATACGAAGTTAGTAATAGTTTCGTGTTTATCGTTTGTGTACGGCGAGTGCCCTCAACAGCATACCGTATTTTTTATGTTTATGGTCGATCTAACTGCAAACAACATCGACCCTGATCTGCCGTCGCATAATGCACATATGTTCTATGTTCCACTGAATAATCCAAAACAAACACTATAAATCTAGATCTACCGACGTATTATGCGAGCACAAATCTGCATCTATGCAGTTTATAATTGCATACCATTTTTAAGTGAGTAGGTACGGTAAATTACTATTCATTTCAACTCGTTTAGCGGTTGAGTGCATTTCTTACTGCACCTGCTAGTACAATTTGTATTCAAACAAAGAACAAAAGTATCTCTAACATTTTTTAAAACAATATCAAAATCATAATATCAAGAGGTTGTGAAAGGTCTAAAATAGAGTGGCATTTGTCCAGCAACCTATATATTTTCTCCATTGTAATCATTTTATCACTACCATTGGTCCCTATATGTCGTACAAGTATACACAACAATGCAACAATTCCATTTTTAAACATTCTTTTTAATATTTTCCTTCAGTTTATCAGCAACATATTGAAGAATGTATTACAATTATTATATGATGATTTCTTTTAAATATTTAATCTAGAAATGAATTCCATTTTATATTTAAAAAAGGCATTTTAAATATTTTTAAAGTGACACAGTTGAATCGAAAACTTGCATACAAAATGTAGAAATGCATATATTGTAATGGGTGCGTTCAGTGAACCCATATAAAAATAATATTAAATAACAACAACAAAAATAATAATGATGTTGATGAATAGAAGAAGAAAAAAATTCTCACTGCTATCTTCTATCAATAATATCATCATCAGCAGCATAACCTGGTAATGACGATGGTTCTGATGATGCTATGAGGATGCTGACATTCATAATAATAACAATATTATTATTATTAGTAGTAGTAGTAGTATTTTGATCATTACTTTTATAATCGACATCATCATCACCTTGCGCTTTATTTAATCATGATGATGATGGTACTACTATAATAATGAGAATAATAATATTGTTATTATTATTATTATTATTATTATTATTATTATTATTATAACTGTTATTACTATTATTATTATTATTATTATTATTATCTAGATTATATTGAAGAAAAAGGGATTCTGGGAATTAATTTCATAAAAAAAACGTATAGATTCAATGAACAGAAATTTCAGAGAGAGAGAGTAGATAGATTCAGTGAACAACAATATGTCAGAGAGAGATCAGATCAAGAGAAAAAATATAACAGTTGTTTACAATTAAGATTTTTGATAATATCCATTGCCATGCATCTTTTTACATCGTCAAATTGACTGCATACATAATAAATTACAAGTTAATTTCATGATCAATGTATGAGCAAAATTAACAAGTATCAATTATATTAACTAAAGCAGTACAATCATGAACTAACACAGTCAATATATATATACATTTGCATTATATTCTGTTCTTGTGTGTTACTGTATTTCCACATACTACTATTTGTACAGCAAGCTACCTTTAAGAAAAGTGTTCCTCTTGTACACAAGATGTTATAAACAAAAATTCCCCAACAAAAAGTAGTGCATTATTTAGAAAAAGTTAATTTTTGTGCGAAATCATTTATCTTATTAAACCCACGTTATACAGTTTTAAAGTTTGTTATATAGGCACTATCTTTACTTGTTGAAAAGAGAGCATTTAGTTAAAAAAAATGAAGTTTATACTCTACATCTAATCTACAAGATTTGCATATTTTTTGTGGAACAGTTTTTCCATACCTGCCGGTTTATATTTCCTGTCGGTAACGAAGTTTATATGTAGACGATTATATATATATATATATATATATATATATATATATATATATATAAATATATATATATATATATATATATATATATAAATACACACATATATATATATATATATATATATATATATATATATATATATATATATATATATATATATATATATATATATATAACCGCGCGGAGGAATCTATGTCGAATGTAGAATGTATCCGTAACAAGTTTGGCATTGAGAATCCAGGAATCTATGTCGAATGTATCCGTAATAAGTTTGGCATTGAGAATCCAGGAATCTATGTCGAATGTGTCCGTAACAAGTTTGGCATTGAGAATCCAGGAATCTATGTCGAATATATCCGTAACCAGGTTGGCATTGAGAATCAAGGAATCTATGTCGAATGTATCCGTAATAAGTTTGGCATTGAGAATCCAGGAATCTATGTCGAATGTGTCCGTAACAAGTTTGGCATTGAGAATCCAGGAATCTATGTCGAATATATCCGTAACCAGGTTGGCATTGAGAATCAAGGAATCTATGTAGAATGTATCCGTAACAAGTTTGGCATTGAGAATCAAGGAGGTTTTACCATTTGTTCCTAAGTCCCTGCTAAATAAAAGGATAGGCCTTAGAACGTTTAGGTTTGATGGGACTTTCTCTAAATAATCACAATATTTCATTACTTAAAGAACAATGCCATTTATCAAAATGAAGCGTCGAAGCTCACTTTTGCTAGACATGTTTGTGGAGTTGTTACAAACTTCCAAATTCATTTTGCAAATTTCTGAATGCTTTAATCACGCTGTTCATTTAATCCCTCTGTTCATTTACTCACCCTGTTGATTCTTTCTCAGTGGAAAAAAAATATCAGTGTTATGTTTATTTCGTTTGTCTAAGATTGTATTTCCTCCTATTAAATTAGTTATATCCATGTAGTATGATTGACTACAAGAGACCCTTAATGATCGTTGAATTCGATTGGTTGGCAATAAGAGACCCTTAAGTTACCTCTTTGATATTTTCTCTTTTCTATTCATAAAGTTTCCATTGGAATTCATAGTAGTGCCAATGTAAGTGCAGCCTTGACCTCTCCGTTCCCTCAAAAGAAATTTAGTGACAGAGTTTTTCTTTTTTGAATGATCATAATATTGCACTTATCTATGTTTACTATCAAATGCCACTCATTACAATATTTAATCATTATTTGCAATATCTGTCATGTATTAAATGTGCGTTAAGATGAACAAACCCAACTATTCGCATTCTTTGCAACATTTAGAAGAATTATTTTTGCTGGATATAAAGGAGGATCAAAATTTAAATCACAAAGTTTAATAAAATGTTACAAGTTACTGTATTAAATGACAACGAGCTGATTACAAACGATCCATTGTCAAGTTCCGGATACTAGTGGATGAATGAATGAGGCAGAAATTCGACTTAGTTTGCAATAAACTGTCAATGACTTACCTCCACAAAGGAGAGATAGTGGCAATGTAAATTCTAAATGTAAGCTGTAACTGCTCTCCACGAATCCCCACCCCAAGACAACACCTTATCCCAAATTGCACTCGTGTTTAGATTAGAAGCAAACAGCTTGTAACAATTACAAACGCTAGTAACTATCCCAGCAAGACCCTAGTATATTGTAATTATCACAGCAAGACCGTAGTATATTGTAATTATGCCAGCAAGATCCTAGTATATTGTAATTATCACAGCAAGACCCTAGTATATTGTAATTATCACAGCAAGACCGTAGTATATTGTAATTATGCCAGCAAGACCCTAGTATATTGTAATTATCCCAGCAAGACCCTAGTATATGGTTTCAAATATTTGAGAAAAAATAGATCATCTTTGGGACATTTTAAAATCTCGTACAGGGTTTATAATATTCCTCCAGTAAACACTCCTTCGGAGACGAGAACATCCAATTACAATTAAGACAAAATCCTTTGTCCGCTCCTTGTTTTGCATATTATCATCTACTAGATGAATACGACAATATTTCTGGACCGCACATATTTGTTTGCGTTTAAAATCATGTATATGTATAAAAGAAGATAAAAAATCAAAATTGAAAATCACCAGACCAGCACTACTTGGTAAAATTTTGAAAATCAATATTAAGCAATATAAAACTCACACTATGTACACAATTAACAAATGGCGCAATTTCTTAGAGCATACGCACATCACGAGTCTGTGGAAATAACTTATTTTAGTTTAATTAAAAAATGTTTAAACATTATAATTAATGGCACACAGCTACATTGTATGATTTTAGCAGTTGTCAGGGATTGATCCAATATAAGTATATTCAACTCTTTAACTCTTATTCACAATATATTTTTGATATGTTTCGAAGTATCTAACATGTATGCTGTCAGTTTGTCTAGAATAACATGGTTTTCTTCAAACACAGTCTCTATTGCTTCTTGAGTCCATGATCTGGGAGATCAATAAATGCCTAAAAATCTCTAACAAAAATCTCTGATTACAGAGTTGCAGTTTTATGCTATCACCCATAATGATATTTCGAAATGTCTACCACTAAAATAAGTTTGGTTAGGTTAGTTTATTTTTTATACATCGTCAAGATTGCCACTTATCCAATTTATCTTCTGGATATCATTATCGCATTTTCATCTTTGTGAGACCATTTTTCGCCGTAAGTCTTGTTGAACAGAGAAGTTGATCAGAGAATGACAAAGTAGTGAAACAAGTTATGGTATTCAGCCTATATCAGTTTCAGTGCACAAATAATCGTTTGACCATTAGTCACTCTGAATATTATCATGTTGTAAGGCTCTTTCAAATACATATATAGATGACTCCAAGATAGTTGACTTAACTGGATTGTTTTCAACGTTAACCTGAGTATCAAACACAAAACAAATATACATTTTGTGCGCATCAACATTTTCTTTTCTATTGATTTGAAAGTGAACAACTTGCTGAACGTTAGCTAAGCTAAGTTCACTACTATTGAATCTATTATCCTGTGTACTTTGTCAAATCATATCAGATGCCATACTTATCAGTGTCAAAGTTCTTAGCACTGACAATACTAATTTATTGGTGTTTTTGTTATTCGCTAAAGAAAACCTGTTGCCAAAATTGAAAAACTAGGGACAAAGCCATATTCTGCAGGCCATATATAGTCACTAAGATTTTTTATATTGGTAAATGGAAAAACAGCTCAGCATCGCTTTCTCCAATTTGTTTACACACTATCATAACACTTTTAAAGCTCATTCTGGGAAAATGAAGCGTAAGGTGCTAAGTTCTACTGCAAACAATGTCGATGATCCCCCCCCCCAAAAAAAATAAAAAAAATTGCATTATTGATTCACAAGTAACCATATAGTATTGCAAATATATGTCTTCCTGTTCTTTGTCTTGATTACCACATTATATCACTTCAGATTATCCTGCAAATGTTAAATTTGAAATTTTTTCAATGCGTACAAGGTTACAGTGGACAATTATATACAATTAGCTGAAAGTCAAGTGCTATTAATCACAGCTTTGTACTACTAAGAAAAATGGCTAAAGCTTGTACTAATAACTGGTGCTATTTGTACTAATAATGCTTACGTTCACCGCTATAGTTCAGCTGTTTTGCAGTTCGATACATTTACTTTTATTTGACGTGTTTGCTCATTACTTACTACAATGATGTCATCCACATATTAGCACGCGACAATGTTAAAAATACCTAATGCGAATGTCTTGATTTGTGTGGTTCAGCCGTTTTGCAATTCGATACGCTTACTTTTATTTGACGTGTCCGCTCATTACTTACACCCTTAGAATAGTTAATATATTCTCAAGCGAACCAAAAGCTGGTGAGACGATGGACCATTATCAGTGCACAGGGCACATTTACAATTTTCTGACGAATAAGTGTCTTATTTTCTACTGCTTTACGCTGATGACACTAGTGTTCCGTACTGATGAAAATTATTTCCAGCATAATTTAAAGCTATCGAAATTGAATATCAATTTCAAAAAGACAAAGATATTTATGTACACAAAAAATGATATATATAGATTTAAAATTGGTGGGAATCCAAAAGACATTTGTTTCAGTTTATATATTTAAGCGTTATTTTTCCTAAAAATTAAAGGTTCGTTAAACCATTTTAACACAATGTTGACCAAACTAGAAATACCTTTCATCTACATTATCGGAAAATGAAATATTGGAGTCTTCCTACAGAGCTGCAATTGCATCTTTTCGATCATAGTATACTACCCATTTTACTTTAGAGGTGTGAAGTTTGGGGATTAGAAAATATCACGATTATTGAAAATATCACGATTATATGAAATATCACGATTATTGAAAATATCACGTTTATTGACAATTTGCATAATGACTTTTTAAGAAACATTTTCAAAATGAGGAAAAGTCTTACATTTGCATGCTTTATTCAGAATTAGGAAGGAAACCAATATATATAACTATCAGATCCCAAATAACAGAGTTTGGGATCTCTATCGTTAATGGTAAATGGGCCAAACTATCCAAATTTCTTTATCAAATAATTTTTGTTACAAGAACAATGCTATCGCAATACTTATACATGGATGAATGTTGCTGGTCCAGATCTCCTATATCATGAATTTATTGATAATCTTAAAGGAGCAAAACGAACGATAACATAAACTCTAAAATATCCTTTTATACAGGAGTGGCAATCGTCGTTAACTCTACTCTATACAAGAAAATGATACCATGGTTAACAAAAAGATTTGAATATGGACAACTACTTATTACAGTTGCCTAGGAATCTGTATTTACTTTTGATAAAGTTAAGACCTCTAATCAACACACATTTTGAGGAAAGAACCAGTACTCATTGTGATAAAAATGAGATCGGTTACGACCTTCATGATTTAACCATCTGCCAAACATTTCACAAAAATGATATTAAAACAAACCCTGTATTGCAAAATTACAAAATTTATTTGCCACCAATAATTGCAAAAATCTCCAAAATCTTGACAAATTTGTTACTTAAATAAAGAATACAATATCATAAATAGCATGCTAGTTGTTGAATTCTTTACTCAAACTTCATTATAATATACTTTTACTTTTCTTGTGTAACTTTTGTACACTCCAGGACAGTTATCGCATCCTTTACTCTTTAATATCATCATATATTCTGTGCTAAAAATGTTAGTTTCATACATCGAAATATTTTCGCATTTTCTCCAAATTTTTGATACTCCTGCTCTGAAAGTACCCGTTGACCAGTGATGTCATGCGTTTCACCATAGGTTTTGTGATGTCACTTGATACAATTGTTGCAACTGTGGTGGCCTGAGATTTACTTTCATTGATAAAAGTTTTGTTCTATTCTGTTCTGGTCTGAGAATGTTGCATAAGCGATTAGGGTGACTCGATACGGATTATAGCAATGCCATATGCTTTATATGTGATATGTGTGTATCTTTATGTCTATACTACTCCGGTTGCACTATCTGTATATCCTGTTAACTGACTGTTTGTCGGGGCAATAGCTCTTCAGAGCTAATGTTATTTGTCTTATATCCGACGCTAAATAGCATTTCTTATATCTGCCTTATATCGTATGTGCAGTTACATCGGACTCTCAATCGTATGTACGAAATTCCAAGTAATCGCTGACAAAAACTATGGAGTTGTCGCTAAATGCTACGTTGTTCTTGGAGTTACTACTATCAACAATGGTACGCAATAGTGATCAATGATGCTATTGTAATTAGAGTCATGAAATTTGACACGTTTGTTCACATTTGAAATCAGCACATGCAGATGTTACAAGTAGGTACAAGTGATATGCCTGTACTGTCATACTCCGGTGAAAAATAAATAAATATATATACTGGGTCGACATGCGGGTATGGCTTCTACGAACGAATGCCTATACCACCATCTTTGAAGCATCATTTTTTGGTGATTTTTGCATGGTCGTTGGGATTGGTGCTTACAGGCAAGGCGATGGGTGCCGTAACCCGGGGATCCAGGTTAGAATCTCCGTAGGGTACGAATTAAAATTCTGAAACCTGTATATATTATTTATTCGCATAAAGATATATATATATATATATATATATATATATATATATATATATATATATATATATATATATTGCTTTTAGATGTAGCACTGTTGATAGACTCTGCTGCATGTATGGTCATGAAACTTGATGTGTGCATTACGCCTTGGTGATTTATGTTAGTACCCATAAAAAGTAAGCTGCAGTTGTAATGACCTACTTTTCATGCTAAAGTGGTTATGCTAATTTTTTTTTTTTTTGTTCTTTTTTTTTGTTCTTTTTTTTTTTTTCTTTTGTACCAGCATATCATTCTACAAAATTGCCCCTTCAAATTTGCATCAATTGTATGCATGAAAGAAGATAACACTATTTAATTTGGATTCATTTCATGGATGGGAAACAAAGTAACAGCTCTTTTTCCTGCGATTTCATTTGCGTCCTGTTTTGGCACTTTTCTTTTATTCATTTATTGTTTGATTGATCACCGAACTGTAGAGGTGTAATCAGTTTTGAATAGGCATACGTCCCTGTGACGTCGCACTTGTAAACAGGCTCCAAAACGCATGCATGATGGGATTGAATTGGGGTAAAAAAAACACCATTGTGAATCGGTCGAATTATTGACAGATAATACAACGTTTCGGCTATTCTAAGCTGATAGAGTCCGATTTTTGTATGAAAAGTTTATAATGTTAAAAAAAAATTAAAGACATTTATTCGCTGAACTCAATCTTTGACTTTAAAGTCCAAGTAGAAATTAGCTAATTTTCTCAGCTCAAAAGTATCCCCTTTGGAACCTTTCTTTAACTTTATTAATGACATCATCACACAAAAACTATCGAAAACTTATCCTGTAAACTGTATTTTTCGTACAGGGAAAAACTGAAAATAATCCTAATGAAAGTCCGAAAATAGCAAAATACAGGATAGTTTTAAACAGTATTCAGCAAGTTTTTGTTAAACTATAGGAGAACTTTTGCTTAAAGATAATACATGTAAAGTATCTAAGACGGTAATTATGATTGACTATAATATTACTGAACATGTAAGCAAATCTCGCAAATGACAACTAAGATATATCTCGTTTAATAATTTATCTCGTTTAATAATATATCTCGTTTAATAATTTCCATATGAAATCAGAGAGTGTCCTCCTCAACTCACATAATGCAGAAATATTTAAGTACAAGACGGAGAATTTTGGGTCAGGACAGTTTTATTAATGCTATAAGAAGAACCATATTTAAATGAAAACATAACAAACAAGAGGCCCAACAGACCTTCTGACATGTCAATCAACTGACATGTCAATTAACTTTGCTCTGCACGTTTTTATCTAATTGTCTAT
Source organism: Margaritifera margaritifera (assembly GCA_029931535.1). Taxonomy (NCBI): domain Eukaryota; kingdom Metazoa; phylum Mollusca; class Bivalvia; order Unionida; family Margaritiferidae; genus Margaritifera; species Margaritifera margaritifera. The sequence goes on along the minus strand of JAQPZY010001501.1, from coordinate 2,325,926 downwards.
AGCCAGTGTAAGGGCTATCAGCATGACCCTGGTCCTAGTAGTTGGTATCATGTTACATATTGGCATCATATCTACAAATTTAAAGGTGTTTATGCCAGAATGTTTTCGGTTTAATTTGGACACATTAAGATCAGTGGTCAGTGAGTAAAAATTCATTTAAAAGATTTTTTGAATACTTTTAGTAATGGCGACTATATTTGCTGGCATCAACATCATTTGTGCAAATTTGAACGGTCTTTCTGCCGGGATACTTTCTGTCATATTTGGTCAAATACTCTTCAGTAGGGTTTGAGGAAAAGCTTTTTAAATGTTCTTTTTATTTTCTTTCTATTTTAGTAAATGCAGCCATATTTAATGACTGATCATCATAATTGTAAAAATCTGAATGGACTTTATGCCAGATTGTATTCTGTAAAATATGCTCATATTATGTGCAGTTATTTGCTTTTTTAAATTCGTCTTTAACATGTTCTTCTATTTTAATTAACACCGTCATATTTAATATCGAATATCATCACTTGAAAAACTTGAAAAGCTTTTAGACCATAATTCTGTCTATCAAATTTGGTCAAATTTTTGTAGAGCGGGTTTTTTAATTAAAGAAAGGCCTTGTAAATTGTTTGCTTTTTGAGTAATGACGGCCATATCTGATGGTTGATTAGCATCATTTGCGCAAACTGAAACGGCCTTTATATTAGAATGCTTTATTATCATTTGGTTTAATTACGACAAGCAGTCTTTGAATAGAAGTCGTTTAAAACTTTATATATTTTTAGTAAAGATGGTCGTATTTGACGGCTGATCAGAATCATTTGTACAAAGAAAAATGTAATAAACGATTAGACAGCTCGCTTCTGTGACTCTTTTATTAGTCTCTCCAGCAGCCACTGTACTCATAACGTCTTATGAAGAAAATACATTCGACTAAACTAATATTGACAACGCAATGTTGGCCCATTTTCCAACTAAAGGCTTGTTTCTTAGTAATTTTTTATCTTTATATTTTCAGAAATTGTAATCGGCTCTATATAGCTAGTATTGTGCTGACATGCCGTTAGACCATCTACATACATACATACATACATACATACATACATACATACATACATACATACACACACACACATACATACATACATACATACATACATACATACATACATACATACATACATACATACATACATACATACATACATACATACATACATACATACATGTATAAACAGTTCATCCAGAATAAATACGTCTACGATCATTATTATTGTTATTATTATTATTATTATTATTATTATTATTATTATTACATTAAAAATACTACTTTTTACTGCCTTTGTAACAAAACAAATACATAACAACTCACCATGAAATTGTGATTTTAAAATATTAGGCAGTGAGATTCTTGGAATACAAAACACTTTACTGAAGACTAATCTAACCACATGAAATAGAGAAACTGTATGAGATCAAAATTATATTTTAAATATATCATAAAAATAACAAAATAAAATATAACAAACTTAACTGTACGATAAACGATAAAGTACCGATGTTCACAAGCAATAAAACTTCTCTTTGCGATAAAAAGAAATAAATAAATTGGTTAGATTTTCATTATTTTCACACATTTAGCATTGCAAAAATAATCTGAACAATCATTTAAGAATACTTTTTACAGAATGTGTATATGCGAATAACTTGTCGTTCATTATTTAATTAGACAAGCAAAGTTATTCCTTAGATAACTATTTGGTAATTGTCTTACATATTTTTGAACTAAGTTGCATTTCTAACCATATCCAATTTTTCTAATATATTTTAAGAAGTACAATTCTGGAGTTCATGACCAGTAATGTTTAATACCATTATATTTCTTTTTTCTTTTCTTTATCTTTGTCTTGTATGTGACAGAACCACACATTTCCTCTTCAAGGGCATTTTTTATACAGACATTAGCAGCACATGGTTTTTGCTGCCTGCATGTGCGCGACCGGAACCGGATGGAGTTCACACATGGTGTCCACGGTTCCCAGTTTGACCAGCCACACGTCCACTTGTTGTAATCGATATCTTTGACACCGCCGCAGGACATCATGGGATTACTGAGAAGACAAATTAACTTTTCATGAGGCATATGAACAAACATACTCTGTAAATGTAAATGTAAATATCAAAACAAATACAAAACAAGAGCATCATCTGCAAATTGATGGTAAAGAAATCATGTTCACACTTTTATCTTGGTCTATAGTAAAAACTTGTCGGTAGTTTAAAATTTATTATCTCTCTCTCTCTCTCTCTCTCTCTCTCTCTCTCTCTCTCTCTCTTTCTCTCTCTCTCTCTCTCTATATATATATATATATATATATATATATATATATATATATATATATATATATATATATATATATATATATATATATATATTCAACTAAGTTAGGCATGTAAGGTTATGAATAGTATCCAAGCGTGATTATACGGTTATCCTAATAGATAAAAACAATTACAGCAAAACTCATTCAAACAATAATCGCTCCATAAGCATAACTATATCGAGCACACATTTGAAATAGCACATTCTGGAGAAGAAACCGCTATAGTACAGTAGTTAGCAGGCCAGACTCATGCCCAGAGGTGTGCGGTTACGAATCCTGCCCATACCAGGCGAGGTGTGTCTCGGACAAGGCACTTTACTCCAAGAGCCTCATCACGATGTAACCTTTCATGTATTGATGTGTCGTTAAAAAAAAGCAAAAACAATCGAGCAATATGTAAGACCTTTACAGTAAGGCAAGACTGGAAGACTAAGATGAATCGATGGTAGACATAAAATGTTCAAAGCTTTAAAGACCTTTATATGTGGTTTATCACGTCTAAGGTGGGAACATACTATAGTTTAGCTAGAAACTACTACGAAATCCGTTATCTATATCTTTCGCATCTCCGAAATTTTCCTTCCATTTTGGCAATGAATAATGCTACGGCAAAGTGAACTATTTGCCCATTTTTCCTGAAGGCTTTTGACGGGATGCTTGTATTTTGGAAACGAATTACACAGTAAAGTGAAATATATACCTGGAACCGGAGTTTTTGATGAATGTGTTTGTCGGAATGGAAGTTAATCCTGTATTTCTGCAGATAATTTTTGACAAGGATGTTTTTCGTATCTCATCTAATTGCTCTAGAAGAAATAAAATAATAAAAATATGTGAGTAGTATGGACTTCACGAAATGAGAGTAAATTAATTAGACACTGAACTCGCATAAATCGAACGGATAGCTACCACTATCTGAGTAAGCTGATATGGAAGTTACTACAAGAGACATGTAGCTCATTAAATCAAAGTCAATATCTCTTTCCGCGTGAATTAAGCAGGACAACATTTAGCAGCTTTGAGGACTTCTAACTCGGTAGCCAAAGCTGTCCATGCATCAGAATTTTCTAATCAAATCCTCCATTTCTTGAACTTTTTCCACTACATATCTTGTTTGAAATCTGATTAAATGCTGCATATCATTCACTGAAATCTTTATCTGTTGCGAGAACATTTCACAATATATCCCAAGTTTATTTCAGCATAGCTTTAGAACTAAGCATTGTTGTTCCTTCCGTTTAAATCTTGATGGCTCTAATACCTTTTGAAAGTTTTCTTATCATTTTGCAAAGAGATGAGTAAATCTCTAAGTCTGAATATACAGTGCCACATAAATACACCCATATATCACATATATTTCTTAATCTGAATATACAGTTCCACTTAAATACACCCATATAGTTCCAACACCTTTATATCACCTAAATCTCTTACTCTGAATATACAGTGCAAACACCCATATATCACATAAATCTCTTGCTCTGAACATACAGTTCCACTTAAATACACCCATATATCACCTAAATCTCTTACTCTGAATATACAGTTCCAACACCCATATATCACCTAAATCTCTTAGTCTGAATATACAGTTCCACTTAAATACACCCATATATCACCTAAATCTCTTACTCTGAACATACAGTTCCACTTAAATACACCCATATATCACCTACATCTCTTACTCTGAATATCTGCCTAGTGGCAAAATGAAAAATCAGTTGCTCAAGAATCTGGGTCATGAGGATGCTTTCTGTTAAAAATTCTTCCAATGTTTTTGATTGCATATGCTATTAAAAGTATTGTTTCAAGGTTTTTCTAGTTTTTTTCTATCTTCATCCATATTTAATGGCACATCAGCATCATTTGCCCAATATTACAAGGTCCCTATAGCAGAACACTTTATGTCGAAGTGGGTCTAATTCTGTTCACCATTTTTTTGTGTAAATGTTTTCTACTTTTTGTAAGGTCCTTTATGTCAAAATACTTTCTGAAAATTATGGCGAAATGTAATTGAGCAGTTTTCAGAAGTCGTTAAATAGTTTTATATTTTTATCAACAGTGTCCATATTTGGTGGTAGATCGATATCATTTGTATATATTTTGAAAGGGCTCCAAGCCAGCATGCTTTCTGTAATATATGATTAAATTCTGCTCAGTAGATTGGTAGAAATTATTTAAACGTCTATCTATTTTTAGAAATGGTGTCCATATTTAAAGGCGGATCAGCACTAGACATACAAACTTGAAAGCTCTGTATGCCAGGGTGTTTTCTATTAAATTTGGTCAGATTATGTTTCTTTATTTTTAGCAGCAGCGGCGACATTTGATGGCCGATCAGTATTGTTTGCAAAGATATGAAAGGCCTTAATGTCAAGATAGTATCTATCGAGTTTCGTCAAATTCAATTTGACGTTTTGGGGGGCAGAAATTGAATAAAGGTTTTTCTATTTTTAGTAATGGTGGCCATATTTAATGCAAGATTTGCATCATTTATACAGATTGAAAGGTCTTCTAACCAGGATGTCCTGTACCTAATATCATCAAGTTTGGTTCAGTAGTTTTTGAGAAGTTTACAATAGCAATGGTTGGTTGAGAGACGTCGTACGAAGCACAACACGCGCAGTCATATCACAAGCTCACCTGGCTTTATTGCCAGGAGAGGTAAAACACAAATTAAGGTTGTGATAGAGAAAATAGCATCTTAACTATATACAGCTCAGGGTTTTTTTTTTCATGAACATATAACGATTGTTGTTGGCTGGAAAAGTAGTTCATTTAATGCCAGCTTTCTATTCTATTCCATTCTTTTTTTCTATTTATATTTTTAATACTTGTATGTTTTTAAAACACGGAAAGTCCTAAAATTGTAAACCAACAAATAACAAGATTAAACTTACCAAGTGTGAATGCTTGGTCACCAGAGTTTTCGTAGTAATATCTGTCTCCTTTTTTGAAAGCTTCAAATTGTTTGGCGATGATACAGGCAAACGTTGGCCCAATCTTGCCTCCAGTAACAGGTTTCTCAGAAACTCCCGCAGAGAACAGGTCGATGTCAAATGAGTTCCTCGAAAAACGAATTATTAACAATATCAACTTAGATTTACTTTAATGTTCATTCGAGTTTACAATGTGTTTATATCTCTTCTTGTGTTTATCTAATAGGCAAGTATAAAATGCAAAGACTTTGTTGCACCCGCTACCAATTAAAAAGTGCACACCTGTTTCCCAGTTAGGCGGAACAACCGATGGACAAGTGGATTAGAGGATTGTGCGAGATAGATCAACTGTAAAACCTGCAGGCATAGGTTTGAGCAAAAGATATTGGACATGTGCTTTAGTTGGAGGTTATAGCTTTATATCAAAATCGACTTCTGATATAAAAGAAACAACATTAATACTCTTCGTTCTCATTGACTTTCGTGACCGCGGTAAGCAATGAAACGATTTATGTTTATCTTTTCCTTGATTATGTCCCCCATAAAAATTGCTTAAATTTAGGACAACTTACACTTCAGAACTTTGATGGTAAACCTATAGAAAACCAAAATATTGTTTCGATGTAGACATGTTCCATCTTAAAAAGAACATCATAGGGCCCATTGTTATGTGGGTCAATAAACCTACTTCAATTTCGGCATTTTTTGACGTTTCTTTGTTGCAACCTTCGAAAACATGTATGTTATCTCTAATATATATTTTAGTAAACAACTGACGAACAGTTAATCATCAAGTCTCAAGTAAAGAAAATGTAGCAAAACATTTGCTAAAATATGCAAATATTAAGCTTCTAACTTATTTAAGTCTTTTTATATCATTTTCAAGCTGACTTACTTGTAGATAGCGTTGAGTGCATTCCAGACAGCGGGATCGTGGACGTTGCTGTCGACGTTACAGATTGTCTTCATAAGCAGATAGACAGGGATACCATGATCCCTTCCTCTCTGGATGTTAATGGCCGCCAAGTCGGCACCAAACCCGGGCTGAGACTCAAACAAATGGCGGGTAAGCTGGCTGCTTAAGCGCTCATCAACCTGTGGAAATGTAATATTGATCATTCAGGTTTCAAGATACATTTAAATTAATTTGTATTTGTGTGAATAAGACAGATGAGTGCCTCGATTCAGGGAACTATTTCTATATTAGAAAGTTCTCGTCACATGAACAAGTGAGTTTGGAATAGTACGTTGTTATGCTCCAAAACCACGTGCGAAGTGTGTTTTGTGTTTAAAAAGATTTAAATTGCAAGGAATAAAAGTTGAAAAAATGTTCCAATTTTTATTAGCCATAATAGTATGGCAGTTTTCAAAAGCACTTATCCAAAGGTAAAATATTGGTAAAATATATTAACCCTAGACATAACTGCCTGCAAATATATTATCCGTATACATAACTGCATGTAACTATCAAAGGAACAACCCTAGAATACGGGCACCGTGAAACTATTATGGGACACAGTACTCTTTGTATCAAGAAACTTGGAAGAAAAGGTTATGTTGCAGAGAAAATGTTCGTATCTTGAAGTCACAATTACTGTACCCAACAAGCAAAGGATTAAGTTTAAACATCGAGTCCGTGTGTTATATGCCACATTGTCAACTCGGTGTGCGAAGAAAATTGTACTTTTGGAGGAGATCAGTACGTTTTAAGGAGGGCAGTCAAGTTCGCAGTCAATGTTGTTTCTTGAGGAAGAAATGCTGTAATAACGACAAAAATGTACGAATGATGTAGGAATTATTAAATAGTCTGCCAATCAAAATAGAGCCACTTCTCCTTAATGCAGTGACTTCGTGTACTGTACAGAAAGAAACTTTCATATTTCAAAGAAGCTGAACAGATGTCAACGACTCAGTTTTGTTACAGGTTTGCTAGAGCACTTTTTAATTTGGTGATTTTTTGCGATCACACAGTAAATTCCAACATACTCTTCCATCACCTATCTATATAATTGTGTGTGTGTACGTCCGTGTGTGGCTTTTGTTGATTTCGTCCAGCATACATTTTGATCTCCTCTCTCTACAACTCTCACTCACGGATACAAACAGTTACTTCAAAAGGATGCTACAAAACGGTGGCATATTTATTGTTTATACGAGTATAGTATTCTTTCTATAAAGACCATCTGAAAAGAAAAAAGACAGATTGCATGAACATGGGGTTTGGTTTGGTGTTTTGATGCACTGTAAGAGGTAAGTTGTTTAGCATGTTTAGTGGCGAGGCAATTGGAATAAAGTGCCATACCCAAAGCACACACCACGGCAGTCAATCCAGACTGTTCCGATGGTAGGATTTTAACCAGCACCCTTTCGGTTGAGCGTCCAGCACTCTAAGAACTGAGCCACAGCAGCAAGAGCATATCGAGAGTGTACTGCAAAACTACGCTAACATCCTGTACAAGGACATGTAGTAAATGTACGTGTGCCATAGGTTTAAGCTTGATTCTCAAATAAAATTATGCTTTATATACATATATGTATGGAATATGAACAAGATCTGAATCGATATGTGTTTTTTTAATTTACTATTACTTCATGAAAATGAAAATGTGCTGACATGTAAGAGGGGACTAATTTTTGCTAGGTGTGAAAACTCATATTCTATCACTGTAGAATGTGGTGCTGCAGCGAATAAATGCTTGTATAGCGAAATACAAATGATGTGGGGATTAGAAAGACGTATGACAATCAAGTTTTCTACAGCACATGACCGAACGTGTAAACGACTTGACCACTAATGAACACGGAGGAAGTTAATTCTTTAAACGAAATTCCTCGAAACATGAATCCGATGACTGAATTCTTTCCTAATCTTTCGCTTGGAAAAACACAGTGTGACGCCATTCTTTGAATCTCATACTTCTTTATATGTATCACCCGATTTGTGTGTTTGTAAGTAAAAATGACACTGTGGACCGTGTCCCATCAAAGTTCCACTGCGATCATACTGTAAATATATAAATAATGTTTCGCAGGGATGTTTTGATATTGTTCGGATATATTGATGCAAGATGAAATTGGGAAACAAGAGCATAATGTCCTTCGGATCTTTTTGTTCCACTGATTATTCATTATATGATTATTCTCCGTCGTGCTACTTCAAAACCCTTAATATTTTGTAAATGGGAATAGCAAGTTTAAAAAGTGTACGAACAATTAAAGACAAAACATGTTGCCTTTTCTTTTTCTTAATTCACCTCCACAAACATTCAAGATTGCTTTAGCACCAAACAGAATAATTGAAACGGCAAATGAATCGGAAGCTTAATAGTGAGTTCCCTACCTTTTGAGAATATGAGTCTGTGAGACCTTTAGTGATGCCATCAACTCCTCCAGTTTTATCATACAGTATAGCAGGGTTGAGGAAGACGTCTTTGAACATGCGATCTCCGCCATTGTCGTTGTACTTCAGCGAATCGTGGACCATGCTGTGACCAAATCTGAAGGCGGCAGCAGCAAATTCATTCCTACTGGCTGGATTTACACTGCTGTCATACCCGTTGAAGTACCCGCTTGTGAGAGGTTTCAGACTATTTGAAGTCATGATGGCATCACCAAGGATTTCGGGAAGGTACTCTTTGTAGGTGATATGCTGAAGCACGGAACTGACGATCTTTCTGGCTTCATCGTAGAGAATCTGGTCCGACCACCCGTTGTTCAGAGCTTCAAGTCCTGCAGCAATTCTGTTGTGCTCCCTCATGAAGATTGTATGAAGTGAGATAAGGGCCGGTTGCTGGTTGACTCGAATGTCCCCTAAAATGCAGATGTTAAACTTGGGTCATTACCCTACAAAATGTTTTCATTATCAGGCATTTGCCTGCTATGACGGTATGTTAAATGTTCATGTTGTACAAAACATTACTATGGCGAAATGAAGAGGAAAATCCAGCTGAGAACTATTTATATATGTCCCCGTCATCGAAAAACACCAAGATAGATAGATAAGTGAATATTTACCTGCTAGGAAGCACTTGACGTTGGCATTGGACGTGGGCAGAATGCATTTGGCAGCGTTTGCTGTGTCCTTTGGCAGCAGATTTGGAATGTTTGGATCTGCTCCGGTTTTAAGTTTACCTGCACATGATAAAAAGACGTAGCAACATCAGAAGTTCAGGACAAAAAAAATCTAAGCTTTTCATCGAAGTTTGTACTTTGTAACTTAGCACTTTTAAGTACATCGTGAAACACTGAGAAACAAAAATCAAAAACAAAAAAGTAACGTATTTACTGAATGGCAACGTTGGCATTCCTATATAAGGCCTGTCTATCCGTAAAAGTTTCAGAAACTAGTGTCAGTTAAATTTGGAAGAGCATTAAACGGAATACTCTTAAATGATAAGAAAATCATAAATTTGTTTACAACTCCAGAGTGTACAGCCGGTTTATTAACAGTCTATGGACAGCTCCAGAGTTTACAGCCGGTTTAATAACAGTCTATATACAGCTCCAAATTTTACAGCCGGTTTATTAACAGTCTATAGACAGCTCCAGAATTTACAGCCGGTTTAAAAACAGTCTATAAATCTAGTATACTATTATTGTTTCCACATAAAACTCAGTGACAGCTTTTTACATGAAAAATAAGACAAGTGAAATAAACTGTTTACAAATGCACGTGAATATCAAATGAAAGTATTATTATCATTATTATTATTATTATTATTATTATTATTATTATTATTATTATTTACCTCCAGTGAATGCTCTAAGGGAGTTGCTTGTATTTACGTCCGATCCGTAGATCTGGGAGCCGTCGATGTAATGAGTATTTTGGTTTAATTGCTGTCTTTGACCTGTATGAAAAGAATAATGATGTGAACATTAAGAAGTTAGACAGCATTAAACGAATAATGACAGCCATAGTTTCGTCTTTATTTCATTATTTCTTGTTTCATGATCGGTTGTAATATGCAAAACTCCTAGAAAAATGGCAAAGGGTTTTACGTTTGAAGCTGGTTTATCCTACATCTAGCTCTTGACGATTCACCACAAACACACACACACACACACACACACACACACACACACACCTTTCGTTTGCACCATTTACAATTGTATACCAAACTGCTTACGATAACATCAAAGTGCAAGCAGGAACAAAGTGTTGATCAACCTGGATTTGTGTTCCTCCTTGGCTTTACCAATTCAGAGAGTGTATGGCAAACATTTCCCAGTCTCACCTGAGCAAAGTAAGAGCGTGTATTTTAAAAGGATGCATGACAAATATTGATGCACTTACCATGGAATATATGTTCTTTAATTTGTGTGTGGGTTTGTGTGTCCAGCAAATACATGCGAAAAGGCAAGGATCAGATTAAACTTTGCTGTATCTAAATAGTGACTTACCCAGGCGACAATCCAGTTTTGGGGTCGGAAGAGCCCTGACAAAGTTCATGCATGTTCTGTTGAACTTTGAATAGTAGGGGTCATCTGTGGGAATCTGAATAGCAAAGCATGGATCCTCACTGGGAAAATAATAGTATGGTAATTATATGCGTCTGTAATAGACACTGTACGAAAATAATAGAATGGCAATTACATACATCTGTAATAGACACTGTACGAAAATAATAGTATGGTAATTATATGCGTCTGATATAGACACTGTACGAAAATAATAGTATGGTAATTATATGCGTCTGTAATAGACACTGTACGAAAATAATAGTATGGTAATTATATGCGTCTGAAATAGACACTGTACGAAAATAATAGAATAGCAATTACATACATCTGTAATAGACACTGTATGAAAATAATAGAATGGCAATTACATACATCTGTAATAGACACTGTATGAAAATAATAGAATGGCAATTACATACATCTGTAATAGACACTGTACGAAAATAATAGTATGGTAATTATATGCGTCTGTAATAGACACTGTGCCAAAATAATAGAATGATAATTATACTCGTCTGTAATATACACTGTACGAAAATAATCAAACTGATTAAGATTTTCTATTCTCCCATAACTACTACGATATGATACATAACGAAGTATAGTTTTTGTCGGATTACACACACACACACACACACACACACACACACACACACACACACACACACTGCGTGTGCATGAGTGTATGTATGTGTGTAGAGAGATGGAGATTCTGATATTAATCAAACTGTATACAATGCCACATTAAGTACAAATGCTACACAGGAAAAATAAAAGGTACAATATCAAATACACGTGGAAGATTTACTCATGTATGTTCGGGCTGTATTTATTTATCAGTTATGTCAGATGAGAGAAAGAAAAATACATGTCTCGTATTTGGATTATTATCTTGTTTCGAGATATAAATGGATCTGGAAGGCAACCTAAATCTCGTACAATGTTGAAAAATATTAAGTACAATTTACAAAAAAGGCAAAAGGAATATCGTGTATTACCTTATTGGTCTATCTTTACCACAACAGTTAATACCGGCCCCGTCGTGACCTGGGAATAAATAAATAAATAAATAAATAAACTTTTACCGGTGTTTTAAAACAAGCTATGAAGCATTGTATTTTTTTAATCTGGGTGTTAGAGAAAGGTCAACCGCAAATCTGTGTTTTATGTTAACATATTTCTATGTCTAAAATTATCCGAAAATAGCTTAACGACCAGATCTTGTTATATTATAGTCCCTTTCTCACAGAGAAAATTATACAACACATAAATGGCATCTGCATATAAGCATACTGTAACCAAGCAGACTGATGGAGGAACGTTGAGAGAGAGAGAGAGAGAGAGAGAGAGAGAGAGAGAGAGAGAGAGAGAGAGAGAGAGAGAGAGAGAGAGAGAGAGAGAGAACATGACGCATGACATTTTAGTCATCAATGAACAAACTCCATCAAACATATTGACATGAAACAAGATAAGAATACATCGAGCTTGTAGACTAAATTACATCAGAACAATAAAGGGCAAGTGAGAAGCATGGCTTAGTAAGATGTAAAATAAATTACTATCAAAACTTTTATTTTACAGGTATCTTGATTGAAAACGAATGTTATAGAAATTGTGGATGCTGCAAAAGTTTTTCTTAAAAATAAATTGGATTTATGTATAACAATTTTCAATTTTCGGAGAGCATCTTTTAGTCGGTTGCAGAAGTTCACCAATTATAATTCATTCGGAATTGAACGACTTTTACTGAACGAATATTATGAGTAGTTTTCTATCATATTATTAATTCAAAACCTATTTAATTCATTACATTCCAATTAAACTGTGGGGTGAAAACAACAACAACAACAACAATACTACTACTACTACTACTACTAATAATAATAATAATAATAATAATATCAGGGTCTATTCTAGAACTAAAAATTCAGGAGGAAATTCCCCCTTCCATTTGAAGAATAGGTGGGATTTTTTAAACATAGGCGGGATTTAACAAAGAAATAAAGGTACAGCTGGCAAATATGACACGCCCTTTTCGTGCATTCAGTTAAATATTTGGTGTGATTCTCATGCAATTAGCCTAATTCGTGCATCCTAGAATAGACTCTACAATAATACCTGTGGACAAAGCATTTCGCTGAATATCGTGACTCAAAAACTGTCCGAACTCCATGGCCATGTGATTGAGGTCTGGCATTAAGTGACCAAGGAGACTCGGCTGATGGAACTGTGAGCTAATCTTTCGCGCCAGGGGCAGAGGTCCCCCGGATATGCTGGTTTGTCTCGGCTCATCAACACCTAGAACAGGAAATAATTTTTAAATTTTGTCGTCCAGTTTTGCTTCATTTGGTGGGAACTATGACTCCGGCTTTAAACCTTAAACAAGCATAGCTTCAACAATTTGTTTGCATACTGATTAATTTTTTAGCCTTCATTTTTTTTCATTAAATTTCATCAGTATCATGTATATATCTTGATACAACATAACAGATCATTAGTTCTAGAATCCCAGCTTCCACCGCCCAAAAGGTGTAAGTAGCAGAGTAAAGAATTATATGTCTCAACCTTCGGCTATAGTTCTCTTCGTCCATGAGCCACGGTGTTTAATGGTGTATTAAATCAATCACACTGGAAAATAGGCTTTGTATCCATGAGCCACGGTGTTTAATGGTGTATTACATCAATCATACTGGATATTAGACTTTCTTATATATTTCCTTTTATTCTCTATAACGTTTCCAAAAATACTCTGAAAATTATATTACTTTTTACACCAACGACAAGTTTCCGTTAATATTTATCGATGTGGGACACACTGCAAAAAAAAAAAAAAAAAAAACAACAAAAAAACAACAAACATCTGATAACCTTTTACCTCCGTCTTAAACAATATCAACTACTCTTAATCAGAAATCCGAAAATGATTCACATCAAATCATAGATACGAAACGTGGAATTATTTGGTTGTCCTTTCCACGAGACTTCTTTTAGTTACATTACCTTCGCCACCAGTTATAAAAAGGTCAAGTATCCATATTTCCCAAAATTATGCCGCAAAAATGGAGCCTTCATTGTAGAAGAGATATGCTTAATTGCATTACATATTGTCTGTTAGAATCATTTTGTTTTACAATAATTTATATTTCTTCTCATATGTTACCATTTGACTTTCTATTTTTGCGGGCGATGCTATTTTTTCCCTATCAACTGAATATGCTGTACGATTAAATGTTGATTATTTTGATGGATTGTACTTGTGAAATGGGCAACTTTCCATACCGTTGTCATAAAGTGCTGGTATCATCCTCTCGAACGGGGTGAACGATCGGCCCCAGAGTACATTGTCCAAATTATTGCATGAGCCGTCTATGGTTCTGTATCGGGAAGTTGCAGCATTGCCACAGTCCGGAACATTTGAAAATGGACATTTCAGATTTGGTATTGTCCTGGATAACTGTTGTTCTATAGTCTGTGCTGAAATATTGAGCCTGTGAATTGCAAAAGTGTGTAGGTTTCAAAATAAGAAAGCACCATGTAGGTAGAACAAACTGAGTGAAATCTATGAATTGAGTAAGAAATCAGCGGTATGTATGTATGTATGGTTTAATGGGTACATCAGTACAATGCCGGCTATAGAGTGCCTAGAAAAACCTAGTAAGCACAAATGGCAAAGTCGAATATCTTGCCAAAATCCCAGACGAAAATCCCTTCAGCCAAAAGTAAATATCCACAATGATACACAACATAAAGGGTAAAAATGTTGCAAAATTCCTCAAAAAAAAAAAACAAAAAAAAACACACGCACACACACACACAAAACAAAAATGAAGGCAAAAATTGTCAAATCTAAAAAAAATACAAGGACAAAATATTTCTGTATTACCTCAGTCTTTAAAAAGTCTAAGAACCTCTCAGTTGGAACACCATCACTGGACGCATCTCATAACAGAAAGGTTACCTCTATTAGCCACCATTGTGACACTCAGGAAAGTTGCATCGGGCCTATTCTACATCCACCCGCAGGGGGATCAAAACCAAAAAGAGCGGCAGTTGATGGCAAGCAGGACAATACCAATACTTTTGAAATTCTCCTACTGTATAATCTTAGTAAAAGGTTAACTTCACAAAAGTCTATCCGAATTATCACATTTTTTTTCTAGCTTTTTACCTGTAGCAGTATTGATGAGCCAGTTGTAGACCACAGCACATTTATTTACGATAAATACAAGAGCAATATTAATTAAGAGCCATTATTGAGGTTCTTATTGAAAATCATATCACATCAATTCTGAAATAGCTCGGTTGGCCTGCTAAAGTAAGCAATCAGTCTGAAATAGCTTGGTTGACCGCCTAAAGTAAGCAATCAGTCTCCATGAGCCTTGTAACTAATTTACTACCAGGAAAATTCGGTCTCAGATGTTCATCAAATTGCCATTAATCAATCTGGCAGTTTTGTTTTATATTTCAATCAATCACCACCCAATCCCCTTCCAAGCCGATATAATATACGAATCTGGTAGATATGGGATAGATATGCTCCAGATGCCATTAAAAAAATACTACCTTCTCTTTCAAAAAACAGCATACCAGGGCTCAAATTTGTCGTTTGCACACACACACACACACACACACACACACACACACACACACACACACACACACACAATGGGAGTTTATTGTGGAAAATGTCAGTTGAGATTTCAAGCTATTGTATCATTTTGCTAGTGCTAAATTGTTCAGTGATGTACAGCAAATCATTAGTAAAACTCCTTAAAGTAAATAAATTCAACAAAATTAAATTGATTCCTCTACCATGAGATAAGCTGTTTAGCATGAAGTCTAATACCGTGGCCATACATGCACCTGCTGATTATGCACAGTTGACTAGAGCACTCCCATTATATTTTAAAGGGGAAGCAGGATAACTATTTTTGTACCCCGCTATTTTATTCAGAATACGTAAATATTTATCCGATATTATTGTCACTGAGGTAAAATCTGTTAGTGTGTCTTCGCTGATGACTTACTCTGCTGGTGTTTATTGTAAGGTGGTGGATCACATAGTTTTTATCACATATTATCCCGACTTCCCCTAAAATGAAATGGTTGTTCCTAAAATGTTTTTATTCAGTCTAGTGAGTTTGATTGTTTATATGACAAAAAGGTAAACTTCTACATGATCTCAATTGGTTTGTTGCTACATCAAAATGATATTAATGCACCATGCAACCTCAAAAAATAAATATTTGAGACAACATGTGACCATGCTAATTTTCAAAATGCATCAGTTCGGTTTTCAGATTATTCAGCAGTTGCTATTAATAGTTGATTGTTTTTGGGAATATAATTAGATTTGTAACTATCCATTGAAGAGATGGGTATCTTGTATGTAAATTGAAGCTAATTTCTAATAGTTATTTTTTATTTGTTCAAATTGTATCAGGGGATTGTTGCATTTTTTTAAAAGCCTTTGTAAAAAGTTATTGATATGTTTTCCAGTCTACAGTGGTTCAAATGTTTCCAATACAACTTATTTAACAAAGAGGTCATACTTCCTGGTAAGTAATCATACTTGGATTTAACAAACTAGGTTATCCACGTTTGGATTTTTGCATTTTCATCCTGCAATAAGTGGGAGTGGGGGTAACTAACTGTACAAGCATATACTAACATACGTCTAAATAAACCTTTGAAAGCTAATTATTTCACATTTCATTAGCAAGATGTTAAGTTAGGTTTTAATAGGCCTTAAGCATGATTTGCCTCGGTGCATATTTCTCTAATGTGAATATTCCATTTCAGATTGCTAGTAATCGTGACGCCTAAAATATTATATTTTGTTGATACTTTATGAAGAATTCCTTTCCAAGGAATACGACATACGAATTTTACTATATTTGTTTTCTTCTCATTTGCAATATATTGCATTTTAGGCTGGAGTCGCTGTAGCTTAGTTGGTAGAACTCTTCGTGCTCGTAATCCAAGAGTCGCGGGTTCCATACCTGCCATGGCAAGCCCGAGTCGGC
Source organism: Margaritifera margaritifera (assembly GCA_029931535.1). Lineage (NCBI taxonomy): Eukaryota > Metazoa > Mollusca > Bivalvia > Unionida > Margaritiferidae > Margaritifera > Margaritifera margaritifera. The sequence goes on along the minus strand of JAQPZY010001501.1, from coordinate 2,309,123 downwards.
TGCCTCCGTGTGTCTTTGGGAAAAGCACTTAGTTCCTATTTCATCGGTATGATATAGCCAATAATGTGTTAAAAGTGGCGTTGGAACCAACAAAAGCAAATACTAAGCATTTTGTGGCTGGAATCACATACCCATTTTTGTGCCCATTATAAATCAGACTTCAGTTATAAACACACACACACACACACACACACACACACACACAAATTCAGTTGTACAATTGTTTATTATTCAAGAGGATAATACAACTTATAATTGTAACTGATATCAAAGTATCGTAGTTCCTTCTTACTCCTCTATTTCATCGGCATGATATAGTCAATGATGCGTTAATTTAAACGAATGAAAAAGAATACAAAACCGTCTTGCTGCAAAACTCGTACTTTAAAGTACAGATTACTAAACAAAATGGTAACAAAAGCAAACAAAACAGAAAAACAGAAACAAAAAAACAAAAAAAAAATACAAGTAAAAATAGGGTTTTTTGAATTTAATTTCTCGTCTCGCAAAAAAAAAGAACAGAAAGTAAAAGAAAAGTTAAATTAGAGCCCTGTATATTTAACAAATCATTTATCGCCTACCAAATCTTCAACATTTTAAGTAGTTTTTATAATAATAATAATAATAATAATAATAATAATAATAATAATAATTATTATTATTATTATTATTATTATTATTATTATTATTATTATACACACGCCACTAGTCCAAAAGAAGCTATAGCTGGTTTCAAACGAGGAAAGAAAGTTGTGGAATTATTAAAGCCCGTGTAAGAGAAACTTTCTTTAACCATTTTTCAGGTTGTACGCATTAATACGTTTCTCGATGTAGTACCAAATACTATTCACAATGCCACTTGAAACCAACTTTAACCAATGGAAAAGTGTACCTCAGGCTAGTCTTTACGGTCAGTTCCAGACAGAGAGGTGGAAAAAAAAACCATATGGGACTGACCATTTAATTTTCGAAGGTGGGGGCCTGCAAATTTCTTTCTGACCAAGATATGTTTTTTCTTTAGCATAAGATAATTTATATTTTGAACTAAAACGATGGATATAACAACGTCCTTTTCCTGCAGATTAGAGCAAGAAATGTTTTTAAAATGTTTGGGGGCAAGGCAGGCCCTAACCACCACCCACAAACATTAAATGGTCAATCTGTAATGTGAAACTGTCAAACACTGTATGAATTGGGCTGGAGATCGTTGTTTGCCATGTACCTTAAGACAACAGACACTGTCATTGCTGAAGTGTTTCTAAACGGGTTAATGCCACTTACAAATGTCCTATAATCAAACTAAGGACGACACATTCACGATATTAATTTCACTCCTGTATGGTTTTTCGCACTGCACATTGGTATGGTTTATCAGTATGCAATTCTAAGGCGCAGATCGTTATTTCATGCCATATACCACGAAACAGGTTTCAAACACCTAATACATTGAATTACTCCTGTCTTTATTTACTAAACACTTATAGGTGAGATTGTAACAAGAAAGTATTATCTTAAGAAATGTACAGGGGTCAATTTACAAAACTTACTCATAACGTCTCGTGAAGACGATTGTACCTACTACATGGCCAATTATTTCCGTTTAAGAAATATCTTCCCAACACCGATTCCCAAACAAATACTCATAAAAATCTATGGAATTAATGACGGAGACATAAACGCAAATAGCACATACCCTAGGTTTGTCGTATTATTAATATTATTAACAGTGTTTTCATTTTCTCTTGAGTATCCCAGCTTTGGAATGACTATCTAAAAAGTTTCTTGTGGAAAGAAAAAGAAATGAGACATGCATATAGTGTTAAATGTCTTTTATACTCACGTCTCAACTGCAGATTTGGTTATTCCTGTAAACAGCTTTCCGAATGGAGCTATTTCTACGGCTTGAGAGCTGGTTAGCAGATGAGGTCCGAAGGCATCTGTACTCCTTACACCTACCCGGTCGATACCTATTATTATTAATAATAATAATAATAATAATAATAATAATAATAATAATAATAATAATAATAGTAATTATTATTGTTATTATCATTATTATTATAATGTATATCATGGTCATTATCATCATCACATTATCATCATCATCGTCATCATATTTATATATTTCCAGCAATAGCAAGAGTATAGGGTCTTGATTGACGTATCATATATTTAGTTACTGTCAACAGTGTTTAAAAAATAAGTCTTGCTTCTTTTATTTAAGAATTTTAAATTAAAAAAAAAATATCTGGAATTTATCCAGCTTTGCTGCTCTTGTTATTTGATAGGTTTCAATTGATCACTCATTGTTTTGTTTATTTTTTTATGCGGTAATATACTTTGGGCAAAAATGAAATAATCTGTGATTTAAAAAAGAATCCTTTATTGTCGATACTACTTGGACTAGAATATCTAGTCCCAGATGCTAACTAGGGAAGAATACTGTTAATAAAATATGAAAAGCTCTACGCACCCTGGTCGAACAAAGTTTTGTCTTGAGCGTCAGCCGCCTGAATAGCTCCCTCTATATCGGGAAGAGATTCTGACACGATCCTTGATAGAACAGCATCTTTCTGGACTTGCTCAGCACCTGTGACTTTCACATTCTGGAAAAGAGCTGTTTCCATCTGCTGCACCTCCAGCCGCGTTCCTTCTGCAGGTGTTAATAAAACCAGAAGGCCAAATAGGGAAGGAAACTTCAGATGCATTAACCTAAAATGTGGAGAATATACTGTCAATAAATTCATTTATTCTTATTATGAGACGTGATTTTATAAATTGTGTCTATTTTGTTAACAAAATGGCTAGCTTTTATTGGTGTGAAAATATGTATTGAATGAGTTAATATCATGAATGGCATTTTATGATTATATAATTTTAAACGAGCTTTGTGTGTTCATGTATAGTGTATCCAAAATACGAGAAAGGTATATCACATATGAGATAAAGATTTTATTACAGAAACTTGTTGTGGAAAAACAATGGAAAAGTATCTAACTAACAAAATAAATAAATAAATAAAAACAAGAACCTTTCCATTTACTAGATATAAATAAAATAAAATAAATAAATAAATAAATAAATAAAGACAAGAACCTTTCCATTTACTAGATGTTAATGAAATATTACCATCCAGCCATGTCCGATCACAAATAATGATTTCTCCAAAGTGCGTGTTCATGCAGGGTCGAAACTGTTGTCCTTAAGTTTTGAGGGGCAATCTATTTACTTATATACTGCATCAGAAAATACATATTTCCAGAATGAGCATGACATCATCAGAAATAGTATAAATCCGGATCTGCCAGGTCAATGCGCACAATGCATGAAAATTAGGTATACGTAAACGTAGATGTGCACTTTTACTTCCTTGTAGAGGTATATTCGTTTTAAACGCTCCTGGTGTCCGAACATAAAGTATTCAATTTGCACAGATCTCTCTCATATCCTGGATTGTTTGTGGTTGACAACTAAAAATATATGATTATGAATTCTTTTTTCTTTTATTTCATCATTTAATGTCATAGGAAACATGGACAAATCCTAATGATACTTATCATTAAAATATCAGAGGTTATAAATGTGATCATTCTTATGGTAAAAATGACAAAGACAAATCTAGAGGTAGATTTCTTAAAGGGTTTAAAATATATTATAAACAGTTTTTAAAAAGAAAAAAGGAGACATTGTTGATAAGTTACATGAATGTGTTGTGTGGTCTGTGTAGTCTAAAATGGATCATTATATGCTAGATTGTAATAAATATGAATATTTACGTTGTGTTTATTTTAGTCCACCTGGAGTACATGTACATGAATTTAAAAAGTTAATTTTTTTCTTCAGGTTTATTAGAAGATACAGCTCAATAATTTTAATAGAGGATTTTAGCTCTTGTACAGGCTGTAATAATTTGACATCAGACACATTGGAATGTAATAATTATATACAATTACACAATATAGAAGGAATAAATTTACGGCCTAGATTAAGCAAAAACAATGTGCTCGATGCATGCGGTCGTTTGTTGATAGGTATATGTACATCAACGGGTTTAACTAAAGCCAATGATGGGCTGGAAAACGTTTAGGCGAATTTTAACTTTCCATGCTCAGAGGGCTGGGTGTTATTGATTACTGTTTGCTCTCTTTTCGTGGCTTTGCCATTGTGAAGAATTTTGCTGCTTTAACCATTTAATTCTTTTGCTGATCATGCTCATTTGTATATATATTTTAATTATGATTTGAATATGAATCTTCAAAAACACCATTAAAAATAATGAGATCAAGGATGAGGTTTAAAAAATATCTAGAATGATATTAGATGATGTTAGGAATTCTCTTACACAACATTTGCAATATTTTCATGAATTTACCAGGCATATAAATAATCAGAACAGTTTGAGTGAAACTGTGAATGAATTCACAGACATTTTTTCTGATATGTTCTTTGAGTATTTTGTCAAAGCTTATAACAACCGTTATGATTATAAGAAACAAAATGATGGAAAATTAATAATTTAATTAAGCGTAGTCTCAAACCCGTTCAAATTACAACCGAATTATAAAATTACATCTGATAAACAAGACAGGAGATAATAGGATGAGTATTACTAAAACTAGCTCAAAATATAAATTAGTCAAAAGGCGGGAATTAATCTGGCTTCAGAAACATAAAGGTTTACTTTTAGCGGGATTGGCAATTTTTTTTCCTAAAATTTGGAAAGAAATAAATCAAGGTAAGATTAGGAGTAAAGATGATTTCTACAACCATTATAAGAATTTTACTCTTTTTATGATTCCAGTATCTACAATTCCATATTTGGTGATTCTGATGATATAAATTTTATAGATGCGGAGGTCGACTCTGATATTAAATTAGAGGAGGTTAAAAGGTCGTTGAACCATTGTCCAAAAACAAAAGTGGGGCTTGGATTTAATATGTTCTGAACTGTATCAATGTTCGTTTTATATAAGTGTTCTGTGTGTTCAAAGTTATGTTTACTATTAGAGCTGATCCAGATGCCTGGTACGATGGTCTTATTGTTACAATATATACAAAGTTGTGTTACCTAATGGAATTGATCCAGATGCCTTGTGTGATGGTCTTATTGTTATAATATATCCAAAATAATGTTTCATAATGGAATTGATCAAGATGCCTGTTGTAATGATCTTATTGTTACAATATATACAAAGTTATGTTTCCTAATGAAATTGATCCAGATGCCTGGTATGATGGTCTTATTTCTACAATGTATACAAAGTTGTGTTTCCTAAGGGAATTGTCCAGATGCCTGGTGAGATGGTCTTGTTGTTACAATGTATACAAAGTTATTTTTCCTAATGGAATTGACCCAGATGCTTGGTGTGATTGTCTTATTACTGCAATATATACAAAGTAATGTTTCGGAATTGATCCAGACGCCTTGTATGATGGTCTTATTGTTACAGTATATACAAAGACTGATATAAATGATGTGAAGAACTATAGAGAAATAATACTTAATAATACACTTGAAAAAGTATATTCAACTTTGTTGAATTAAAGACTGTTTTAATGGACCAAACGTAAAATAAAATTACTGATAATTAGTTTGATTTTCAAGCTTGTCAGTCAGCCATTGACTGTATACTTCATTTCATAATTTCAAAAGTTTTGAGTACTAGTGATAAACTATAATGTGTCTCTATTGATTTTACAGTTCTTGATCAAGTACTTTCATCAAAGTTTGTGAATGGTTTACACATTGGGTAAGAAAGAGGTCTACTGATTATGGGGTCAAAACGTTAAAGTCAAAGTCACTGTGACTGACAGAAGAAAAATGTTTTTGAATAATAAATGTTTGTTCTAGAACATGTACATCGACCAAAATTTGTGGATAGCTTGCAGTTGAGAAGAGTCCTATTTGTCTTGGGATCAAAAACTTCAAAGTCTAAGCTCACTGGGACTCAAAGAAAAATCGGTTTTGCACAACAAGTTTTGTTCCAGTGTAAGATCCTAGACCAAACTATGTGGATGTGTTGCAATTAGGGCAAGTAAACATCCCAACAGATTTTGGGATCTAAAAGCCAAAGTCAAGGTCAGTCCATTAAAAACAATCGTTTCTATGCAGTAAGTTTAGTTCTATCGCCCGAGTCAACCATGTCCTACTAGCGTCGACCTATAGGCCCATTAAATACGGGATGGATTTACAACGTGTACCGGTCACCCTACTCTTGATTGATAATAATTTTATATCACGACTTTGCTTATACACTACCCACCTGCATCAATATATATATATATATATGTGTGTGTATGTGTATGTTACACTACCCATCTGCTGCAACAATATATATATATATATATATATATATATATATATATGTGTGTGTGTGTGTGTGTATGTGTGTGTATGTTACACTACCCATCTGCTGCAACAATATATATATATATATATATATATATATATATGTGTGTGTGTGTGTGTGTGTGTGTGAAATACTAAATTAATAAACACCATAAATACCACTGTTTGTAACAGTTTCCAGATAAAAAGAGAGGTAAGAAAGAATATAAAAACAATGTATTTAGAATCCGATGTGTGATGTTTGTGGTGTGTGGTTTTGTGGGTTGAACGCCATTTTTCAGCACATGATAGGCTATACATGGCAGCCAGCAGGGTCGCCCCGACAAATATGTTTGAACTAGGCAGTTACCTACGGCGCCAGTCTTTAAGGGGCGCCAAATTAGACGGAAGTGAATTTTTTTGCACCTTTCGCCTAGGGCGCCAAAAATCCTCGGGCCGGTCCTGGCGGGCAGTATATTTGGTGGAAGAAGAACCTGGGAAAACCCCGCGAAGAACCACCGACATACGGGAAGCTACTGGAAAGCTTTTTCACATACCCACGTTGGTCGAGCCGAGACTTGAACCCACGCAAACAAAGGTCAGATGTCAGTGATCAGTAAAGGCGAGTGCCTTAGACCGCTCGGCAACCTGGTCTCCCCCCCTCCCCTCCCCCAGTGTGATACTCTGGACGATTTAGATTGCATTTACTTGAGTGTAAGTAATGCATTAACTTTTTGACTACTTCTTCCAAATGGATGCATTGTATGCATATTATCAACAACAACAACACAATTTTATATTGAAATATGTATCATTCTGATGTGTAATTATTTACCACGTTAATATATATTTTCTATTGAAATATGTATCATTCTGATGTGTAATTATTTACCCGTTAATATATATTTTTTATTGAAATATGTATCATTCTGATGTCTAATTATTTACCACGTTAATATATTTACTTACTAAATAAGTTTTAATACATTTATTTTCATAGAGGAGATCCGCTGGACGTACATATATACACACAATAGTTTACATAATTATAAACGTAAAATTAGTTAGAAGTTTAAAGGTTTATTTTAGTCAATGCATGGACAAATTTGACATGTGAATTACGAATAATGTGCAATAATGATTTATGCGTTAATTATTTGTTTTTGTTTATATGCCACATTCTTTGATTTGCCACTTGCCGATTAAGGAAGTCTTTATAATCGTATATTGCCCCAAGACCAAGACCAGGGCCCTAATCAGTAGTATAGCAATAAGACCAAGACAGTCAAACCCTTGGACTTTTTTCCTTTTAACAGCAAATATGTACAAAAATAATTTAAAATGCTACTCTCAGAATGGGATCTATTTCTTGTTTTATTTTGATTTTGATTTTTCTTTTGTGACTGTTCATAGAAAAATTGGAAAACACATTCTCTGAATATTCTCAAACAAATCAGGAAATAAGGAAAGCTGAGTGACACACTTATATTAGGTTTATGTATAGATCCGAGGCATCGACTGTGCATATAATGGAGGAAGCAACAGAAATTAAATAGAAATTAATAAATATGTTAACATGAATAAATATTGATATGACTTATCTCAGGAAATAAATAGTATGCCAATGTAAAAAAAGTTATATATTGACCTGATGCTCCCTCTTTATCTCTTTAGGAAGGGGGGACAGTATTGTAAGCATATTGTTAAATATGTTAATCCCTTTTTTTATTTTATGTTGTATAAGGTAACCCACTTTAATGTAAATTGGTTTAAAATAAAGTATTGGTTGTGTTTCTGTTATTGTTATAATGCAATTTTTGTATATAAACAACAATAATCAAATTTTTCTGGTCTCAAATTTCTTTACCAGTTAAAATTTATTATATTGGTTAAAAAATATAAAAATCTTAAACAGATCTTTCGAAATCTGTACTGAATATGAAAATATAGGTAACAGTAGCTTGGGGCCCTGGTCTTGGTCTTATTGCTATACTTCTGCTATTGTTCCGGGGGCCCCGGTCTTGGTCTTATTTCTATACTTCTGATTAGGGCCCTTGTCTTGGTCTTATTTCTATACTTCTGATTGGGGCCCAGGTCTTGGTCTTATTGCTATACTTCTGATTGGGGCCCTGGTCTTAGTGTTATTGCTATACTACTGATTAGGGCCCTGGTCTTATTGCTATACTTCTGATTAGGGCCCCGGTCTTGGTCTTATTGCTATACTTCTGATTGGGGCCCTGGTCTTAGTGTTATTGCTATACTTCTGATTGGGGCCCTGGTCTTGGTCTTATTGCTATACTTCTGATTAGGGCCCCGGTCTTGGTCTTATTGCTATACTTCTGATTGGGGCCCTGGTCTTGGTCTTATTGCTATACTTCTGATTAGGGCCCCGGTCTTGGTCTTATTGCTATACTTCTGATTGGGGCCCTGGTCTTGGTCTTATTGCTATACTTCTAATTGGGGCCCTGGTCTTAGTGTTATTGCTATACTTCTGATTGGGGCCCTGGTCTTGGTCTTATTGCTATACTTCTGATTAGGGCCCCGGTCTTGGTCTTATTGCTATACTTCTGATTGGGGCCCTGGTCTTGGTCTTATTGCTATACTTCTGATTAGGGACCCGGTCTTGGTCTTATTGCTATACTTCTGATTGGGGCCCTGGTCTTGGTCTTATTGCTATACTTCTAATTGGGGCCCTGGTCTTAGTGTTATTGCTATACTTCTGATTGGGGCCCTGGTCTTGGTCTTATTGCTATACTTCTGATTAGGGCCCCGGTCTTGGTCTTATTGCTATACTTCTGATTGGGGCCCTGGTCTTGGTCTTATTGCTATACTTCTGATTAGGGCCCCGGTCTTGGTCTTATTGCTATACTTCTGATTGGGGCCCTGGTCTTGGTCTTATTGCTATACTTCTGATTGGGGCCCTGGTCTTAGTCTTATTTCTATACTTCTGATTCGTGCCCCGGTCTTGGTCTTATTGATATACTTCTGATTGGGGCCCTGGTCTTGGTCTTATTGCTATACTTCTGATTAGGGATCCGGTCTTGGTCTTATTGCTATACTTCTGACTGGGGCCATGGTCTTGGTCTTATTGCTATACTACTGATTGGGGCCCTGGTCTTGGTCTTATTGCTATATTTCTGACTGGGGCCATGCTCTTGGTCTTATTGCTATACTACTGATTGGGGCCCTGATCTTGGTCTTATTGCTATACTTCTGATTAGGGCCCCGGTCTTGGTCTTATTGCTATACTTCTGATTGGGGCCCTGGTCTTGGTCTCATTGCTATACTTCTGATTGGGGCCCTGGTCTTAGTCTTATTTCTATACTTCTGATTCGTGCCCCGGTCTTGGTCTTATTGATATACTTCTGATTGGGGCCCTGGTCTTGGTCTTATTGCTATACTTCTGATTAGGGCTCCGGTCTTGGTCTTATTGCTATACTTCTGACTGGGGCCATGGTCTTGGTCTTATTGCTATACTACTGATTGGGGCCCTGGTCTTGGTCTTATTGCTATATTTCTGACTGGGGCCATGCTCTTGGTCTTATTGCTATACTACTGATTGGGGCCCTGATCTTGGTCTTATTGCTATACTTCTGATTAGGGCCCAGGTCTTGGTCTTATTGCTATACTACTGATTATGGCCCTGGTCTTGGTCTTATTGCTATCCTACTGATTGGGGCCCTGGTCTTGGTCCTATTGCTATACTTCTGATTAGGGCCCCGGTCTTGGTCTTATTGCTATACTTCTGATTGGGGCCCTGGTCTTAGTCTTATTGCTATACTTTTGATTACGGTCCTGGTCTTGGTCTTATTGCTATACTACTGATTGGGGCCCTGGTCTTGGTCTTATTGCTATACTTCTGACTAGGGCCCTGGTCTTGGTCTTATTTCTATACTACTGATTGGGGCCCTGGTCTTGGTCTTATTGCTATACTTCTGATTAGGGCCCTGGTTTTGGTCTTATTGCTATACTACTGATTAGGGCCCTGGTCTTGGTCTTATTGCTATACTACTGATTGGGGCCCTGGTCTTGGTCTTATTGCTATACTTCAGATTGGGGCCCTGGTCATGGTTTTATTGCTATACTTCTGATTGGGGCCCTGGTCTTGGTCTTATTGCTATACTTCTGATTAGGGCCCTGGTCTTGGTCTTATTACTATACTTCTGTTATTGTTCCCTTGACATGTATTTTTGCTTTTATTTTCTTTTTTGCATTGTCACTCTCGTGCCATGCGACACGAAGGACCATTTGCTTGCTCTATTTTGTTGTGAATGCCTCTTTTTTGTATTTTTATGCAACCAGTTTGTTTTTAAGGCCCGCCTAAACTTTGTTGCGAATGTCTCTTTCTTGTATTGTTTTGCAACCCTTTTGTTTTTAAGGCAAACCTAACCTTTGTTCAAATGAAAAAATTTCTATGGTATTGTTCATTTACATCTGTTAGAAAGCGGAACAACAACAATCAAATGTATATCACCTACCTTTGTTACAGTTGGGTGTAAAACTGGTGGGAAAAAATCTTAAATAGAATATACAATTGCATTGAATTAAAAAACTTTATTTTACATATCAGATTTATACTGAATATGAAAATTTGTTTAACATCAAATTGGGGTCCTAGTCTTTATTCTTGTTCATTTATCATAGTAGATTCCTGTATATTGTTTTCAGACTATGTGATGTGTATAATCTTTTGCTTGCTTTCTTCGCTGCAAAGTTATAAATGACTAAAAGCTTTCTTTTGCTGCTAATGTATTTATGAGCTCATGCTATGTGATTTTAATAATTTTTTGCTTCCTTTCATTGTTGCAAAGGCATTTAATGTATGTAGGCTTGTTTGTTGTCTTCTTTGTTGTTTCTTATTTTTGTGGCAAATGTATTTATGTCTCTGGAATTTGCCTCTTTGTTTACTTTTGCAACCATTTTGTCTTTAATGCCAGCCTGAGTATACTTATTGAAGTATTTGTAGAAAATGTAAATATATTAGAAATGTATGAATTTCTAATGTGCTAATTGGCTTTCTTACACCGAGAAAAAGGTAACAACATGTTGTGCTCTCTTCATCTTCTTACTTTTGTTTTTTTCCTAACCTCTTTTCCCTCTCTTTAACGGTGTCCTTTGCTATGTGAAAGGTAAACATACCAGTATATTGTATTTGCGTCTTAAGATTGTATGTACTTTTATATTTTGGTTTCATGTACTGAACTACGAGATATCTCAGCCCAGATTAGTTTTCCGGATAGAACTAACTGTGGGTCTTTTACCAAATGACTGATATATTTACCCTTGCATCCTTGAATTGTCAGGGTTTAGGTGACACATCCAAGAGGAGATATGTCTTACACTTTTAAAACAAAAACAGTTTTCAGTTTATTTCCAACAAGATACACATTACCCACCAAAACAAAAGAGAATATTATATACTTAGTCAGTGGAGATATGAATGCTTTTTTAGTAATTTTTCAAGAAAATCTAGAGGACTAGCAGTCCCTTTTAACATTAATTTCGAATGTAAAGTAACGCGAATGCAAAATGATACAGAGGGAAAAAAGATTATTTTACATATGCAAATAGGAAACAAAATAACACTATTAAACATTTACAGTTCAAACAAAGATTCGTCGAATTTGTATGAACTGTTGAAAGCTGATTTTAGCTACTATCGTACTAAACTGATATTTATAGGAGGAGATTTGAATTTTGTTATGAATCAACAAGATGATACTTGTAATTATGTCAGATTGAACAATCCATGATCCAAAGAGCAACACTGATATATATCACTAATGAGTTTGGGCTCATTGATATTTGGAAAGAAATTCACAGAGAAAAGAAAAGATACACGTGGAGGGGTAGAAACAAAAGCGCGAGGCTTGATTTGTTCCTGATTTCTGAGAATTTGCCTACATATATTGAACCAGGGTATAGAAAAGACCATTTTCTTTTAACATTAGTGTATAAAATAGGGAGTTTCAAGAAGGGGAAATCTTTTTGGAAGTTCAATAACTCACTATTAAAAAACAAGACATATAATGAAATATAAAACAAAGAATTAATGACATTAAAATACAATATTTGTCTGATATTCATGTCCAAAATGACGTCAGTGATATTCGAAATGAAGACATACAATTTAGGATGAATGATTTATTATTTTTGAAGTCCTTTTAATAGTCCAGGTTCCGATGGATTCTCTACTGAACTTTTTTTTTTTTTTTTATTGATTTAGCGTATTTTCTGGTTAGGTCAATTAATGAAGTTATTGCTTGAATTCCTAAAGGTGATAACTCTAATAAGTATTTAAGGAATTGGAGACTATAATTTATCCTTTATGCATCCAATAAAGTAGCCTCAGCACGTATTGCTAATAGGATTTTAAACAAAAGATTGCTATACTTAATTAACGATGATCAAACTGGTTTTATGGCTGCTAGATCCATTTGTGAAAATATAAGAGCATTATACGATGTAATGTTTTACAACGAAAAGCATAACATACGAGTTATGCGTCTACAGATTGACTTTGAAAAAGCTTTTTATTCTGTTAAATGGAAGTTTTTGTTGAAAGCACTAAATTGTTTCAACTTCAGTAATTCAATTATAAAATGAGTTAAACCATTTTATCACAATATAAAATAATATGTAACTGTTAATGGACATACTTCATCTTGGTTATATATATATATATATATATATATATATATATATATATATATATATATATATATATATATATATATATATATACTACACCGAACAGAGCGGAAATTGCTATCCCTGTATTATACAGTGGAATGCTTGAGAACATTAACATAATTTTAAAATACAAATAAATAATATAACCATACAGGTTATGGAATTTAAATGTCGACCCAGTAATTAATTCTCACCTAAGTATACAGTCCATCTGGATTCCTACTACATAAATGAAGGTATATAGACGTTATTATAGAGAATAACAAATATACACAAAATAGAGCGGAAAGTGCTATATCTGGATTCTACAGGAGAATGTCTGATAACATTAACATACTTTTTAAATACGAATACATATTATTATCATACAGGTTAGATAATTTTAATTCCCCACTGTTTGGTGTATATTTCTAATTCTCTATAATAAATTCTATATACCTTGATTTATGTAGTAGGAATCCAGATGGACTGTGTACTTAGAATATAATTAATTAATGGGTCATCATTCAAATTCCCTAACTTGTATGGTAATATTATTTATTATTATTATTAATTACTGGCTCAACATGCGGTTATGTCTGCTACGCACGAATGCCTACACCAGCGACTTTGTAGCATCATTTTGTGGTGATGTGTGCATGGTCGAGGTGGTATCGGGGTTGGTGCTTACAGGCAAGGCGATTGGTGCCGTTACCCGCAGATCCGGGTTTTAATCTCGGTAGAGCACGAATCAAAATTCTCTAGCCTGTATGATATTATTATTTATTGGTATATATATATATATATATATATATATATATATATATATATATATATATATATATAGAGAGAGAGAGAGAGAGAGAGAGAGAGAGAGAGAGAGAGAGAGAGAGAGAGAGATGCAAACAAGGCGATCCCCTTTCATCTTATTTGTTTCAACTCAGTGCAGAGATAGTGTCAGTAATGATTAAAAAGAATTAAGATATTAATTGTATCAAAATGGATGGAAATGAAATTTTTAATATCTCAGTATGATGATGATACAAAATTGTTTTTGGATGGATCTGAAAAAGCTCTTAAAAATATAACGGTCACATTACAATTCTGCGCAAAGACCGCCGTCCTTAATGTAAACACAGAGAAAACAAAAAATAATATGGATATGAAGCATGAAAAATAGCAACAGCCGTGTTTCAACAGAATATAATTTATACTGGATAGATGCTAGTTTGTGTATAGAATATACTTTATACTGGATAGATGCTAGTTTGTGTATAGAATATAATTTATACTGGATAGATGCTAGTTTGTGTATAGAATATAATTTATACTGGATAGATGCTAGTTTGTGTATAGAATATAATTTATACTGGATCGATGCTAGTTTCACAATATAAGTCATTACATTCTCTACCGATTTAAGTCACATGATAAATCTTAATTATGATAGTAAATTAAATGAAATCCAAATACTATTCACTCAGTCGTCAAAGAGAATTCTTACCCCTTATGGGAAAATTATTGGGATAAAATCGCTTGCTTTATCAAAATTAAATCACATATTAATACGTTTACCAAATCCTCCAGAATGGTTCATTAAAAACTTAAATTTTTTAATGTACAAGAACTTGTGGAAAGGGTCAGTTGACAACATAAAAATAAAAGTAATAAACAAACGTTATGAAAAATGTCATACTTTCTCTTAAAAATCCTGGGTCAGAAGAATACTTACCAGAATACAAAATGCAGTAAACTAATGTTTCATTGTTTTAATTTTTTCAAGGAATTTAACAAGTTTGTTATCAATTTTATATAAAAGAACATAGGAGAAGTTGATAATATATTTTGGAAAGATGTTTTTATTTCTTATAACATATACTTTATAACATATACTTTAAAAATTCTATTCCAAGTACGTTTTCAGATATTTTTGCTGAAGCCCTAATATATAATGAAAGTATTATGGTCGGAATGTCTTTATTTTTTATCAAAAATTTTTTGAAAAAGGTATGCAATTTATAAATGATATTGGTAAGAGTAACGGAAAATTCCTTTTATGACAAAAAGTAAATAAAATCTATAATGTTGGGACCAACCTTTTAAAATATGCAGGGGTCATTAATTCTGAAATTATATATGAATAAATTATACATTGAATCCCAACCAGAAATTTGGGGAAAAAAAAACTTGGATTGCAAAAAGACATTACTTCATTTTGAAACTAGGAAAGGCTGCATAAATATTTATAGTATCTAGGTAAAAGACACAGAAAGTTTAGAAACTAAATTACTTACTAAATGGAAAATAGAATTTAATCCACCAAATCAATTGGATTGGACAAAGCATTTTGCCATAGAATACAAAATTACAAAAGAATCTAATTTAAGTTGGTTTTAATATCAATTACTGCATAGAATTCTTGCAACAAACACTGTTTTTTAGAAACCAATAGAAATATCAACAAGGATTGATATGTTGTTCCTAGTTTCAAAATGAAGTAATGTCTTTTTTGCAATCCAAGTTTTTTTCCAAAATTTCTGGTTGGGATTCAATGTATAATCTATTCATATATAATTTCAGAATTAAGGACCCCAGCATATTTTAAAAGGTTGGTCCCAACATTATAGATTTTTCTTCTCTTTTAATAGTCCAAAGCTATGCACGGCATGTGGAGAAAAAAAGATTGTAAGGTAGTCCGTGGGATGACTCTCCGACCCATGTCTGCCTATGTACGGAAAATATTGTTTTAAAAAAGGAGAAAAAATAATTGTTTAGTGATAAATAAACACCTGTATAGGAGTTGTGTACATTTTCCTTGAAATTGGGATGCAGACAATTACTCAGGCAATAATCTATTGTTAGCTCCATAACTCACTGTCTACATGGCGCTATTTGTAGGATCAAGTTCAGTGTACATGATCAGAACTCTCTAATTGGTCAGCATTGGCATCAGTATTCAAAGATCCAATCAAAGTAGATGGTATACATGTAGTATCATGTGATCAGTATTCAAAGATCCAATCAAAGTAGATGGTATACATGTAGTATCATGTGATCAATAACTTACTCTGAAAAGTTACAGAGAATAGGTTTTGAGCAGTGGTGCAAGTCGATTCTAAGTCTTATCGGTTCGGTACCGAGCCCCTGACACCATCTTTCTAGTAAGGCCGTACCGGCAATAAATGTCTTCACTGGTAAGGCGTACATGACCGTTTGGCTTACTTCTCGGCATCCAACTATATTTTCCGGATTTGTGCGACGTTCCCTCGTGTAACACTGTAATGGGATATCCTAACTTTCAAATAGAAAGAAATAAAGAAAAACACATTTGCACATAATTATGTTCTTTTTGTCTGATTATCATTCACTTATAATGTGGCCCAATCATGCCAGGAAACTCTGTAGGCTTCTAGTATTTTTTTAAATTTTTTTTTCGTTTTGTCTTTCTACACTGAGCAAAATTTAATTGAAGAAAGAAAATTCATCTTTGTTGTTCAAATTTCAAATATCATTTTCAACGCAACGTAAAAAAACCCCAATCAAATATTTATTTTGTGAAATGGAAAATTAGATTGTGCGATACAAATCCGCCTTCGTAAAACTGATAAGTGACAAGAAAGATATTCTAAACCTTTACTCTATGTCTAATTCCCTTTTTTAGGTACAAACTTTGGAAACACCTTGTATGTATCATATTTGAAGCCTAAGATAACCAGTTGAAATTGATTGTCCATAAGATTCCGTATCAAACTTTTTGAAAATGTACGCCAAATTGAAAAGTCACATAACACACTGCAAGATAAATTCATAGTAAATAATATTTCTTGGTTATGTAGCCTTTTTTTATTTTAAATGAAATGTTGCAAAACTTAATTCTTGGGTCACCCCATAATCTTGAAGTGTAGGGTTATGCAACACTTGTTAAGGGACTGACTGAATAACTCAGTCTACATATCAAATGGAAAGTTTGATACATACCTGTATATGTATGTATGTATGTATGTATGTATGTATGTATGTATGTATGTATGTATGTATGTATGTATGTATGTATGTATGTATGTATTTATGTATCTATGTATGTATTTATATATATACATATGTATGTATGTATATATATATATATGTATGTATGTCTCTATCTGTGTATGTATGTATGTATATATGTATGTATGTATGTATGTATGTATGTATGTATGTATGTATGTATGTATGTATGTATGTATGTATGTATGTATGTATGTCTCTATCTATCTATGTATGTATGTATGTATGTATGTCTCTATCTATCTATGTATGTATGTATATATACACATATGTATGTCTCTATCTATCTATGTATGTCTGTTTGTTTGCATGTATTTATGTATATATATATATATATATATATATATATATATATATATATATATATATATATATATATATGTGTGTGTGTGTGTGTGTTTACCAGTATCATCTGTATGCATTTTGTTATTTGGAGTTTCAAATAAAACATTATATCAAATCAAGGTACAAACAGTATAGTGACATGAAATGGATACTGCACACAGTAATCTTTCTCCATAATAAAACGTGTACAAATTTGTAGTATTTTGTTTTTATTCAAAAGGATAGTCGCCATATTTCTGCTGGATACATCTTAAGCAGAAATAAAGGTTTTCACAGCTAGTTAGCTGAAAGGGACTTACACAATATAGGTCCATAAAGTCAAACACAAATTTGATCATCTAGCATTGGAACATTTAGATTCATCTTAATTATCAAATTTAATAATTAAAGTTCATTGTGTGAGAGAATAATAGTTGATAAATAGATTGAAAAATAAGATCAGTTGTACTGAAGAGTAGTACTTAAAACTTTAACTTTATAGTGAGGGACTACTGGAAAGGCTTATCCCAAAACAGACATAGACAGTTATTGCCATATTTAATTCTTTTAACATCGATAAGTGAAGGGAAAACGTAGTTTTTATTCGAAGAGGCCCAAGTTCATTAGCTCATAACTTCATTAAGTCACCACCCCACCCCCAGATTCTTCCATGTTTTCATTACATATTATACCAACCCCACGTTACATAAATTCATCCTGCCCTTAACCCGAATTTTCATCCTAGATCGAGGTGTCATTATCCATACAGAATGTATGTATTGTTTGCGCGTTACTGCTATGACAACCTCTACAGTACACAAAAAAGAAAATATCACTCTAATTGATATTTATTTACATTCGAATGAATCCCAGCGCACTCGTAGAGATTTCCCGAATGTTTGCTTTAAAAAATGAGCTGTTGAATGACCCAATCAAGATCCGCTGACCAGTCTTCCACCTATACTCCCCCCACCACACCAGAACTATTACTATTAATTAAGAGGTGTCAGCATCATAGGATGGGGCTACTAATACAACCTTAGTATTAAACTGTGTTGAAGTTACAATTACTGATAGATTAAACATAATACAACAGCAACATGTATGCATTGTCCATCAGATATCTTTAGTTAATATTTAATACCATTTAAAAGTAAATTCTGTAAACCATTGATATTTACTTTTTTCAGAACGAAATTTTCAGTTAGTAAAAATGTAAAAGGCCAAATCTTTCAATCTAAACTGATAGGAAAGTATTTTTCATTAGAGTTTCCTTATTTGAAGCATTATATTTTAACGAGGTGATTTTTTGGTCAATTTGAAAAACATAAAAATGCATTTTACATATTTTGTATCTGTAAAAAATCCGATCCTGATTTTAATCAACATAATTATTCAATGTGTTTTAAACTGGTGAAAATTCTGCAATGTAAATAATCAATAATGGAAATTAAACCGACTACCCATACATCTCATTTTCAAGGCGGACGATACAAAGAAAGAACAACACAAAAACTTAAACAAAATAAATGTATTTACATATTGTTCTGTTATGGTGAAACTACATACTTATATAGTGTATACAAGTATACATATTTATTATCACAAAATAAGGCAAATTTGAATAAAAGTCCCTCTAGAAATTGACAATCTTTGTACACATGTATGACACACAGACATATAAATCATATTTTAAATACCAGTCTTATCTCCCAAGAAAATTATAATGTGGAAAAAACATGCTTCTTTCTGGCAACTTGACAGGTCCCTTATTTCAAATAACATGAAAATGACAGTACATAGCATGTCAGCTGTAAAGCATGCGTGCTTTGAATCATAATTGGGAACTTTGTATGAATCACCAATTTATTAACAGTGTAAAATCACGAATTCACGATAGATTGAAAGAAAAAAAGGAAAGAGACATACAGAAAATGGAAATAAATTACTAACAAGTTAAGACAGAGGAAGCTATACATCTGTTTTAACTTTGTAGACAAAATCTGAGAATTCAGGTGATTTGAAGCTGAAAACGTTACAAAAACAATGTGAAAATCTGCTAGTTAGGGGCATATTTAAATACGGTAACATTTTCCCCAACCTGCTCCCTCTCTAACCCTGCTTTCTCTGTGACCACATATATTGTTATAAAAAGGCGATTCTAATACATATCAGACCTTTAAATACTGACCACCTCTCTAAAATGTTGGTCCCAAATAAATTTCGAATAGGAAAGTTTAAATGTTATGCCTCAGTCAGCAAAACGGCATGATCTAGATGTAAAATATTGGATCGAGTTGGGGACTATGTTTTCTCCGTGGCATAGTATTTCCGTTGGATAATGTGTAATAGAGTCGGCTGGGTGGCACTTTCATATGCGTCTGGCTGTACTGTTGGTTGCCTAGTCACATTGGTATTATGGGCAACGAAAGTGCAGACAAGGCAGTCAAAGCTGCCCTGCAGTCACCTTTTTCCGAATGGAGGATTCCATATACTGACTTCAAATATTATATAACTCAGTATGTTCTTCATATTTGGCAAAATATGTGGGATGAAAGCTCCACGAACAAACTTCAGAACATCCAACCCACCATTGGAGAGTGGTTTCCCTCTTATTGAACATATTGGGGAGATGAGGTGGTATTATGCCGATCGCGTATCGGACACACATACCTTACTCATGCATACCTTCTGAAGGGTGAACACATTCTTGTCGAGTGTGTCGACTTCTACCCTCTGATACAGAAGTATTTTGATGTGAACTCTATGAAGCAACTTTATGATTATGTACCATCAGAGAAAATCTTTGACTTTTTGAGGGAATGCAGTTTATATAATACATTTTGACAGTATGTTTTAAAATTGTACATGTTTTACCTTTATCTTTTATTTGATTTCCTTTTTAGAAAATTTTAACTTCTTTAACTTTATCGCTTAGTACTTAATGTTTAAGGGATTTGTTGGAAAGGGTTTATTTTCCTATATGTTTCTTTGCAATTCTTTATATATACATTTTTAGAGAGTTACTTTCAATTGGTACCATATAGCCAGCATTGTGCCGACGTGCCGTTAAACCCTACAGCAAGAACAACAACAACTACTACTACTAGTGTGTTGCTAATGGTGAAACAGTAACTTTGCTATCCCCACGTGACTTCTTAAAGCGGTCTAGCCATCCATTGCATGTTTAGAAACTTGAATCTTGTCCATGTCAGTCATTGTGAAATTTCTTCTGCTTGTGCCTTTACAATAGGTCCGTATAATTATAACTCCATATAACATGTACTTATTGACACCATTATTAATTGAATGTAAACACTGGAATTCGAGACAAATATAAAATTGAACACAACATGAAGTGACTAAGTCATCCCTGCCTCACACACATTAATGTATTACATGTGATATGTTTGATATCCAAAATTACAGGTATAAAGTATGAATTACCTTTTCAAATGCTTTTTCATCTGATGAGGAATTATTATATCACCAGACTGGGGAGTTATATTGTCATAGTAACTTGAAACTGACCTATCGAATACAAGAGGTTTTATTCTGAAATGTTATATCTATCTCCTGATTTCTCTATTTGTAGAACGAACAAGAGAATCTATCATACTGATTCAGTAGTATCATAGAAGTTAAACTTCAGCGAGCATTACGTACGAATACTGGTTTTCAAAAATGATATTAAATTATTTAGTATATGCACCTGTACTCATGGAAAGTTAAATATTTACAGCAATGTACATGCATTGTATGAGTTTTTTTAAGGTAATTTAGAGCGTAAAAGGGGTGGAGAAACTAAAAGCTTTCTGTTTGACTGGGATTTAGTTCATTAAGAAATTGCACAAACAATATCTAGATAATATTGTACATAAATTTATGGGGGAAACTGACATCATATTTGAGTAGTTTAGGAATATTTTAATTTATACAATGCTAATATAGATTGTACATGAATTTATGGGGGAAACCGACATAATATTTGAGTATTTAAGGAATATTTTAATTTTTACAATGCTAATATAGATTCAAAATGGAGGCAGTTCAAAGCGTATTCCCTATTGTAGCTATGGAATTCTCAGTCAATAGGGTAGTCGCTTTAAACAGATGCTAGCACAATTAAGCAAGATTGTTTTGAACCATGATATCGATAGCTAGTATATTTATCTTCTCAAGCATAACAATTTAAACATATTTTGTCTCTTTGTAAAGCCAATGAAATAGCCCAATCTAATTGAAATCGACATCTACTTATCAATACAACGTGGTGGGAAAGGTGCGAGGAAACGCGGACCTTAAAAGCACATGTATGCCACTTCTACCATTATGTACCTTCTGCCTGTGGTGATTTTAAACTTGAACACACCAATGCAATTTCATGACTGTTTATACAAAAGTATATGTCATCACTATGGCCTACTTATGCCGATAGTTAGTAATACCCTCTAAGGACAAACCCACCATTTAGCGATAACTCGTTAGGACTAGTTTGCAGCCATTTGCAATTCCGCACATACGATAGGATACAATGCAGTCCGGTGTATCTGCGCACCTATGATTTTCTGACGTGCTTTGCCAAAGTAAGTATGATCCCTGCATAAATATAACTACACTATGCTTTAAAATTATATTATTTTGCACACGTATCGCGCCTAAATTTAGCTGCCAGAATGTAAAACAATCTTCCCAAATCTTTTTTTTTTCGTGGAGTTCCCCGACCCACCACACTCCCTTGTTCAGTCAGACCTATACTTGTCTGATAGATGTGTGCATGCGCTATAAAATCCATGTCTGACTTGAGAAGGCCAAGGAGTAGATACTATGAATTATTTGAAGGAAAGTACTGTTCTTTTCTTTTCAGATCACGCATTTCGTTTTAAAAGTCCTGTTTTGCACGATTGGGTCGATCATCCCCTCCACGCACGCAGAGAAGGAGAGAGGAAGGGAACACGGCATCATGAATAAAATAACTCCTTGTCGGGTACACTGTCCGCTTTATGTCGTGCTGGTCCACCAATATTGTCTCAATTTTGGGGTCAAGGTAAATAAGATTGCAATAAAAATTATTTTTGTGCAATGCATTTCTACAAGGTACCTAAAACATCGTACTAAAAGTATAGGAAAAATATTTGGTGGAAGTAATGAAAATTTACATTATAATGTCATGTACCTTTGTACGTATATACATATCAGTTAGTAGCAGAACTCTCTACAAGCAGTCACTGATGCATTGATTTCAAGCTACTTTTAACATTAAAACTGCATTGGACTTAAGTTTAGTGCTTTCATGATATGCTTAAAACAAAAATAACAATAACGGTAATACTTTGTATATGTTTAATACACTTACGACAAAGAGAAATACATTGTCAGAGATCCTAAGTATCAAAACTTATGATCCAATGTTTTTAATAGTTTTTAATCAGGTTTTAATAGCACATAAACATTACTTAACATCGATATAATGCTTACTCTGTTGAGGCAAAATAATAGAAAATATCGTTTACTGGAAACATTTAAGAAATTATTAATGTGGAACTTTGTCAAATACTAACACTGACGACAACGGTGTCAGGTGTAATTATTGTCAAATTGTCTAACGTAATATCGAAATATTCACTGTAAAGAACTCCTTGGAACAGTCATATATGAAAATGATACAAATCAACATGTCAGTAGTCATAATCTTCTGTTTCCTTCATATTACAGTCCATAGGAGGAGCATTGGTACAAGCGGAACCTCGACATTCACCACAGGCAGTTGATCATTCAAGATCATGTTTGCGGCATGTGCATCTTGCAGTGCTACAATCAGTCTTACAGTTGCATCTGATCATCTCCAACAGGTTGCTTTGTGCTGGTTGGGCATTACTGGCCACAGGAAGAAGAGCTCCTTGGACTTCTTTCCATCCACACTTAATGGGGTCTAATCTATCATTACCTTGTCAGACTTGAACTTGATAGTAGACACGAATCGAGTGGTACTTGGCTGAAGCAGATGTTGGAGGCAGTATCCTCAACTGGACAAATGTTGAGGTCTTCTTTACCTTCTCGAACAAACTTCAAACACAACTGAACATATCCCATGCTTTCGTGTCACGTAGTGCATCTCGAGCCCTTATTCCAAGGCAAACGATGCAGTCAGGCTCCCCCATCTAAGACATACAATGGAAGACAAATGGAAGATGTTGTATTTTGACTATCTTGTACTTCCTTCCGTAATGCATCAGCAAGTACTGCCTTGTTTGGCTGCCTCAACACATCTGATATCTCAAAAAAGGTGACAGGATAGCTGCAAAGTTCATACTTAAATATTTCTTATCTGTCTGTGTTTTTGCTTCGAGGTTAGTGCAAAGGCCTCCCCAGAATCTCTCACAACGTCGTACAGCATGGTGTCGTTTCATAAAGGCTTTATACACACTTGGATAATTTGTTTCAAGATTTGTCATTTCTTGAATGTTGACATGAACTGTCTTTGCATAGAGATTATGCCCTGCTGCAGCAAAATAATGGAGCATCTGCCTCATGGAAGACAAGTGGAGATTCCAGTTCGCAGTTCTTTCTCCTCTTAGGAAACTCTTTAGAATGTCAATCATGTCCATGTACTGCATCCACAATAGGCTTGTTCTGCTGCAATTGATTTGTTCTTTTGTACTTTCCAACTTGCATGATATTGCCAGGATTGTTTCCACATCTTCTTCACTTATATCACTGCATTGCATTACATTTACATATATTTTCTTGGCTTCCGACATCAAAGCGTTGATTTCCCCTTCTACAGATACAAACTGAGTGTCATCTTCTGTCACTATTTCCTCATTAAAGGATTCGCAAGTCTCCTCTTCAGACACTTCTATAAACTTCCAAGGTGTTGGCAACTGGAAAGTTGATTTCAAAACAATAATATTCAACGCAGTATCCACAAGAAAGTGACCCCTTCTAGCTCTTGTACTGGCTTTTCCAGTCAACATATGTGTAATTGCATTGCTGCCATATACAAATTCAAGCATCTCTCGAAGATCAGAGCCATCCATCAGGTGTCCAATACAGCCTAGAAAACTCATTTCAGTGTGAAGTCAACCAAGTTGTAGCAGGACTGACTTCAAGAGAATGCCATGTGGGTTGTTGTTTTGTGAAAGTATGAGCTTTCCACCACAGCGGCTGGTCAAAGGTTATCACAGGTGTCACAATATTCTTTCTAGCTTGATTTGTCAAGAAGATCAGTGTAGAATCGATACATATCACTTGGGTCCAAGTCAGTCATTGGTATAAATGTGATTGATGCTTTCCCTACCTGATCCCCTTGACGTATCATTTGCATAAAACCAGACCAACTGGGGCGTGGCCATTCTTGGATGGCTGAGATCTTCCACAGAATATCTGTACGTGTTGCCTTGCAAAGCGCAGATTGGAGTCTTGTTGCATTTAGGTCAGCAAAAGTGACAATTTCATCTGCCTTTGGAAGATATACCGGTGTACATCTACTGTTGCAACTGCAGTAATATCATCTGATGAAACATCACACTTTGGAACAGGTCTGGATACAAACTGACCCGGAGTCATTGCAGCTATCATTCCCATACCATGAAATGTTCCATGGCCATCCAGAGTCCTAGCATTATGATCCACATTTTCACCAACGTAGTGAATGAACTTTTCTTTTGTCGTGACAGTTGCCTCTACTTGTGTTGCTGCTGCTCTCTTTTAAGACTTCTTAACTTCACCATATGAGCTGCAAAAACCATGGAGTCTTGACCCGTGATCAAGTTGCACAGCTAAGCCAGTTTGTGGCGGTGGAATGATAACCTGCGGTCTAGCTGCTTTGACACTATCGTGGTCAAGTAAAGCTTTTTTCTGTCTGACGTCTTTCCAGCAACAATGTTATCCAATAAACAATTCAGGCTGCTGGGCAAAAAATCCATTAAATGATCAGTAGCAAAATCTATTGTACATGGATAAGGATCAGATATTTCAAGGGTTTGTATATCATTCTTGATCAATCTGGCTGCTGTTCTAATAATTCTCAGTTGTTCTGCTTCTTCATCTCCATATTTTGGCTGAGTGTAGTTTTCTTGTTGTATGGTTGAAGCTGTCATTATAAATGTTACTACATTTTCCTTTCCTTTCAGATTTGTGAATGTCACATTTTCGCCAACGTGTTCTTTCAGCTTTTGTTCCATGTACTGGACAGCATGTGGTTCTTGGTATGACCCAGCATCCTTCAGATAATCATCCATTTTGTCTCTGTGGTCTTTTTTTGCTTCAAGAAATAAGAGCATCCCATAAATACCCGTATCTGATATAAAAATAAATGTAACAATGAGAATGCTCTGACGTCCTCTAATAACGCTGAGCAACCACTTAACTGAAACCTCTTAAATGCGAATATGGGTCAGAGTCAAATGTAGGTCTTTTAATCAATTAGGAATTTGTTTGCTGTGCAGCATTGGAAAATGGTGATATGCCAAACTATGGAGATTTTTCACTTACCATAGATGTTCTCCGAGATGCTTATCACTCCTGTACCTGAAAAAAGAACTTCATATATTGTCGAAGACATTACGCAAAAACGATATTGCTCTTTTTCATTTACGTAAGGATTGGGGACAGTAACTGGAAGAATTTTTATTTGCCGTAGCGATTGCTGCAACAAATTAGACATTTTTAATCAATCACATTTTTAAAATTTTTATTGAGCGTTACTACGTACTTAATCTACTACATCAGTGTGTCATTGGGCAAGGCACTTTACTTGCTTCGGCACAATATAATCTTCATGTGTTGATGTGTCTTCAAACAACCTCCCTCCCCCACACCTATTTTTTATCGAAGGTCAATCAATATTTCCTCAAAAAATTATTCACTCAATTATAAGAATGGCAGACAAAAATCTTGCATTTATTTACTATTTTTTGAATAGTCAATAAAATTAAAAGTAAATTAATTTGTCTCTGTAAACAAGTATCAAAGGAAATGAGTTTTTATTTCTTAATACAATCCATAATACCCCCAAACTGTAACAAGTATATTATTGTTACATGATGTGGTTAGCAAATTTAATGGCTGATTTTAGGATCATGAACATTATATATCTAGTACTGTATAGAATTTAAAAAAAAAATTGTTAACCACCACCAACAACAAAAACAAACAAACAACACAGCCGCTTTAGAGCATTTATTTCCTATTGAAGCACATATAAACTTGACATAAATATACAAAGTAATTGAATATAATTATATCAAAAAGTTTCGTTAGAAGGCATGTGGAAATACATCATATCATTGGTTAACAATGTTTGTAAAAAACAAACATATTTTAAGCTCGGTTTTACCCAACAATTTCACATTATGGGCCACTGTAGACCCGTTTAGTTCCTATTGCGATTCATCTGTAGATGACAAAAGCCCTTATACATTTAAAGTAAATAATTATATTTTAAACGTTTTATGAGAAGGCACAGGTGAACATATGTGCAAAAGTACTTAATATCATTGACTCAAAACCTTTTGAAAAAAAGACAAATTTTAAGTTCAAGTGGACAAGCAAATAAGAATTAGAGCCACATAATAACTTGTATTACCTCTAACAACACATATTGGCTTGACACATATTCACGTCTTAGTTGTATATGACAATTATTTGACAGTGGTCATGAAAAGGCACAGGTGACTAAACATAGATGTGCGAAAATATATACCATGTGATTAATTTGACCATATTTGAACAAAACTGACATATCTCAAATTAAATTTTGCTAAACCTTTCATTTATATTACAACACGTCTGTGCTTGACAAAAATCGCTATATTAAGCATGTATGAATAATTTTTAAAAAATGTTATGAGTAGGCATAGATGAATACATATGCTAAACTACTCTATATCATTGCTTTGTTCGTATTTGGAATACATGCTAAGCTACTCTGTATCATTGCTTGGTCCATATTTGGAATACAAATAGACACATTTTCAGTTTAATTTTGTATAGGAAAGACAAATTGAGACTACTTAAGAGTGTTTATTTCCTTCTACAGCATATCTTCATTTAACAATCTAGATTGTATGGGTGTATTTTTATTTTTGAGGAGTTTTATAGGAACGAGAAGAAGGATATATGCAAAGCTACTATGACATATTTCTGTTTATATTTAAGATAAAACACGTACCTTCAGCTATGTCAGCTCATCAAACAAAACAACACGTACATTTGAGAGCATTTAATTCCTACTAGAAAATATATAAACTTAACAAACAAATTATATATGGGACGGCATGAGAAGATTTGCATAAAAGATACAATAATTTTCTTCCCAGTATTTAAAATCACAATAGTTATATTTTGAGATCAAGTTTGGTTTGTAAATAGACATCTGTGAAAATTAAAAACAATATTTCCTACTGAGAAAAATTCTTGCTTTACAAAAAATCAATTTCCTGTGCATATTTTCTCAAGTACAAATATTTTCTATGTGAGAGCATTGAAAGTATAGATACTTTACCCTTTGAATTGTAAGCCAAACTACAAAGTACAGTGTACATGGACAAGAAATAAATTTCAAAATAAAATCGCATTAGTCACAGAGGAATATGCACAAATTAGCTATAAATCCCAATGTGAATACCTCATACTAAAATGCTTTGAAACTCCACGTCATCATTTAATTAAAAAAAGAAGAAAAATACTTGGAAAAATTTCACAAAATTTCTTGAGGTTTGGCATGATCCTGTCTGACGTCAACATAATGAATAAAAAATACAGAAAAATGATTTTTTTTCTCTATCCCTTATCGTTTGTTAATCTATATATTTTGCTTGTCACTTTTGCTGCAATTAATCAAATTTTCATCACATTAACTACCATAAATGATATCTTGCGCAAACACATTCACACCTGACCGCACACAAAAGAAGAACATTATGGGGCTTAACTTCTCGCTTATTTAGCCATCTTTTTATTGGGGATCACTCACACCTGTCAAAGAAGCTCTCACCAAACAAATATATACATGTACAATATTATTTAACTTTATTTACAGCAGCATTTTTTCCATTACACGAAAATTTATTTAAACTGAAAACTTCTGCAGCACCTAAACACATTGACGAACTGACGATCTCGCATAGTTTCGGGAAGTCTCAATGGCCGCTATACTTCGTAACAGATTGCTATCTTTATGACGAGAGTTTCCTATCTCTGGTATTAGAAGTATGTGCTTATATAAAGCTAAACATAAGAGATGAAAATATCTCAAGTTTGATTTGATTAAACAATATGTATATGATTATAGGAAAAAACATTTCAATATAGAGATCGTACATGTTTAATCTGATCTCAGGTCGTTGACGCACGATCTCTGAGGGCATCTGTATCAACAAACCCAAGGGATTGGGAGAACGTTGATACCAGAAAAAACCCCCCTAAAAAACCAATACAAAAACAAATCAAAACATGTCTGATCGCTACTCTTATATAAAAATAAAAAATTTAAAGTGGAAATTTCCAGACGTGATTTAAAGTTTCACTATCGAAGATGCCAATCTGGTACGTTGACTTTGCTTAATCATTTTCCTGGGCGTCGCGAGCCCCCGATCAGCTGATGTAAAACGATATGTTTGGCAGGTGAATACTTTAAATTATACAGATTCTGAGGAAGAGAGCAACCAACGTATGTTTGGCAGGTGAATACTTTAAATTATACAGATTCTAAACCGTATTTTGATTGATACAGAAATGAGACGTACACGCCGGTTACTGTGGAATAGACGAGTTGAGAATTCACTACACGTGCAGCGTTATTTGTATCGCTCCGAGTAGATACGATGTATATATATATATATATATATATATATATATATATATATATATATATATATATATATATATATATAAGAGGAAGAGAACACATCTTTATTCTCTACTCTGAACATTTATCTCTTCTGTGCGATTGGAGAACGTAACAGAACTGGATTTGTTCAGCAAACACACACAGATGAGGAATGCGGGGTCATTTTTTGGTTGCATCCGGAAAAAGGGTAAGTATAACAACACCATAGGGCATAAATGCCGCGTGAAATCCGATGTCGATTAGGCGTCAGTAGTACACTTTGTCCAACAATGCTGCGCAAGCATTTTTATGAAAGAATATTTAATCTGTTAAAATGTAAATACCATTTCACAAAGGAAGAGCGTTACCCGTTTTAGAGCATGATCTCAACCTATATTTGTTGCCCATTGGAAATTTATAAGGAATTTCGTTTTCAATGTTTTGTAAATTCCTAAAAGACTACTCAGAAGCAGGAGAAAGATAAGTCAATGTTATTAAATTCCCTGTGTATGAAAGTAACTACGCTTCAGCTTATCCAAATATACAATGATTACATGATCTGATTACCTGTCTTACATAACAGGAACAGGAGTAGTCTATATAACGAATTGGGTGCGTGGTGAGTTGCGGGGGGGGGGGGGGGGTACTAACACTAAATCTTGCTGTCTTAGGCAAGCTTTGCAGCGATATCGCCTTCAGTTGTGTATTATGGCTAGGAAACCGAAAGGCTTATGCTTATGATGGTCAATCAAACTATTGTAGGATCGGATCAAGCACATACCAACGAATCCTCTAAACCTATCATTTATATAATAGTCAGACCATGCTCTGCCATCATATCGTGAACTCATTACACGTGCAAGATTATAAATAATAATAGTTATTTCCTTGTTTATAATTTACAGTTTATCCCAACTATGTTGCGCAATACCCTATGGAATATAATTGGGACTAAGAGATGGTGCGCAAAATTGAAACCCTCGCCTGTGTAGTTGTTTGAACAAGGGCTTTCAGGTTGTTAGTGTATGTCTGAAAGGCATGAAAATACATGTAACAAATAATAAGAATGCCTTAAAGGGACTGTCGCTCAAATGGTCGTAAATAATTTTGATTATCCATGTAAAATTTGTTTCTTCCCTCCTTTAATTCATTTTAACTGCCGACTATTGAACCCATCTCTAATACGCTTATGAAACTCCAACATACAAATCTGGATAAAATATATTTTCTTACAAGTTGGGTTATTACTTTTACAACATAAGAGTAGTACAAAAATCATAGTCTTAGACCTTGAATTTGAACCTGATGTCACGGATAGTAGATCATCATTTTGTTTTCATCTGCCATTAGACCTGGTTATGAATGTCAGACTACATTACTGAAATTAGAGGAGGAGTAAAAGTCCGCCCTGGACAATGTCCGAACTGACCTGTCCAATGTCCGAACTGACCTGTCCAAGATCTTTGACACATACGCACCATTGAAAAGATGGTAGCTTACAACGTAGATTAGAACTTGGTCACACTATTTAAAAACTGCTTGTCTAACCAAAAGCAAAGCGTTCCGTTCGGATCTCCACAAAGCAACTGGGATAGCATGTCCAAAGGAGTACTGCAAGACTCAATAATGGGACCTCTCACATTCAATATCTTTATAAATTACATTTTCTACTTTGCCATGACAACACTGTAATTTACGCCGATAACAACACCATTTTTTAAACCCATAAATATATAAAAAAATCAAATGTGGTTTTAAAAATGAATAAAAGGTACTGTTTGACTGGTTTGGAGTCGATATTTTCTTTATACCAAATTTTAACAAACACATATATAAAATCTGTCAGAAAGCAGCAAGACAAATACATATCTTGTAAATTCTTAACCGCTAATATTAAGATATTGATATATATATATATATATATATATATATATATATATATATATATATATATATATCAACAAACACTTTTCAGAGGGAAAAATAAACAATCCATCAAATCAAAGACTAAGTAAATCTGATTGTTATATGTAACAATAGTAGAAACGAAACATATGCAACTATTTTTAAGCTACCGTGAGAGAACATAATAACAGGAGAATATTTTAAAGGGTGATTAATGCACACAATAATTAATGGAAGTAAGATACTAAAAGATTACGTACCGTCTAACTATTGTAAAAGAAAAGTAGGATTTAGTCACAAATTAACCGAATAGATACAACAGTTCTCATAGAAAATTTCATAATATAGTCTTAAAAATTTAAGAATAGAAAGAAATGGGAGCAATGATTATGGAACATTAACAAGTCCATTTTACAAGAAGAGTATTACAAAACAACAATAATGTACATTATATAAGACTACACGAATAACAAAACCTACAAGATAATAGAAGAATGAGACCATATGAAAAGAAAATGTCAACAATATTTTAAAAAGCATTTCACCTTGAGAAAAAGACAAAGAGAATCCATTGAAAAATTTGCATTTTAGTTTTAAATAGTAATATTAGACCAACAATAAAGAAAAACACCAGAGCCAGAGAAATACAATAATATAAACTTAAAGAAACAGAAATAAGATCAGGTAAATTCAGTAAATTATATGATAAAGCAAGAGACATATACAAAAGAGAAGAAATAAAGAGAGGGAAAGACAAATAACCCTGAAAAGATCGAATGCAGATTATAAAACGTGAAGTAAAATATTAGCTGATAGAATAACAACTGCATCGACGAAATAATAAATATATAAACCAAAGCTGTAGGGAGGAAGGATGCAATAAAAGAAACAATACTTTAACAATTCAAACAGTTATATATGTAATACAAAGTAAAGGCCAGCATGGCGCAATGTTTCTATATTATCATGAAAAAGCTTTTGATATATATATATATATATATATATATATATATATATATATATATATATATATATATATATATATACCATACTATAATATCCTTAAAATGTACGGCTTTGTAATTAATACTTGTAAGTGGGTGACAATGTTATATAATAACCTCTGTTCATCTGTCCAAGTAAATGGAGAAAAGACAAAAAATTGTAATATTGATAGATATGTGAGACAGGGATCCTCCCTATGTATGCTTCTGTACGTCATAGCAATAGTAGCTTTATGCATAAGTACAAATAACAATAGAAACATTAAAGGTATATCCATAGCAAATTTGGTCAAAGAATTAAAAATGATACAAAACGTAGATGATTACCCTTTCAAAACATCTAGAAAAAGAAATATTTTGAATTTGGAAAAAACTTCAGGCTCTAAAGTAAACCATGCAAAAACAGAAATACTACTGACGGGAAACCATCATGGATTATGAAATACTACTGACGGAAAACTAGCCTGGTAACTATCCTGGATTATGAAGTACTACTGACGGGAACTAGCCTGGTAACCATCCTGGATTATGAAATATTACTGACGGGAAACTAGCCTGGTAACCATCCTGGATTATGAAATACTACTGACGTGAAACTAGCCTGGTAACCATCCTGGATTACCACCTAAACTGAAAAAAAACAACTAAAAGCTTTAGAAATAACTTATGGAGAAAGGCACTCGAAAGTAATTTTAAAAAAATACTAGAGAAAGTTCAAAGCAACATATTCTAAACTTAATACAATCGAAAGAATACGAGTAAGACAAATATACATCTACAGTAGAATATTGCATGTCATAAATACAATATATTTCGAAGACAATATGTTAGACAATATTGATAAAAAACGATACATTTTATATCGGGAGGAACAATGCATTACCTCCCAAGAAACTATCTATATAATACAAAGAAGGGTGACTGAACATCGCACACCATAAATTTAAAATATATTAAACAGGAGAATAAATTTGACCAAACAAAAGCAGCAAAAAAAAAAGAAAAAAAAAAGAATTATGCCTGAGAAGCAATATACATATATTGGACAAAGAAACAAAAAAAAAAAAAAAAAAAAAAAAAAAAAAAAAAAAAAAAACACAATAAAAAACTGAATATAAGAAACAAAATCATCACGGGATACAATAATAGAAATTTGAGAGCCCAATATCGACAATCCCATGCCAAAAAGTTACTTTATACAAATAGCATCGATAAAAATAATACATATAGGCAAAAAATAGATTGCGTTGTATATACAATGAGGTGTGTAAAGCTAGTGATAGGATAATGTATCATTTATTATCCAGTATCTTTAACATACATCAATCATAATCATTATAATTTACATAAGGAAGGACAGTTCACGAAATGTATGACTATCGAGAACTGAACATGAGAAAGGCAGAGTATGACCTGTAATGGGGCTGGGACCAGCCTTACCGCCTTGAAGCGGTTTAAATCTTTGACAATTGATCAGGTAACATAATAAATAGGCCGGATTTTACTGACGTCAAGAGTTATTGTTAGTTAATTACCTTAAGAGGATGACCTCATTTAATGCGGTAAATTATTCCGTCTTTACCGGTATATACACCACAATTTTGACAGAAAATTTAAATCACTATACTTGATAAATCTGTATTATCGTGTTGAAATTTTTTTTAAATTAACAAAGTGCATTAATATCATTATAACATTATTTAAGTGAATAATTCGGTTAGTTATGCAACTCAAGGTCAAAAACTTGATGACTGTATGAACAATTAAGACCACGTTTACACCTCAGCCTAATCAGGGATAACTTCGAAGTATCTGGTTCTACAAACTGTCTTATAGCCATTTCGGTTAAAGATACCTTCGGTAAATACAAACTTGTTTATTTGTGATCAATTGAGGATCCATATTTTTCATTATACTTTTGATGTTAAAGTTATTAATGTTTCAAACATAATTTTAAGACGCTGCAGATTGTTCTTTATTAACAATTTATCGATGGGCTAAGGCGCAGTT